>OX388342.1:2919135-3519135 GCA_947579665.1 Sympetrum striolatum | reverse complement strand
CGCCTGGTGGTAAAACCAGGAAACATTGGTAGCTGTGAATTCACAGTTTGATTTGTAATGACTTGATCTTATCTTATGCAAAGTTTCAAGTAGATATAATATCGGGAAGCACCTAAAATGTGTTTCCGTAATCTCCATAAGAAATGCATTGAGGAATGTAAATGGCCCTCTGGAATCGAACCAAGGACCATAAGGGAATATAAAAAATTTGATTATGAAATATAATTATGATATCTAACGCCATGCCGAATTTCAAGTTTCTATGCCATCGGAAAAGGGTTCAAAAAAAAATTAAAAATCGCCGCAATGTATTTTAAACGGCCGACTTTTGCCCCGTCCTAGCATCGAACCTAGGATAATATTCGTAGATATCTTTATGGTTTTCTTTTGATATGGGGGGCATCTAGCGATCCCTCGAGTTTCAACTCTCTCCTTTTCCGGGAAGTGCCTCAAATAAATTTTCGAAAATCCCCGCCATGTAATCTTATGGGGAAAATCGCGACTTTGGGGCCTTCTGGAATCGAACCCATGATACCGAGGATCAAAGTCGCTTTTTTCCTGGGGGTTTCACGTTATGGCCAATACGTGGTAAAAATTTCGAGTCAATGACGCCAGTAGTTTAGCCTGTGAATTAGTATCCTATCTGGGTATCTGGGCATCTGGGTATCTGGGTATATCATGAGTGAATCCGGAGAAGCATCTATATATAATAGATATATAGAGAGGATACAAACTCACAGGCCAAACCACAAGCGTCATTGACTTGAAATTTTTACGACATATCGGTCATAGAGTGTAACCGCCAGAAAAATTGCGATTTTGCACCTCAGTGTCATGGGTTCGATTCCAGGGGGCTCCAAAGTCCCGATTTTTCCCGTTTAAATGCATTGCTTTGATTTTCGGGAATTAAAAAAAAATACTTCCTGGATAGGTAGAGAATCAAAACTCAGGGAGCCTTTATATATGGTCATGATCTATCGAAAACATAAATGAGTTTTACGGAAAATAACCTGGGTTCGATGCTAGGTCGATGCAAAAATCTGCCGTTTAAAATGTATTGTGGCGATTTTTAAGATTTTTTTTGGACCCTTTTCCGATGGCATGGAAACTTGAAATTCGGTATGGGGTTAGATATCATAAATATATTTCATAATCGATTTTTATGTTTTCCCTGATGTTCCTTGGTTCGATCCCAGAGGGCCATTTACATTCCTCAATGCATTTCTTATGGAGATAACGGAAACAAGTTTTAGGTACTTCCCTGCATGCTATCGACTTAAAACTTAGCATGATGGAAGAACCAGTCTAAACAAATCAAACTATGCATTCATAGCTATCAATGTGTCCTGGGTTCGACACCAGGTGTCTCTGCAATCAGAAGTTGATCCGAATTTTAGGAATTATTTTGAAACCTTTCCCAATAATATAGAAACTTGAAATTTGGCATATAGATTGAGATCAATAATAACTTTCAGAAAAATTTTTTAAGTTTCCAAGATCGTCCTTGGTTCGAGTCCCGAGAGCCATTTACAATTGTGAACATTTGAGCGTCTTTTGAGGCAGTTGTAGCCAATATTTCTGCTTGAATTTTCACACATAGTTAGAGATGGTGATCTTCTATTGTTTTTCATAGTAGGTTTTCAGTAAGACCCGGGTTCGATGCCAGACGATGACATTTCAGCGAATTTTAAGAAAAAATTAAATCCTTTTTTTTCTTTTGAGGACCGTCCCGATATAATGCCGATATGAAATTAGTGTTGTCGATCTGCTTGCAGTATGCAAGCAACATTTTACTCGTATATATATACGAGTAAAATGTTGCTTGCATACTGCAAGCAGATCGACAACACTATTTTCATGTCGGCATCATATCGGAACGGCCATCAAAAGAAAAAAATGGATTGAAATTTTCTTAAAATTCGCTGTAATTCTATCGTCTGGCATCGAACCCGGGTCTTTACTGTTGAACTTACTATGCAGCACAATAGAACTTCGCCTTCTCTAACTATGTGTGAAAATTCAAGCAGAAATATGGGCTACAACTGCCTCAAAAGACGTTCAAATTTTCACGAATTTAAATGGCTCTCTGGATTCGAACCAAGGACGATCTAGAAAATCTAAAAAATGTTTCTGAAAGTTATTTATGATCTCTATCTACATGCAGAATTTCAAGTTTCTATATTGTTGGGAAAGGGTTCAAAATAATTATTGAAATCGGATCAGTTACTGATTTTAGACACGCCTGGTGTCGAACCCAGGATACATTGACAGCTGGGAATGCACAGTTTGATTTGTATACACTTTATCTTTCTAAGTGCAAAGTTTGAAGTCTTTATCGTGCCGGGAAGTACCTATAATTTGTTTCCGTTATCTCCGTAAGAAATGTATTGAGGAATTTAAATGGCCCTCTGGGATCGAACCAAGGACCATCAGCGAAGATGTAAAAATTGATCCTGAAATTTATTATTGATCTCCAACTCCATGCCGAATTTCAAGTTTCCATGCCATCGCCAAAGGGTCCAAAAAAAATCTTAAAAATCGCCACAATGCAATTTAAACGGCCGATTTTTGCCCCGACCTAGCATCGAACCCAGGATATTTTCCGTAAAACTCATTTATGTTTTCGATAGATCATGACCATATATATAGGCTCCTTGAGTTTTAGGTCCCTACCTATCCGGCAAGTATTTTTTTTAAATTCCCGAAAATCACAGCAATGCATTTAAACGGGAAAAATCGGGACTTTGAGGCCCTCTGGTATCGAACCCATGACATCGAGGTTCAAAATCGCAATTTTTCTGGAGGTTATACGTTATGGCCAATATGTCGAAAAAATTTCAAGCCATTGACGCTAGTGGTTTAGCCTGTGACTTTGTATCCTCTCTATATATATATCTATTATATATAGACGCTTCTCCGGATATACCTATATACACACTCACTCATTCATTCATTCATAGGGCATCAAAAGTCTAAGCATGTTCCACAAGTGCCACTGACTTGAAATTTTTACGACACTATGGCCATATCGTGTAACCTCCAGAAAAAATCCGATTTTGAACCTCAGTGTCAAGGGTTCGATTCCAGAAGGCCCCAAAGTCCCGATTTTCTCCATAAGGATATATGGTGAAGATTTTCGAAAATTTTTTTGAGGCACTTCTCGGAAAGGTAGAGAGTTGAAATTCGAGGTATCGCTAGATGCCGTGGATATCCAACGAAAACTAAAAAGACATCGCCGAACATGGTCCATGGTTCGATGCTAGGTCGGGGCAAAAATCGGCCGTTTAAAATGCATTGCGGCGATTTTGAAGATTTTTTTTGGATCTTTTCCGGATAACATGGATACTTAAAACTCAGCACGTGGATAGATATCATTAATATGTTTCATAATCAAATTTTACATATTCGCTGATGGTCCTTGGTTCGATCCCAGAGGGCCATTAGCACTTCTCAAAGCATTTCTTATGGAGATAACGGAAACAAAATTTAGGTACTTCCCGGCATGCTATCGACTTAAAACTTAGCATGATAGAAGAACCAGTCTTAACAAATCAAACTCTCCATTCATAGCTATCAATGTGTCCTGGGTTCGACACCAGGTGTCTCTGCAATCAGATGTTGATCCGATATTTAGGAATTATTTTGAAACCTTTCCCAATAATATAGAAACTTGAAATTTGGTATATAGATTGAGATCATTAATAACTTTCAGAAACTTTTTTCAAATTTCCAAGATCGTCCTTGGTTCGAGTCCCGAGAGCCGTTTACATTCGTGAACATTAGAGCGTCTTTTGAGGCAGTTGTAGCCAATATTTCTGCTTGAATTTTCACACATAGTTAGAGATGGTGATCTTCTATTGTGTTTCATAGTAGTTTTTCCAGTAAGGCCCGGGTTTGATGCCAGACGATGAAATTTCAGCGAATTTTAAGAAAAATTTCAATCCACTTTTTTCTTTTGATGGCCGTCCCGATATGATGCCGACATGAAAATAGTGTTGTCGATCTGCTTGCAGTATGCAAGCAACATTTTACTCGTATATATATATGAATATATGATATATGAATGAATCCGGAGAAGCATCTATATATAATAGATATATAGAGAGGATACAAAGTCACAGGCTAAACCACTAGCGTCAATGGTTTGAAATTTTTACGACATATTGGCCATAACGTATAACCTCCAGAAAAATTGGGATTTTGAACCTCAGTGTCATGGGTTCGATTCCAGAGGGCCCCAAAGTCGCGATTTTCCCCATAAGATTACATGGCGGGGATTTTCGAAAATTTTTTTGAGGCACTTCCCGGAAAAGCAGAGAGTTGAAACTCGAGGGACCGCTAAATGCCGTGCATAGCCAACGAAAATATGAAAGACATCTTCGAATATTGTCCTTGGTTCGATGCTAGGCCGGGGCAAAATTCGGCCGTTTAAAATGCATTGCGGCGATTTTTAAGATTTTTTTTGGATCCTTTCCCGATAACATGGATTATTGAAACTCGGCACGTCGATAGATATCATGAATTTATTTCATAATCGAATTTTACATATTGGCTTATGGTCCTTGGTTCGATCCCAGAGGACCATTTGCACTTTCCAATGGTTTTCTTACGGAGATAACGGAAACAAATTTTAGGTACTTCCCGGCACGATATCAACTTCAAACTTTGCATGTACAAAGATCAAGTCCATACAAATCAAATAGTGCATTCACAGCTATCAAAGAGTCCTGGGTTCAACACCAGGTGTCTCTGCAATCAGAAGTTAATCCGATTTTTAGGAATTATTTTGAAACCTTTGCCAATAATATAGAAACTTCAAATTCGGCATATAGATAGAGATCATAAATAAATTTCAGAAACATTTTTTAGATTTCCGAGATCGTCCTTGGTTCGAATCCAGAGAGCCATTTAAATTCGTAAAAATTAGAACTTCTTTTGAGGCAGTTGTAGCCCATATTTCTGCTTGAATTTTCACACATCGTTAGAGATGGTGATGTTCTATTGTGCTGCATAGTAAGTTCACAGTAAAGACCCGGGTTCGATGCCGGACGATGGAATTTAGGCAAATTTTAAGAAAAATTTCAATCTTTTTTTTTCTTTTGATGGCCGTCCGGATATGATGCCGACATGAAAATAGTGTTGTCGATCTGCTTGCAGTATGCAAGCAACATTTTACCTTATATATATAGATGCTTCTCCGGATTCATTCATGATATACCCAGATACCCAGATACCCAGATAGGATACTAATTCACAGGCTAAACTACTGGCGTCATTGACTCGAAATTTTTACCACGTATTGGCCATAACGTGAAACCCCCAGGAAAAAAGCGACTTTGATCCTCAGTGTCATGGGTTCGATTCCAGAGGGCCCCAAAGTCCCGATTTTTCCCGTTTAAATGCATTACCGTGATTTTCGGGAATTAAAAAAATACTTTCCGGATAGGTAGAGAAATAAAACTCAAGGAGCCTATATATATGGTAATGATCTATCGAAATCATAAATGCGTTTTACGAAAAATATCCTAAGTTCGATGCTAGGTCGAGGCAAAAATCGGCCGTTTAAAAAGCATTGTGGCGATTTTTATGATTTTTTTTGGACCCTTTGCCGATGGCATGGATACTTGAAATTCGGCATGAGGTTGGAGATCATAAATTTATTTCATAATCAAATTTTTTTTATTCCCTGATGGTCCTTGGTTCGATCCCAGAGGGCCATTTACATTCCTTAGGCATTTCTCATGGAGATAACGGAGACAAATTTTAGGTACTTCCCGGCATGATATCGATTTCAAACTTTGCACAAAATAAGATCAAGTCCTTTAAAATCATACTGTGCATTCACAGCGTAAATATACTTCCTGGGTTCGACACCAGGCGTCTCTTATATCAGTAGTTGATCCGATATTTAATAATTATTTTGAGGCCTATCCCAATAATATAGAAACTTGAAATTCGGCAAATAGATAGAGATCATAAATAGCTTTCATGAACATGTTTTAGATTTCCAAGATTGTCCTTGGTTCGAATCCAGAGCGCCATTTACATTCCTGAAAAGTAGAACGTCGTTTGAGGCAGTTGTAGCCAATATTTCTGCTTGAATTTTCACACGTAGTAAGAGATGGTGTTGTTCTATTGTGCTGCATAGTAAGTTCACAGTAAAGACCCGGGTTCGATGCCAGACGATGAAATTTCAGCGAATTTTAAGAAAAATTTCAATCCTTTTTTTTTTCTTTTGAGGGCCGTCCCGATATTATGCCGACATGAAATTATTGTTGTCGATCTGCTTGCAGTATGCAAGCTACATTTTACTCGTATGATATATGAATGAATCCGGAGAAGCATCTATATATAATAGATATAGAGAGAGGATACAAAGTCACAGGCTAATCCACTAGCGTCAATGGCTTGAAATTTTTACGACATATTGGCCATAACGTATAACCTCCAGAAAAATTGCGATTTTGAGCCTCGATGTCATGGGTTCGATTCCAGAGGGCCTCAAAGTCCCGATTTTTCCCGTTTAAATGCATTGCTTTGATTTTCGGGAATTAAAAAAAAATACTTTCCGGATAGGTAGAGAATCGAAACTCAAGGAGCCTATATATATGGCTATGATCTATCGAAAACATAAATGAGTTTTACGGAAAATATCCTGGGTTCGATGCTAGGTCGGGGCAAAAATCGGCCGTTTAAATTGCATTGTGGCGATTTTTAAGATTTTTTTTGGACCCTTTCCCGATGGCATGGAAACTTGAAATTCGGCATGGAGTTGATTTTCAATAATAAATTTCAGGATCAAATTTTGCATATTCGCTGATGGTCCTTGGTTCGATCCCAGAGGGCCAATTAAATTCCTCAATGCATTTCTTACGGAGATAACGGAAACAAATTATAGGTACATCCCGACTCAATAAAGACTTCAAACTTTGCACTAAGAAAGACTAAGTGTATACAAATCAAACTGTGCATTTCCAGCTGTCAATGTGTCCTGGGTTCAACACCAGGCGTCTCTAATGTCAGTAACTGATCCGATTTTCAATAAATATTTTGAACCCTTTCCCAACAATAAAGATACTTGAAATTCAGATATGTAGATAGAGATCATTAAAAACTTTCAGAAACATTTTTTAGATTTCCAAGATCGCCCTTGGTTCGAATCCAGAGAGCCATTTAAATTCGTGAAAATGAGAACGTCTTTTGAGGCAGTTTTAGCCAATATTTCTGCTTGAATTTTCACACATAGTTAGAGATGGCGATGTTCTATTGTGCTGCATAGTAAGTTCAACAGTAAAGACCCGGGTTCGATGCCAGACGATGGAATTTCAGTAAATTTTAAGAAAAATTTCAATCCATTTTTTCTTTTGATGGCCGTCCCGATATGATGCCGACATGAAAATTGTGTTGTCGATCTGCTTGCAGTATGCAAGCAACATTTTACTCGTATCTATTATATATAGATGCTTCTCCGGATTCATTCATATATCATACGAGTAAAATGTAGCTTGCATACTGCAAGCAGATCGACAACACTAATTTCATAACGGCATTATGTCGGGACGGTCCCGGAAAGGAAAAAAAGGATTGAAAATATTCTTAAAATTCGCTTTAATTTAATTTTTTGGCATCGAACCCGGGTCTTTTTGGTGAAATTTCTATGCAGCACATCAGAAGATCATCTTCTCTAAATAGGTGTGAAAATTCAAGCAGAAAATTGGCTGCAACTGCCTCAATCGAAGACCTACTTTTCTAGAATGTTAATAGCTCTCTCGATTCGAACCAAGGCCGATCTAGGAAATATAAAATGTGTTTTCGAAATTTATCTATAAGTTCTATATATATGCCGAATTTCAAGTGTTAATATTATTGGGAAGGGGTTCAAAATAATTCTTAAAAATCGAATCAGCGACTGATTGTAGAGACACCTGGTGTCGAACCCTGGACGTATTGGAAGCTGTTAATGCACAAAATTACTTGCTAGGACTTGATCTAATTTCATTCAAAGTTTGAAGTCGATATTATACCGGGAAGTACCTAAAATGTGTTTCTGTTATCCCCATAAGAAATGCATTGTGGAGTGCAAATGGCCCTCTGGGATCGAACCAAGGACCCTCAGCGAATATGTAAAATTTTATAATGAAATATATTTATGATTTCTAACCCCATGCCAAATTTCAAGTTTCCATGCATTCGGAAAGGGGTCCAAAAAAAATCTTAAAAATCGCCACAACGCATTTTAAACGGCCGATTTTTGCCCCGACCTAGCATCGAACCCAGGATATTTTCCGTTAAACAAATTTATGTTTTCGATAGATCATGTTCATATTTATAGGCTCCTTGAGTTTTAATTCTCTACCTATACGGAAAGTATTTTTTTTTAATTCCCGAAAATCAAAGCAATGCATTTAAACGGGAAAAATCGGGACTTTGGGGCCCTCTGGAATCGAACCCATGACAATGAGGTTCAATATCGCAATTTTTCTGGAGGTTATACGTTATGGCCAATATGTCGTAAAAATTTCAAGTCAATGACGCTTGGGGTTTAGCCTGTGAATTTGTATCCTCTCTATATATATATATGATATATGAATGAATCCGGAGAAGCATCTATATATAATAGATATTCATATATATATACGAGTAAAATGTAGCTTGCATACTGCAAGCAGATCGACAACACTAATTTCATCTCGGCATCATATCGGGACGGTCCTCAAAAGAAAAAAAAGGGGATTGAAAATATTCTTTAAATTCGCTGCAAGTTATTCGTCCGGCATCGAACCCTGGTCTTTTTGGTGATACGCACTATGCAGTACAATAGAATTTCTCCATCTCTAACTATGTGTGAAAATTAAAGCAAAAATATTGGGCGCAGCTGCCTCAAAAGACGCTCTAATGTTCACGAATGTAAATGGCTCTCGGGACTCGAACCAAGGACGATCGTGGAAATAAAAATAATTTTTCTGAAAGTTATTAATGATCTCAATCCATATGCCAAATTTCAAGTTTCTATATTATTGGGAAAGGTTTCAAAATAATTCCTAAAAATCGGATCAACTTCTGATTGCAGAGACGCCTGGTGTCGAACCCAGGACACATTGATAGCTATGAATGCATAGTTTGATTTGTTAAGACCGGTTCTTCTATCACGCTAAGTTTTAAGTCGATAGCATGCCGGGAAGAACCTAAAATTTGTTTCCGTTATCTCCATAAGAAATACATTGAGAAATGTAAATGGCGCCCTGGGATCGAACCAAGGACCATCAGCGAATATGTAAAATTTGATTATGAAATATATTTATAATCTCCAACTAAATGCCGAATTTCAAGTTTCCATGCCATCGGGAAAGGGTCCAAAAAAATCTTAAAAATCGCCACAATACATTTTAAACGGCCGATTTTTGCCTCGACCTAGCATCGAACCCAGGATATTTTCCGTAAAACTCATTTATGTTTTCGATAGATCATGACCATACATAAAGGCACCTAAAGTTTCGATTCTCCACCTATCCTGGAAGTATTTTTTAAAAATTCCCGAAAATCAAAGCAATGCATTTAAACGGGAAAAATCGGGACTTTGGGGCCCTCTGGAATCGAACCCATGACACTGAGGTTCAAAATCGCAATTTTTCTGGAGGTTATACGTTATGGCCAATATGTCGAAAATATTTCAAGCCATTGACGCTAGTGGTTTGGCCTGTGACTTTGTATCCTCTCTATATATCTATTATATATAGATGCTTCTCCGGATTCATTCATGATATACCCAGATACCCAGATACCCAGATAGGATACTAATTCACAGGCTAAACTACTGGCGTCATTGACTCGAAATTTTTACTACGTATTGGCCATAACGTGAAACCCCCAGGAAAAAAGCGACTTTGATCCTCAGTGTCATAGGTTCGATTCCAGAGGGGCCCAAAGTCCCGATTTTTCCCGTTTAAATGCATTACCGTGATTTTCGGGAATAAAAAAAAAATACTTTCCGGATAGGTAGAGAAATAAAACTCAAGGAGCCTATATATATGGTAATGATCTATCGAAATCATAAATGAGTTTTACGGAAAATATCCTAAGTTCGATGATAGGTCGAGGCAAAAATCGGCCGTTTAAAAAGCATTGTGGCGATTTTTATGATTTTTTTTGGACCATTTCCCGATGGCATGGAAACTTGAAACTCGGCATGGAGTTGGAGATCATAAATATATTTAATAATTAAATTTTACGTATTCACTGATGGTCCTTGGTTCGATCCCAGAGGGCCATTTGCACTCCACAGTGCATTTCTTATGGGGATAACGGAAACACATTTTAGGTACTTCCCTGTATGATATCGACTTCAAACTTTGTATGAAATTAGATCAAGTCCTAGCAAGTCATTTTGTGCATTTACAGTTTCCAATACGTCCAGGATTTGACACCAGGCGTCTCTACAATCAGTAAATTATCCGATTTTTAAGAATTACTTTAAATCCCTTCCAAATAATATTAAAACATGAAATTAGGTATATAGAGAGAGAACGTAGATACATTTCAAGAACATATTTTATATTTCCTAGATCGTCCTTGGTTCGAATCCAGAAAGCTATCAACATTCGTGAAAAGTAGGTCATCGTTTGAGGCAGTTGCAGCCAATATTTCTGCTTGAATTTTCACACGTATTTAGAGAAGATGCTCTTCTGATGTGCTGCATAGAAATTTCACCAAAAAGACCCGGGTTCGATGCCAGACGATTAAATTGAAGTGAATTTTAAGAATATTTTTAATCCTTTTTTTTCCTTTCCGGGACGTCCCGATATAATGCCGTTATGAAATTAGTGTTGTCGATCTGCTTGCAGTATGCAAGCTACATTTTACTCGTATATATATATATATGATACGAGTAAAATGTAGCTTGCATACTGCAAGCAGATCGACAACACTAATTTCATGTCGGCATTATATCGGGAAGGCAGTCAAAAGAATAAAAAAATGGATTGAAAATATTCTGATTATACGCTGCAATTTATACGTCCGGCATCGAACCCGGGTCTTCCTGGTGATACCTACTATGCAGCACTATAGAAGATCACCATCACTAACTATCTGTGAAAATTCAAGCAGAAATATTATCTGCAACTGCCTCAAACAACGTCCTACTTTTCCCTTATATTTCTTATGAGAGAAATGTTAATGTGCTCTGGCATCGAACCCAGGAATAGTTCGGTCTTCTGAAAACTGTATTCTTAAACCAGTTTTAACCATACATCTTCCAGCCAAGCACGAACTTCCTATCATTTCGATAAGTGCATCAAAAAAATAATGAAATACTAACCCTATGTATTTTAAACGGGAGACATATTTACCGCCCGGCATCGAACCCGGGTCTTTCTTGTGAAACTTCCTATGCAACATAATAGAAGATATTAATCTTTAACTATGTGCGAAAATTCAAGCAGAAATATTGGCTGCAACTGCCTCAATCGAAGTCTTACTTTTCCCTTATATTCCTTATGAGAGAAATGTTAATGTGCTCTGGCATCGAACCCACGAATAGTACGGTCTTATGAAAATTTTTTTCTTAAACCAATTCTCACCTAACACATTCTGGCTAAGCACGAATTTCCTATTATTTCGAGAAGTGCGTCAAAAAAAATAATGAAAAACAGCTCCCATGTATTTTAAAGGGCAGTTCTTTGCATCGTACTAGCATCGAACCTAGGATATTTTTTGTGAAAATCATTGATGTTTTCCAAAGTCCAAGACCATAAATATAGGCACCTTGAGTTTTATTTCTCTACCTATCCGGAAAGTATTTTTTTTTAATTCCCGAAAATCACGGCAATGCATTTAAACGGGAAAAATCGGGACTTTGGGGCTCTCTGAAATCGAACCTATGACACTGAGGATCAAAGTCGCTTTTTTCCTGAGGGTTTCACGTTATGGCCAATACGTCATAAAAATTTCAAGGCAATGACGCTTGTGGTTTAGCCTGTGAATTTGTATCCTATCTATATAGCTATATATATGAATGAATCCGGAGAAGCATCTATATATACGAGTAAAATGTAGCTTGCATACTGCAAGCAGATTGGCAATACTAATTTCATATCGGCATCACATCAGGACGGTCCTCATAAGAATAAAAAATTATTTAATTTTTTCTTAAAATTCGCTGAAATTTCATCGTCTGGCATCGAACCCGGGTCTTACTGGTAAACCTACTATGAAACACAATAGAAGATCACCATCTCTAATTATGTGTGAAAATTCAAGCATAAATATTGGCTAAAACTGCCTCAAAAGACGCTCTAATGTTCACGAATATAAATGGCTCTCGGAACTCGAACCAAGGACAACCTCTAAAATTAAAAAAATGTTTCTGAAAGTTATTAATCATCTCAATCTCTATGCCAAATTTCAAGTTTCTATATTATTGAAAAAGGTTTCAAAATATTTCATAAAAATCGGATCAACTTCTGATTGCAGAGACACCTGGTGTCCAACCCAGGACACATTGATAGCTGTGAATGCATAGTTTAATTTGTGAAGACTTGCTCTTCTATCATGCAAAGTTTGAAGTCGATAGCATGCCGGAAGGTACCTAAAATTTATTTCCGTTATCTCCGTAAGAAATGCATTGAGGAATTTAAATGTCCCTCTGGGATCGAACCAAGGACCATCAGCGAATATGTAAAATTCGATTATGATATATTTTTTTAGTATCTAACCTCATGCCGAATTTTAAGTTTCTATGCCATCGGAAAAGGGTCCAAAAAAAATTTTAAAAATCGCCACAATGCATTTTAAACGGCCGATTTTTGCCTCGACCTAGCATCGAACCCAGGATATTTTCCGTAAAACTCATTTATGTTTTCGATAGATCATGACCATATATAAAGGCTCCCTGAGTTTTGATTCTCTACCTATCCGGGAAGTATTTTTTTTTAATTCCCGAAAATCAAAGTAATGCATTTAAACGGGAAAAATCGGGACTTTGGAGCCCCCTGGAATCGAACCCATGACACTGAGGATCAAAATCGCAATTTTTCTGGAGGTTATACGTTATGGCCAATATGTCGTAAAAATTTCAGCTCAATCACTCTTGTGGTTTAGGCTGTGAGTTTGTATCCTCTCTATATATATATCTATTATATATAGATGCTTCTCCGGATTCATTCATATATATACCTATATAGATAGATAGGATACAAATTCACAGCCTAAACTACAAGCGTCATTGATCTGAAATTTTTATGACATATTGGCCATAACGTGAAACCCCCAGGAAAAAAGAGACTTTGATCCTCAGTGTCATAGGTTCGATTCCAGAGGGCCCCAAAGTCCCGATTTTTCCCGTTTGAATGCATTGCCGTGATTTTCGGGAATTAAAAAAAAATACTTTCCGGATAGGTAGAGAAGTAAAACTCAAGGTGCCTATATTTATGGTCTTGGACTTTCGAAAACATCAATGACTTTTACAAAAGTTATCCTGGGTTCGATGCTAGGACGATGCAAAGATCTGCCCTTTAAAATACATGGGAGCCGTTTTTCATTATTTTTTTAGATGCACTTATCGAAATGATAGGATGTTCGTGCTTGGCTGGAAGATGTATGGTACGAATAAGTTTTAGAAAAAAATTTTCATAAGACCGTACTGTTCCTGGGTTCGAAGCCAGAGCACAATAACGTTTCTCTCATAAGGAATATAAAGGAAAAGTAGGACGTCATTTGAGGCAGTTGTAACCAATATTTCTTCTTGAATTTGCATACGCGGTTAGAGATGGTGTTTTTCTTTTTTGCTGCATAGAAAGTATTGCCTGAAAGACCCGGGTTCGATGCCGGGCGGTAAAAATATCACCCATATATAATACTATGGGGTATCTTTTCATAATTTTTTTATGCATTTATCGATATGTAAGGGAGCTCTTGCTTAGATGGAAGATGTATATTAACACTTTGTTTAAGAAAAAAAATAGATAAGACCATGCTGTTCCTGGGTTCGATGCCAGAGCACATTATAATTTCTCAAATAAGGAATGTATGTGAATAGTAGGACGTCGTTTGAGGTAGTTGCACCTAATAGTTCTGCTTGAATTTTCACACATAGTTTGATATGGTAATTTTCTATTTTGCTGCATAGTAAGTACACCAGGAAGACCGGGGTTCGCTGCCAGGTGATTAAATTGCAGCGAATTCTACGAATATTTTGAATTTTTTTTTTCTTTTGATGTCCGTCCCGATATGATGCCGATATGAAATTAGTGTTGTCGATCTGCTTGCAGTATGCAAGCTACATTTTACTCGTATATATATATGGATACATGAATGAATCCGGAGAAGCATCTATATATAATAGATATAACTAGTAAATGGGTGCTTGCATAATGCAAGCAATGAAAATGATCATGGGATACTACCCTGAGTTGTGGGTCTACATGTTACATTTATGTTTCTTTTTAATTATACTACTGTTTATCGTATACCTAATTTTCAAATGTGAGATCGAGTTTCATCAAATAATACAATAATTATTTCGAAAGCCTTTCAGGTTTAATCGAGGTGGGAGTTTTGCAGTTGAGACCTTAATTAATACGCATACGTAAAATTAAATTAAGGTAATACGCCAAACAAAGTAAAGTAAGAATAAACATCTGCGTAAGATAAAAATGCGAGAAATCGATAGAGGAATCGTTACCTGTAGTACTCGGTTCAGTGCAAGGCATACTTCATTTGAATCCTATGTTCATTACGGTGTCTACCGCGGCACTATGTGCTCCATTTGCAATTAAATAAAAAAATAGAAATAAGGCAACTCAACTAAAACTTTTCAAAATCAAGAGTAAGATACATATGAATTGATGTTTGTTAACATATAAAATCAAAGATAAAATAAATTTAGAGTATTAATTGATCTTTTCTCTGATCTTAAATGGCCTGCAAATGTTCTCATGCAAAGGAATGCGCGAAAGGATTTACCAGGAATAAAATCACAAAAAAAAATATTGTTAATGTTAATCAACAGAATATTAAGAACTTGTCCTCTTTCCTAGGGAAACATGCAGGTATGCTTAAAGCAATTCATACGCAATACGAAGAAGTTTTTTCTTGTAACGAAACGGAAGTAACTTAAAACAAAAAGAAATCACATGAAAACCCAACCATGCACTAGAAGAGGAGAACATGTATTTCAATATAAGAAAACACTTAGTGATACAATACTGATCAATTTCCAGGATTTTATGACAATTTTGAAGAGGTATATGACAATATGATTAGATCAAATCTTGTGCATCAAATTAAATCAAATCAATCTCATCCAACATACAAACATGCATTAATGTATGTCATATCTAATTAAACGACAGATGACGATATGGAACCAATAAAAAACACGCAAATGAGATTAGTTTCAAATTTCAGAGTAACAGAAGGAAAATATGCCGACTAATTGTAGCAAGATGCACAAAAGTATTTCACATAAAATTGAGAAAAAATAACAGGGATACCTAAATGACTAAATGAAGTATAAACGCGAAAACATAGACATCTCAACCGAATTATTAATAAAATAATGCTAAATGGAAAAATGGAGCAGAGATTTACCCTATTAAACATTTTAGGACAATATTGACGGCGTGCGAAATGTTTTCAAATATCCTCTCCGGTGAAACTAAGACACTGATATTTTCTGAAGAAAGTACTCTTCCTAGCGCGACATACAGCTGGCAAGTGAAAACACGTCAATTCTCAATTCAATTTCTACCTTTCTTAGTTTTGGATTTCAGTTCTAAATGAATATATAAGGTCAAAGGTTTCGGCGGCGATCGGCTGATTCCGTGGTATCTCTTTCGGGATCCCGCCTCGATGAACGTAGCAGCAGCAGTTCAAGAAAGGCGGGCAGCAATTGATCTGGCTGTCCGTATGAGCTTTCCGGTGACAATGTATTACAATGTAAGTAGTATGAAAGTGAGAAATACTTTACTTATTGCTTCCCCTCCTAAAAGGAACGTCATCTACAGAAGGCACACTGTGAGGTGGCACGCGAGTCAGCGCACTTGAGTTTATCCGTCGATCGTGGGAGAAACTAAGGGCAAAATACCTTACACACCGGCTGCGGTGACGGAGTGGTTAGTGCGCTATGACTACAACACCAAGGTTCGAATTCCGGCTTGCTATATTTTCTGGCTATAGAATGGTTGAGTGTCTTTGTTAATAGTAATACTTATTGAAATGGTTGTAATTTGGATCTTCCTGTTTTCATCAGAGAAGTTATGACTATTATTATTAAATACAACGCAGTAAAGCAGGAATCGGAAACGACCATGGCAAAGGAACTTTTTAGACACAATGTCAGTATATGATAAATGCATTAGGTTAAGTGAGAATGAAGTGAATTACTGTTACTAAACTATAGTGGTCGTGATGCTAATGATTCGTATTGTTTGTAGTTATATTATTTCTAAAGATTGTCATTAAAACTATCAATTTACATTAATATTTTGATAGTAATATTTTAGGATTATGTAAATTTCAGTTGAACTTACTTTTACTCAGGTACTGGTAGACTTGATCCCGTATAATACTTACTTCGCCAGTAACTAATGAGAATGTTCAGCTAGATTGCTCTCCAATGGAACTTTATAGTCTGAATTCAGTATATGATAAATGGATTTGGTTTAGTCTGCTATGAAGTGAAATATCACTCAACTTTAGTGGTCTTGATGCTAATGATTCGTAATTTTTGTATTTTTATTATTTATAAAGATTGCCGGAAAACTCTTAATTTCATTAATATTCTGAAATTGTCATTTTAAGATTAAGTAAATTTCAGTGGTACTTACTTTTACTCAGGTACATGTAGATTTGATCCTGTATAATACCAGTAACTAATGAAAATTTATAAGCTAAATTGCTTTCCTATTCCCCCTAAATAGATTTATTGTAGAACTTTCAATTTCATCCTCGAATAATCTCACTACTTAAATAACTTTTCCGATTATCTTCGTTGATACATGGTCTCGTATCCTCTACATAAACTTATGTTATCACAGTATGTATTCCCGAATAATTCATTGACCGTGCAGATATTCGCTGTCCATTTTGATGAAATTAACATTTTTCAACCTTCAGTAATAACATAAATGGAAAGAAAATTATTATAATTATACAACTGTCTATTGTATACATAATTTTAAAATAATTGAGATCGAGATTCACCAAATAATATGATAGTAATATAATTATTTCGAAACCCTTTCACGTTTATGTGATACGGGAGTCTTTAAGAATACGCATTCGTAAAATTATATTGAGGAGATACGCCAAACAAAGTAAAGTTAGAAGAAAATCTGCATAGATAAAAATAAGGAAAATAAATAGACGATTACCTGTGTAGTATTCGGTTCAGTGCAAGACATACTGCAAAATAATCCTAAACTCATTAAATGGCGTCTACCACGACAATGAGCTCCGTTTCTAATTAAATAAACAAAGAGACAATAGGCAACGTAATTATGTAAATAGTTTTAAATAACGTAGAAAAAGAACTTTATTCTAAAGCGCGTTTGGAGAAGATAGGAAACTAATATTAATACAATGATACATGCAAAAATTGTTTATACTAACGAAAAATTATCCAGCGAACACGAAGAATGACGTAATCAGAAGGTCATTCAAGGAAATCAATGTATTTTATGTGTAGATTTTTGTTTTTCATTTTGATGAAAACTGAATTACGTAATATTCTACGTACTAATTGTGCACTACGTATGAATTAAAAAAACGTAGAAAAAGAACTGAATTTAAATTCTCTTTGGAGAGGATGGTAGAATAAATATATGTAATTAAAATAGAAAAGAAGAAACATAATAGGCATATAATAAAATGCACAGAAACTAACACACGAAAAGAAATCCACCATATACGTAGAACAACGATATCCTAACATCGTTCGATGACACCATGTATTTCCTGAGTAGAAATATTTTGTTAATTTACATGAAAGTAACAATTTCTTGATATTCAATGATAACATGGTCCTTCTAGAAAGGTGGGCAGCATTGGGTTTGGTTATGAGCTTTTCGGTGACAATATATCACAATGTATGTATGTAGTATGAAAGTGAATGGAACTTGTTAGTCTGAGTTTAGTAAATGATAAATGTATTTGGTTAACTGATCTATGAAATAAAATATTACTGTAATATTACTAAACTATAGTGTTCGTTAAACTAATGATTCGTATTGCTTGCAGTTATGTCATTTCTAAAGACTGTTGTTAAACCTTTTAATTTAGAATAATATCCCTATTTATTAATTTATATTAATATCTATGTACTTCATTCTAGAATAATCTGACTACTTACATGACTTTTACGATTATCTTCGTTGTTAATGGTCTCGTATTCTCTACATAAACTTATGTTATCACAGCATGCATTCACGATTGATTCATTGACCGTGCAGATATCCACTGTCTATTTTGATGAAATTTACATTTTTCAGCATTCATTAATAACATATATCGAAAGAAACATTTAAAATAATTTAAAATGCATCAAATTTCTATCATGGCGTGTGAAAATAGGATCGTAAATAAACTTGTTTTCGATTCAAACAATGGTTGTTGCCATAGATTTAATTTTCAAAATGAGGAGAAAAAAACGTAAAAAATTGGCGTTCAAACTAAGATTTTGCGAATTTCGTGCAGAAATGTTAGAATTGGCCGCAAGAAAAGTAAACTTTAATCTTTCAGACGTAATACAGACCAAGTCCTACTGCTTTACGATTACTTTTTCATATTTTAATTAACGAAATAAATTTTCTCTGCATGGCCATTTTTCGTTTTTCCCGTTTAAATACATTGAAAAATATAATCCTTTCTGGTCTCAAACCTAGGACAAAATCTGTAGATTTTCGATTTTTTCCCAACTCGACTGTCAATTATGAATCTCTCTTGAAAATTTCAGCCTTCCAGCTCGATTAGAAATGCTCAGGATTTTGTGTCAATCAGTAGGATTTGCAGCTTTATATATAGTAATATATATGAATGAATCCGGAGAAGCATCTATATATATATATCTATTATATATAGATGCTTCTCCGGATTCATTCATATCTATTATATATAGATGCTTCTCCGGATTCATTCATATATCTATTATATATAGATGCTTCTCCGGATTCATTCATATATCATATATATATTCATATATTCATATATATATATATATAGAGAGGATACAAAGTCACAGGCTAAACCACTAGCGTCAATGGCTTGAAATTTTTACCAAATATTGGCCATAACGTATAACCTCCAGAAAAATTGCGATTTTGAACCTCAGTGTCATGGGTTCGATTCCAGAGGGCCCCAAAGTCGCGATTTTCCCCATAAGATTACATGGCGGGGATTTTCGAAAATTTTTTTGAGACACTTCCCGGAAAAGCAGAGAGTTGAAACTCGAGGGACCGCTAAATGCCGTGCATAGCCAACGAAAATCGGAAAGACATCTTCGAATATTGTCCTTGGTTCGATGCTAGGCTGGGGCAAAAATCGGCCGTTTAAAATGCATTGCGGCGATTTTTAAGATTTTTTTTGGATCCTTTCCCGATAACATGGATACTTGAAACTCGGCACGTCGATAGATATCATGAATTTATTCAATAATCGAATTTTATATATTAGCTTATGGTCCTTGGTTCGATCCCAGAGGACCATTTGCATTTCCCAATGCTTTTCTTACGGAGATAACGGAATCAAATTTTAGGTACTTCCCGGTTAGATATCGACTTCAAACTTTGCACTAAGAAAGATCAAGTCCAAACAAATCAAACAGTGCATTCACAGCTATCAAAGTGTCCTGGGTTCGACACCAGGTGTCTCTGCAATCACAAGTTGATCTGATTTTTAGGAATTATTTTGAAACCTTTGCCAATAATATAGAAACTTGAAATTCGGCATATAGATAGAGATCATAAATATCTATCAGAAACATTTTTTAGATTTCCAAGATCGTCCTTGGTTCGAATCCAGAGAGCCATTTAAATTCGTGAAAATTAAAACGTCTTTTGAGGCAGTTGTAGCCCATATTTCTGCTTGAATTTTCACACATCGTTAGAGATGGTGATGTTCTATTGTGCTGCATAGTAAGTTCACAGTAAAGACCCGGGTTCGATGCCAGACGATGGAATTTAGGCAAATTTTGAGAAAAATTTCAATCCATTTTTTTCTTTTGATGGCCGTCCGGATATGATGCCGACATGAAAATAGTGTTGTCGATCTGCTTGCAGTATGCAAGCTACATTTTACTCGTATACCTATATAGATAGATAGATAGATAGGATACAAATTCACAGCCTAAACTACAAGCGTCATTGATCTGAAATTTTTATGACATATTGGCCATAACGTAAAACCCACAGGAAAAAAGAGACTTTGATCCTCAGTGTCATAGGTTCGATTCCAGAGGGCCCCAAAGTCCCGATTTTTCCCGTTTGAATGCATTGCCGTGATTTTCGGGAATTAAAAAAAAATACTTTCCGGATAGGTAGAGAAGTAAAACTCAAGGTGCCTATATTTATGGTCTTGGACTTTCGAAAACATCAATGACTTTTACAAAAGTTATCCTGGGTTCGATGCTAGGACGATGAAAAGATCTGCCCTTTAAAGTAGATGGGAGCCGTTTTTCATTATTTTTTTAGATGCACTTATCGAAATGATAGGATGTTCGTGCTTGGCTGGAAGATGTATGGTACGAATAAGTTTTAGAAAAAATTTTTATAAGACCGTACTGTTCCTGGGTTCGAAGCCAGAGCACAATAACGTTTCTCTCATAAGGAATATAAAGGAAAAGTAGGACGTCATTTGAGGCAGTTGTAACCAATATTTCTGCTTGAATTTGCATACGCGTTTAGAGATGGTGTTTTTCTTTTGTGCTGCATAGAAAGTATTGCCTGAAAGACCCGGGTTCGATGCCGGGCGGTAAAAATATCACCCATATATAATACTATGGGGTATCTTTTCATAATTTTTTTATGCATTTATCGATATGTAAGGGAGCTCTTGCTTAGATGGAAGATGTATATTAACACTTTGTTTAAGAAAAAAAATAGATAAGACCATGCTGTTCCTGGGTTCGATGCCAGAGCACATTATAATTTCTCAAATAAGGAGTGTATGTGAATAGTAGGACGTCGTTTGAGGTAGTTGCACCTAATAGTTTTGCTTGAATTTTCACACATAGTTTGATATGGTAATCTTCTATTTTGCTGCATAGTAAGTACACCAGGAAGACCGGGGTTCGCTGCCAGGCGATTAAATTGCAGCGAATTCTACGAATATTTTGAATTTTTTTTTTCTTTTGATGTCCGTCCCGATATGATGCCGATATGAAATTAGTGTTGTCGATCTGCTTGCAGTATGCAAGCTACATTTTACTCGTATCATATATCTATTATATATAGATGCTTCTCCGGATTCATTCATATATCATATCTATTATATATAGACGCTTCTCCGGATATACCTATCTATTATATATAGACGCTTCTCCGGATATACCTATATACACACTCACTCATTCATTCATTCATAGGGCATCAAAAGTCTAAGCATGTTCCACAAGTGCCACTGACTTGAAATTTTTACGACACTATGGCCATATCGTGTAACCTCCAGAAAAAATCCGATTTTGAACCTCAGTGTCAAGGGTTCGATTCCAGAAGGCCCCAAAGTCCCGATTTTCTCCATAAGGATATATGGTGAAGATTTTCGAAAATTTTTTTGAGGCACTTCTCGGAAAGGTAGAGAGTTGAAATTCGAGGTATCGCTAGATGCCGTGGATATCCAACGAAAACTAAAAAGACATCGCCGAACATGGTCCATGGTTCGATGCTAGGTCGGGGCAAAAATCGGCCGTTTAAAATGCATTGCGGCGATTTTGAAGATTTTTTTTGGATCTTTTCCGGATAACATGGATACTTAAAACTCAGCACGTGGATAGATATCATTAATATGTTTCATAATCAAATTTTACATATTCGCTGATGGTCCTTGGTTCGATCCCAGAGGGCCATTAGCACTTCTCAAAGCATTTCTTATGGAGATAACGGAAACAAATTTTAGGCACTTTCCGGCATGCTATCGACTTCAAACTTTGCATGATACAAGAGCAAGTCTTTATAAATCAAACTGTGCATTCACAGCAAACAATATTTCACGGGTTTGACACCAGGTGTCTCTGAAATCAGAAGTTGATCCGATTTTTAGGAATTATTTTGAAACCTTTCCCAATAATATAGAAACTTGAAATTCGGCACATGGATAGAGATCATAATAAACTTTCAGAAACATTTTTTAGATCACCAAGATCGTCCTTGGTTCGAATGCAGAGAGCCATTTGCATTCGTGAAAATTAGAACTTCTTTTGAGGCAGTTGTGGCCAATATTTCCGCTTGAATTTTCACACATAGTTAGAGATGGTGATATTTTATTGTGCTGCATAGTAAGTTCACAGTAAAGACCCGGGTTCGATGCCAGACACTTAAATTGAAGAGAATTGGAAGAATATTTCCAATTCTTTTTTTTTCTTTCGAGGCCCGTCCCGATATGATGCCGATAAGAAATTAGTGTTGTCGATCTGCTTGCAGTATGCAAGCTACATTTTACTCGTATATATATATATATACGAGTAAAATGTAGCTTGCATACTGCAAGCACATCGATAACAAAAGTTTTTTGTCGGCATCACATAGAGTGAGCCCTCAAAAGAAAAAAAAATGGTTAGAAAATATTCTTAATTTCCGCTGCAATTTATTCGTCTGGCATCGAACCCAGGTCTTCCCGGTCATACTCACTATGCAGAACCATAGCAGATCACCATCTGTAACTATGTGTGAAAATTCAAGTAGAAATATTAACTGCAACTGCCTCAAACGACGTCCTACGTTTCCCTTATACTCCTTATGATAGAAATGCTAATGTGCTCTGGCATCGAACCCAGGAATAGTACGGTGTTATCTGATTTTTTTTCTAAAACCAATTCTTTTCAAACATCTTCCAGCCGAGTACGAACTTCCTATCATTACGATAAGTGCATCAAAAAAATAATGAAATACTAAACCAATGTATTTTATACGGGAGACATATTTGCCACCCGGCGTCGAACCCGGATCTTTCTTGTAATACTTCCTATGCAACATAATAGAAGATCACTATCTCTAACAATGTGTAAAAGTTCGAGCAGAAATATTGGCTGCAACTGCCTCAAACGACGACTTACTTTTCCCTTATATTCCTTATGAGAGAAAAGTTAATGTGCTCTGGCATCGAACCCAGGAATAGTACAGGCTTAAGAAATTTTTTTTCTTAAACCATTTCTCAATATATATCTTCTAGCAGAGCGAAAAGTTCCTTACATTCCGGTAAGTGCATCAAAAAAATTAATGAAAAACTATCCCCATGCATTTTAAATGCGGGATTTTTGAATCGTCCTAGCGTCGAACCCAGGACGTTCTCATCAGTAATCATTAATGTTTATAATAGTTCTTGACCATAACTCTAAGGTCCTTGAATTTCGAATCGCTACCTGTCCGGGAAGTATTATTTAAAAAATTTTGAAAATCGCCACCATGTATCCTTATGGAGAAAATCGGGACTTTGGGGCCTTCTGGAATCGAACCCATGACACCGAGGTTCAATGTCGGCTTTTTCCTGGAGGTTACACGTTATGGCCAATTCGTCGTAAAAATTTCAAGTCTTTGGCACTTGTGGAACATGGTAAAACTTTTGATCCCCTATATATATCTATTATATATAGACGCTTCTCCGGATATACTTATATATATATATATATACACTGGGGATCAAAAGTCTAAGCATGTTCCACAAGTGCCACCGACTTGAAATTTTTACGACATATTGGCCATAACGTGTAACCTCCAGGAAAAAGCCGACATTGAACCTCGGTGCCATGGGTTCGACTCCAGAAGGCCCCAAAGTCGCGATTTTCCCCATAAGATTACATGGCGGGGATTTTCGAAAATTTTTTTGAGGCACTTCCCGGAAAAGGAGAGAGTTGAAACTCGAGGGATCGCTAGATGCCGCGCATATCTAAAGAAAACCATAGAGACATCTACGAATATTATCCTTGGTTCGATGCTAGGTCGGGGCAAAAATCTGCCGTTTAAAATGCACTGTGGCGATTTTTAAGATTTTTTTGGATCCTTTTCCGATGGCATAGAAACTTGAAATTCGGTATGAGGTTAAACAACATAAAATCATATCTTAATCGAATTTTACATATTCGCTAATGGTCCTTGGTTCGATCCCAGAGGGACATTTGAATTCCTCAATGCATTTCTTACGGAGATAATGGAAACAAATTTTAGGTACTTTTCGGCACGATATCGATTTCAAACTTTGCATATAGAAAGATCAAGTCCATACATATCAAACAGTGCATTCACAGCTATCAATGTGTCCTGGGTTCGACACCAGGTGTCTCTGCAATCAGAAGTTGATCCGATTTTTAGGAATTATTTTGAAACCTTTCTCTATATTATAGAAACTTGAAATTCGGCATATAGATAGAGATCATAAATATCTTTCAAAAACATTTTTTAGATTTCCAAGATCGTCCTTGGTTCGAGTCCCGAGAGCCATTCACATTCGTAAAAATTAGAACGTCTTTTGAGGCAGTTGTAACCAATATTTCAGCTTGAATTTTCACACATAGTTAGAGATGGTGATCTTCTATTTTGTTTCATAGTAGGTTTACCAGTAAGACCCGGGTTTGATGCCAGACGATAAATTTCAGCGAATTTTCAGAAAAAATTAAATCTTTTTTTCTTTTGAGGACCGTCCCGATATAATGCCGATATGAAATTAGTGTTGTCGATCTGCTTGCAGTATGCAAGCAACATTTTACTCGTATATATATATATATAACTTATATATAGGTATATCCGGAGAAGCGTCTATATATAATAGATATACATTCATAGGGGATCAAAATTCTAACCATGTTCCACAATAGCCAATGCCTTGAAATTTTTACGACATATTGGCCATTACGTGTAACCTCCAGGAAAAAGCCGACATTGAACCTCAGTGTCATGGGTTCGATTCCAGAAGGCCCCAAAGTCGCGATTTTCCCCATAAGATTACATGGCGGGGATTTTCGAAAATTTATTTGAGGCACTTCCCGGAAAAGGAGAGAGTTGAAACTCGAGGGATCGCTAGATGCCGCGCATATCAAAAGGAAACCATAAAGACTTATACGAATATTATCCTTGGTTCGATGCTAGGTTGGGACAAAAATCGGCCGTTTAAAATGCATTGCGGCGATTTTTAAGATTTTTTTTGAACCCTTTTCCGATGGCATAGAAACTTGAAATTCGGCATGGCGTTAGATATCATAAATATATTTGATACTCAAATTTTACATATTCCTTTATGGTCCTTGGTTCGATCCCAGAAGGCCATTTACATTCCTCAATGCATTTCTTATGGAGATTACGGAAACACATTTAAGGTGCTTCCCGATATTATATCTACTTGAAACTTTGCATAAGATAAGATCAAGTCATTTCTAATCAAACTGTGCATTCACAGCTACCAATGTTTCTTGGTTTCGCCACCAGGCGTCTCTACAATCAGAAGTTGATCCGATTTTTAGGAATTATTTTGAAACCTTTCCCAAGAAAATAGAAACTTGAAATTCAGCATATAGATAGAGATCATAAATAACTTTCAGAAACATGTTTTTGATTTCCACGATCGTCCTTGGTTCGAGTCCCGAGAGGCATTTACTTTCGTGAAAATTAGAACGTCGTTTGAGGCAGTTTCAGCCAATATTTCTACTTGAATTTTCACACATAGTTAGTGATGGTGATCTTCTGTTGTGCTGCTTAATAGGTTAGCCAGGAAGACCCGGGTTCGATGCCAGACGATTAAAATTGCAGCAAATTTTAAGGTTATTTTAATTTTTTTTCTTTTTAAGACCGTCCCGAAAGGTTGCCATCTTTAAATTGGTGTTGTCGATCTGCTTGCAATATGCAAGCAACATTTTACTCGTATTCATATATATATATATATATACGAGTAAAATGTAGCTTGCATACTGCAAGCAGATCGACAACACTAATTTCATATCGGCATTATATCGGGACGGACATCAAAAGAAAAAAAAAATTCACAATATTCGTAGAATTCGCTGCAATTTAATCACCTGGCAGCGAACCCCGGTCTTCCTGGTGTACTTACTATGCAGCAAAATAGAAAAAATTACCATATCAAACTATGTGTGAAAATTCAAGCAAAACTATTAGGTGCAACTACCTCAAACGACGTCCTACTATTCACATACACTCCTTATTTGAGAAATTATAATGTGCTCTGGCATCGAACCCAGGAACAGCATGGTCTTATCTATTTTTTTTCTTAAACAAAGTGTTAATATACATCTTCCATCTAAGCAAGAGCTCCCTTACATATCGATAAATGCATAAAAAAATTATGAAAAGATACCCCATAGTATTATATATGGGTGATATTTTTACTGCCCGGCATCGAACCCGGGTCTTTCAGGCAATACTTTCTATGCAGCACAAAAGAAAAACACCATCTCTAACCGCGTATGCAAATTCAAGCAGAAATATTGGTTACAACTGCCTCAAATGACGTTCTACTTTTCCTTTATATTCCTTATGAGAGAAACGTTATTGTGCTCTGGCTTCGAACCCAGGAACAGTACGGTCTTATGAAAATTTTTTTCTAAAACTTATTCGTACCATACATCTTCCAGCCAAGCACGAACATCCTATCATTTCGATAAGTGCATCTAAAAAAATAATGAAAAACGGCTCCCATGTATTTTAAAGGGCAGATCTTTGCATCGTCCTAGCATCGAACCCAGGATAACTTTTGTAAAAGTCATTGATGTTTTCGAAAGTCCAAGACCATAAATATAGGCACCTTGAGTTTTACTTCTCTACCTATCCGGAAAGTATTTTTTTTTAATTCCCGAAAATCACGGCAATGCATTCAAACGGGAAAAATCGGGACTTTGGGGCCCTCTGGAATCGAACCTATGACACTGAGGATCAAAGTCTCTTTTTTCCTGGGGGTTTCACGTTATGGCCAATATGTCATAAAAATTTCAGATCAATGACGCTTGTAGTTTAGGCTGTGAATTTGTATCCTATCTATCTATATAGGTATATATATGAATGAATCCGGAGAAGCATCTATATATAATAGATAGAGAGGATACAAAGTCACAGGCTAAACCACTGGCGTCAATGGCTTGAAATTTTTACGACATATTGGCCATAACGTATAACCTCCAGAAAAATTGCGATTTTGAACCTCAGTGTCATGGGTTCGATTCCAGAGGGCCCCAAAGTCCCGATTTTTCCCCTTTAAATGCATTGCGTTGATTTTCGGGAATTTTTAAAAAATACTTGCCGGATAGGTAGGGACTTAAAACTCAAGGAGCCGATATATATGATCATGATCTATCGAAAACATAAATGAGTTTAACGGAAAATATTCTGGGTTCGATGCTAGGTCAAGGCAAAAATCGGCCGTTTGAAATACATTGTGGCGATTTTTAAGATTTTTTTTGGACCTCTTCCCGATGACATGGAAACTTGAAATTCGGCATGAAGTTGGAGATCATAAACATATTTCATAATCAAATTTTACATATTCGCTGATGATCCTTGGTTCGATCCCAGAGGGACATTTAAATTCCTCAATGCCTTTCTTACGGAGATAACGGAAACAAATTTTAGGTACTTCCCAGCATGATATCGACTTCAAACTTTGCATAATATAAGATGAAGTACTTATAAGTCATAATGTGCATTCCCAGCTAACAATATTTCCTGGGTTCGACACCAGGCGTCTCTACAATCAGTAAATTATCCGATTTTTAGGAATTTTTTTGAACCCTTTCCCAATAATATTAAAACATGAAATTAGGTATATAGATAGAGAACGTAGATGCATTTCAAAAACATATTTTAGATTTCCTAGATCGTACTTGGTTCGAATCCAGAGAGCCATTTACATTATTGAAAAGTAGGACGTCGTTTGAGGCAGTTGGAGCCAATATTTCTGCTTGAATTTTCACAGATAGTAAGAGATGCTGATTTTCTTTTGTGCTGCATAGTGGGTTCACCAGGAAGGCCTTGGTTCGATGCCAGACGATTAAATTGCAGCGAATTTTAAGAACTTTTTCAATCCCTTTTTATTTTCTATTGAGGGCCGTCCCGATATGATGCCGACAAGAAATTAGTGTTGTCGATCTGCTTGCAGTATGCAAGCTACATTTTACTCGTATATATATATAGATGCTTCTCCGGATTCATTCATGTATCCATATATATATATAGCGAGGATACAAATTCACAGGCTAAACCACAATCGTCATTGACCTGAAATTTTTACGACATATTGGCCATAACGTGTAACCTCCAGGAAAAAGCCGACATTGCACCTCGGTGCCATGGGTTCGATTCCAGAAAGCCCCAAAGTCGCGATTTTCCCCATAAGATTACATGGCGGGGATTTTCGAAAATTTTTTTGAGGCACTTCCCGGAAAAGCAGAGAGTTGAAACTCGAGGGACCGCTAAATGCCGTGCATAGCAACGGAAAATCGGAAAGACATCTTCGAATATTGTCCTTGGTTCGATGCTAGGCCGGGGCTAAAATCGGCCGTTTAAAATGCATTGCGGCGATTTTTAAGATTTTTTTTGGACTCTTTTCCAATGGCATAGAAACTTGAAATTCGGTATGAGGTTAGATATTATAAAAATATATCATAATCGAATTTTACATATTCGCTGATGGTCCTTGGTTCGATCCCAGAGGGACATTTAAATTCCTCAATGCATTTCTTACGGAGATAACGGAAACAAAATTTAGGTACTTCCCTATACGCTATCGACTTCAAATTTTGCATGATAGAAGAGCAATTCTTAACAAATCAAAATATGCATTCACAGCTATCAATGTTTTCTGGGTTCGACACCAGGTGTCTCTGTAATCAGAAGTTGATCCGATTTTTAGGAATTATTTTGAAACCTTTCCCAATAATATAGAAACTTGAAATTTGGCATATAGATTGAGATGATTAATAACTTTCAGAAACATTTTTAAATTTTAGAGATAGTCCTTGGTTCGAGTCCCGAGAGCCATATACATTCGTGAACATTAGATCGTCTTTTGAGGCAGTTGTAGCCAATATTTTCGCTTGAATTTTCACACATACTTAGAGATGGTTATATTCTATTGTGTTTCATAGTAGGTTTACCAGTAAGACCCGGGTTGAATGCCAGACGATGAAATTTCAGCGAACTTTAAGAAAAAATTAAATCTTTTATTTTTCTTATGAGGACTGTCCCGATGTGATGCCGATATGAATTTAGTATTGCCGATCTGCTTGCAGTATGCAAGCTACATTTTACTCGTATATCTATCTATTATATATAGATGCTTCTCCGGATTCATTCATGTATCCATATATATATATATATATATATATATATATATATATATATATATATAGAGAGAGGATACAAACTCACAGGCCAAACCACAAGCGTCATTGACTTGAAATTTTTACGACATATTGGCCATAACGTGTAGCCACCAGAAAAACTGCGATTTTGAACCTCAGTGTCATGGGTTCGATTCCAGAGAGCCCCAAAGTCCCGATTTTTCCCGTTTAAATGCATTGCTTTGATTTTCGGGAATTTTTAAAAAATACTTCCGGGATAGGTAGAGAATCGAAAATCTAGGAGCCTTTATATATGGTCATGATCTATCGAAAACATAAATGAGTTTTACGGAAAATATCCTGGGTTCGATGCTAGGTCGAGGCAAAAATCGGCCGTTTAAAATGTATTGTGGCGATATTTAAGATTTTTTTTGGACCTCTTTCCGATGGCATGGAAACTTGAAATTCGGCATGGAGTTGGAGATTATAAATATATTTCATAATCATATTTTATATATTCGCTGATGGTCCTTGGTTCGATCCCAGAGAGCCATTTACATTCCTCAATGCATTTCTTACGGAGATAACGGAAACAAATTTTAGGTACTTCCCGGCATGCTATCGACTTAAAACTTAGCATGATAGAAGAACCAGTCTTAACAAATCAAACTATGCATTCATAGCTATCAATGTCTCCTGGGTTCGACACCAGGTGTCTCTGCAATCAGAAGTTGATCCGATTTTTAGGAATTATTTTGAAACCTTTCCCAATAATATAGAAACTTGAAATTTGGCATATAGATTGAGATCATTAATAACTTTCAGAAACATTTTTTAAATTTCCAAGATCGTCCTTGGTTCGAGTCCAGAGAACCATTTACATTCGTGAACATTAGAGCGCCTTTTGAGGCAGTTGTAGCCAATATTTCTGATTTAATTTTTACACATTGTTAGAGATGGTGATCTTCTATTGTGTTTCATAGTAGGTTTTCCAGTAAGACCCGGGTTCGATGCCAGACGATGAAATTTCAGCGAATTTTAAGAAAAAATTAAATCTTTTTTTTTCTTATGAGGACCGTCCCGATGTGATGCTGATATGAAATTAGTATTGCCGATCTGCTTGCAGTATGCAAGCTACATTTTACTCGTATATATATATATCTATTATATATAGATGCTTCTCCGGATTCATTCATGTATATACCTAGATAGATAGATAGGATACTAATTCACAGCCTAAACCACAAGCGTGATTGACTTGAATTTTTTACGACGTATTGGCCATAATGTGTAACCGCCAGAAAAAATGTGATTTTGAACCTCGGTGCCATGGGTTCGATTCCAGAAGGCCCCAAAGTCGCGATTTTCCCCATAAGAATACATGGCGGGGATTTTCCAAAATTTTTTTGAGGCCCTTTCCGGAAAAGGAGAGAATTGAAATTCGAGGGACCGCTAGAAGCCGTGCATATCCAACGAAAATCAAAAAGACATCTTCGAATTTTGTCCATGGTTCGATGCTAGGTCGGTGCAAAAATCGGCCGTTTAAAATGCATTGCGGCGATTTTTAAGATTTTTTTTGGATCCTTTCCCGATAACATGGATACTTGAAACTCGGCACGTCGATAGATATCATGAATATATATCATAATCAAATTTTAGATGTTCGCTGATGGTCCTTGGTTCGATCCCAGAGGGCCATTTGCACTTCTCAATGCATTTCTTACGGAGATAACGGAAACAAAATTAAGGTACTTCCCGGCATGCTATCGACATCAAACTTTGCATGATAGAAAAGCCAGTCCTTACAAATCAAACTTTGCATTCACAGCTTACAGTATTTCCTGGCTTCGACACCAGGTGTCTCTGCATTCAGAAATAGATTCGATTTTTAGGAATTATTTTCAAACCTTTCCCAACAATATAGAAACTTGAAATTTGGCATATAGATAGAGATCATAAATAACTTTTAGAAACATGTTTTAGATTTCCAAGATCGTCCTTGGTTCGAATCCAGAGAGCCATTTACATTCGTGAAAATTAAAACGTCTTTTGAGGCAGTTGTAGCCAAATATTTCTGCTTGAATTTTCACACATAGTTAGAATCGGTGATCTTCTATTGTGCTGCATAGTAAGTTCACCAGAGAGACCCGGGTTCATTGCCAGACGATGAAATTTCAGCGACTTTGAAGAAATATTTCAATCCTTTTTTTTCTATTAAGGACCGACCCGATATGATGCCGATATAAAATTAGTGTTGTCGATCTGCTTGCAGTATGCAAGCTACATTTTACTCGTATTCATATATATATATATATAGAGAGGATACAAAGTCACAGGCTAAACCAATAGCGTCAATGGCTTGAAATTTTTACGACATATTGGCCATAACGTATAACCTCCAGAAAAATTGCGATTTAGAACCTCAGTGTCATGGGTTCGATTCCAGAGGGCCCCAAAGTCCCGATTTTTCCCGTTTAAATGCATTACTTCGATTTTCGGGAATTAAACAAAAATACTTTCCGGATAGGTAGAGAATCAAAACTCAAGGAGCCTATATATATGGTCATGATCTAACGAAAACATAAATGAGTTTTACGGAAAATATCCTGGGTTCGATGCTAGATCGAGGCAAAAATCGGCCGTTTAAAATGCATTGTGGAGATATTTAAGATTTTTTTTGGGCCCCTTCCCGATGGCATGGATACTTGAAACTCAGCACGTGGATAAATATCATGAATATATTTCATAATCAATTTTTATGTTTTCCCTGATGTTCCTTCGTTCGATCCCAGAGGGCCATTTAAATTCTTCAATGTATTTCTTACGGAGATAACGGAAGCAATGTTTATGTTCTTCCCGGCATGATATCGACTTCAAAATTTGCATAAAATAAGATCAGGTCCTCACAAATCAACCTGTGCATTCACAGTTACCAATGTGTCCTGGGTTCGACACCAGGCGTCTCTACAATCAGTAGTTGATTCGAATTTTATGAATTATTTTGAACCCTTTTCCAATGATATAGAAACGTGAGATTCGGCATATAGATAGAAATCATAGGTATATTTCGAATGCATGTTTCAGATTTCCAAGATCGTCCTTGGTTCGAATCCAGAGAGCCATTTACATTCGTGAAAAGCTGGACGTCGTTTCAGGCAGTTGCAGCCAATATTTCTGCTTCAAATTTCACACATAGTTATAGATGGTGATCTTCTGTTGTGCTGCATAGTAGGTTCACCAGAAAGACCTGGGTTCGATGCCAGACGATTAAATTGAAGCAAATTTTAAGAATATTTTCAATCCTTTATTTTCCTTTTCAGGAACGTCCCGCGATAATGCCGATATGACATTAGTGTTGTTGATCTGCTTGCAGTATGCAAGCTACATTTTACTCGTATATATATATATATATATGAGTAAAATGTAGCTTGCATACTGCAAGCAGATCGACAACACTAATTTCATATCGGCATCATATCGGGACGGACATCAAAAGAAACAAAAAATTCAAAATATTCGTAGAATTCGCTGCAATTTAATCATCTGGCAGCGAACCCCGGTCTTCCTGGTGTACTTACTATGCAGCAAAATAGAAAATTACCATATCAAACTATGTGTGAAAATTCAAGCAAAACTATTAGGTGCAACTACCTCAAACGACGTCCTACTATTCACATACACTCCTTATTTGAGAAATTATAATGTGCTCTGGCATCGAACCCAGGAACAGCATGGTCTTATCTATTTTTTTTCTTAAACAAAGTGTTAATATACATCTTCCATCTAAGCAAGAGCTCCCTTACATATCGATAAATGCATAAAAAAATTATGAAAAGATACCCCATAGTATTATATATGGGTGATATTTTTACCGCCCGGCATCGAACCCGGGTCTTTCAGGCAATACTTTCTATGCAGCACAAAAGAAAAACACCATCTCTAACCGCGTATGCAAATTCAAGCAGAAATATTGGTTACAACTGCCTCAAATGACGTCCTACTTTTCCTTTATATTCCTTATGAGAGAAACGTTATTGTGCTCTGGCTTCGAACCCAGGAACAGTACGGTCTTATGAAAATTTTTTTCTAAAACTTATTCGTACCATACATCTTCCAGCCAAGCACGAACATCCTATCATTTCGATAAGTGCATCTAAAAAAATAATGAAAAACGGCTCCCATGTATTTTAAAGGGCAGATCTTTGCATCGTCCTAGCATCGAACCCAGGATAACTTTTGTAAAAGTCATTGATGTTTTCGAAAGTCCAAGACCATAAATATAGGCACCTTGAGTTTTACTTCGCTACCTATCCGGAAAGTATTTTTTTTTAATTCCCGAAAATCACGGCAATGCATTCAAACGGGAAAAATCGGGACTTTGCGGCCCTCTGGAATCGAACCTATGACACTGAGGATCAAAGTCGCTTTTTTCCTGGGGGTTTCACGTTATGGCCAATATGTCATAAAAATTTCAGATCAATGACGCTTGTAGTTTAGGCTGTGAATTTGTATCCTATCTATCTATATAGGTATATATATGAATGAATCCGGAGAAGCATCTATATCTATTAAGTAAAATGTAGCTTGCATACTGCAAGCAGATCGGCAATACTAATTTCATATCGGCATCATATCGGGAATGTCCTCAAAAGAAAATAAAAGGATTGAAATTTTTCTTAAAATTCGCTGAAATTTCATCGTCTGGCATCGAACCCGGATCTTACTGGTGAACTTTCTATGTAGCACAATAGAAGATTACCATCTCTAACTATGTGTGAAAATTCAAGCAGAAATATTGGCTACAACTGCCTCAAAAGACGGTCTAATGTTCACGAATGTAAATGGCTCTCGGGACTTGAACCAAGGACGATCCTTGAAATTTAAAAAATGTTTCTGAAATTTATTAATGATCTCAATCCATATGCCAAATTTCAAGTTTCTATATTATTGGAAAAGGTTTCAAAATAATTCCTAAAAATCGGATCAACTTCTGATTGCAGAGACACCTGGTGTCGAACCCAGGACACATTGATAGCTATGAATGGATAGTTTGATTTGTTAAGACTGGTTCTTCTATCACGCTAAGTTTTAAGTCGATAGCATGCCGGGAAGTACCTAAAATTTGTTTCCGTTATCTCCATAAGAAATGCATTGAGAAATGTAAATTGCGCCCTGGGATCGAACCAAGGACCATCAGCGAATATGTAAAATTTGATTATGAAATATATTTATAATCTCCAACTCCATGCCAAATTTCAAGTTTCCATGCCATCGGGAAGGGGTCCAAAAAAAATCATAAAAATCGCCACAATACATTTTATACGGCAGATTTTTGCATCGACCTAGCATCGAACCCAGGTTATTTTCCGTAAAACTCATTTATGTTTTCGATAGATCATGACCATATATAAAGGCTCCCTGAGTTTTGATTCTCTACCTATCCGGAAGTATTTTTTTTTAATTCCCGAAAATCAAAGCAATGCATTTAAACGGGAAAAATCGGGACTTTGGAGCCCCCTGGAATCGAACCCATGACACTGAGGATCAAAATCGCAATTTTTCTGGAGGTTATACGTTATGGCCAATATGTCGTAAAAATTTCAGCTCAATCACTCTTGTGGTTTAGGCTGTGAGTTTGTATCCTCTCTATATATCTATTATATATAGATGCTTCTCCGGATTCATTCATGTATCCATATATATATATATATATACGAGTAAAATGTAGCTTGCATACTGCAAGCATATCGACAACACTAATTTCATATCGGCATTATATCGGGACGGTCCTCAAAAGAAAAAAAAAGGATTCAATTTTTTCTTAAAATTCGCTGAAATGTCATCGTCTGGCATCGAACCCGGGTCTTACTGAAAACCTACTACGAAAAACAATAGAAGACCACCATCTCTAAATATGTGTGAAAATTCAAGCAGAAATATCGGCTACAACTGCCTCAAAAGACGCTCTAATGTTCACGATTGTAAATGGCTCTCGGGACTCGAACCAAGGACGATCTTGGAAAATTAAAAAATGTTTCTGAAAGATATTATTGATCCCAATCTATATGCCAAATTTCAAGTTTCTATATTATTGCAAAAGGTTTCAAAATAATTCCTAAAATTCGGATCAACTTCTGATTGCAGAGACACCTGGTGTCGAACCCAGGACACATTGATAGCTATGAATGCATAGTTTGATTTGTTTAGACTGGTTTTTCCATCATGCTAAGTTTTAAGTCGATAGCATGCAAGGAAGTACCTTAAACTTGTTTCCGTTATCTCCATAAGAATTGCATTGAGGAATGTAAATGGCCCTCTGGGATCGAACCAAGGAACATCAGGGAAAACATAAAAATCGATTATGAAATATACGTATGATATCTAACCCCATACCGAATTTCAAGTTTCCATGCCATCGGGAAAGGGTCCAAAAAAAATCTTAAAAATCGCCACAATGCAATTTAAACGGCCGATTTTTGCCCCGACCTAGCATCGAACCCAGGAAATTTTCCGTAAAACTCATTTATGTTTTCGATAGATCATGTTCATATATATAGGCTACTTGAGTTTTGATTCTCTACCTATCCGGGAAGTATTTTTTTTTAATTCCCGAAAATCAAAGCAATGCATTTAAACGGGAAAAATCGGGACTTTGGAGCCCCCTGGCATCGAACCCATGACACTGAGGATCCTAATCGCAATTTTTCTGCTGGTTACACGTTATGGCCAATACGCCGTAAAAATTTCAGCTCAACAACTCTTGTGGTTTAGGCTGTGAGTTTGTATCCTCTCTATATATATATATATATATATGGATACATGAATGAATCCGGAGAAGCATCTATATATAATAGATATATATAGAGAGGATACAAACTCACAGCCTAAACCACAAGAGTGATTGATCTGAAATTTTTACGGCGTAATGGCCATAACGTGTAACCACCAGAAAAATTGCGATTTTGATCCTCAGTGTCATGGGTTCGATTCCAGGGGGCTCCAAAGTCCCGATTTTTCCCGTTTAAATGCATTGCTTTGATTTTCGGGAATTAAAAAAAAATACTTTCCGGATAGATAGAGAATTGAAACTCAAGGAGCCTATATATATGAACATGATCTATCGAAAACATAAATGAGTTTTACGAAAAATATCCTGATGTGTATGTGTATGTGTATATTAAGATAAGGTTTTTGAAAAAAATTAGATAAGACCGAATTGTTCCTGGGTTCGATTCCGGGGCACATTAAAATTGCTCTCATAAGGAATATATGGGAAAAGTAGGACGTCATTTGAGGCAGTTTCAGTGAATATTTCCGCCTTAATTTTCACACATAGTTAGAGGTGGTGATCTTCTGTTGTGCTGCATAATAAATATTACCAGAAAGACCCGGGTTCGATGCCAGCTGGTAAATATATCTGCCATATAAAACACATTGGGAAGGTTTTTAATTATATCTTTCATGCACTTATCGATAAAATAGGGAGTTCTTGCCTAGATAGAAGATGTATATATAAAAACCCAGTTCAAGAAAAAATAGATACGACAATGCTGTTCCTGGGTTCGATGCCAGAGCACATTAAAATTTCTCTCATAAGGAATATATGGGAAAAGTAGGACGTCGTTTGAGGGAGTTGCAGCCAAAATTTCTGCCTGAATTTTCACACATTGTTAGAGATGATGATGTGCTGTTGTACTGCATAGTAAGTATGACCTGAAAGACACGGGTTCGATTCCAGACGATTAAGTTGCAGCAAATTTTAAGAATATTTTTAATCATTTTTTTCTTTTGAATACTGTCTCTATATGATGCCGATATGCAATTAGTATTGCCGATCTGCTTGCAGTATGCAAGCTACATTTTACTCGTATATATATACACTCATTCATTGGGGATCAAAAGTTTAACCATGTTCCACAAGTGCCATCGACTTGAAATTTTTACGACATTATGGCCATGACGGGTAACCTCCAGAAAAAATCTGACCTTGAGTCTCAGTGTCATGGGTTCGATTCCAGAAGGCCCCAAAGTCCCTATTTTCTCCATAAGGATACATGGTGAGGATTTTCGAAATTTTTTTTGAGGCACATCCCGGAAAAGGAAAGAGTTGAAATTCAAGGGACCGCTAGATGCCGTGGATATCCAACGAAAACCAAAAAGACATTTTCGAATATTGTCCATGGTTCGATTCTAGGTCGGGGCAAAAATCGGCCGTTTAAAATGCATTGCGGCGATTTTTAAGATTTTTTTTGGACCCTTTTCCGTTGCCATAGAAACTTGAAATTCAGTATGAGGTTAGATACCGTAAAAACATATCATAATCAAATTTTATATATTCGCTGATGGTCCTTGGTTCGAACCCAGAGGGACATTTAAATTCCTCAATGCATTTCTTACGGAGATAACGGAAACGAATTTTAGGTACTTCCCGGCATGATATCGACTTCAAACTTTGCATAAAGAAAGATCAAGTCTATACAAATCAAACAGTGCATTCATAGGTATCAATGTGTCCTGGGTTCGACACCAGTTGTCTCTGCAATCAGAAGTTGATCCGATTGTTAGGAATTATTTTGAAACCTTTGCCAATAATATAGAAACTTCAAATTCGGCATATAGATAAAGATTATAAATAAATTTCAGAAACATTTTTTAGATTTCCAAAATCGTCCTTGGTTCGAATCCAGAGAGCCATTTAAATTCATGAAAATTAGAACGTCTTTTGAGGCAGTGTTAGCCCATATTTTTGCTTGAATTTTCACACAGTTAGAGATGGTGATGTTCTATTGTGCTGCATAGTAAGTTCACAGTAAAGACCCGGGTTCGATGCCAGACGATGGAATTTCAGCGAATTTTAAGAAAAATTTCAATCCATTTTTTTCTTTTGATGGCCGTCCCGATATGATGCCGACATGAAAATAGTGTTGTCGATCTGTTTGCAGTATGCAAGCTACATTTTACTCGTATAATAGATAGATATTCATCTATTATATATAGACGCTTCTCCGGATTCATTCATATATCATATATATATATATATCTATTATATATAGATGCTTCTCCGGATTCATTCATATATCATATATATATATATATATATAGAGAGGATACAAAGTCACAGGCTAAACCACTAGCGTCAATGGCTTGAAATTTTTACGACATATTGGCCATAACGTATAACCTCCAGAAAAATTGCGATTTTGAACCTCAGTGTCATGGGTTCGATTCCAGAGGGCCCCAAAGTCCCGATTTTTCCCGTTTGAATGCATTGCTTTGATTTTCGGGAATTAAAAAAAAATACTTTCCGGACAGGTAGAGAATTAAAACTCAAGGAGCCTATATATATGAACATGATCTATCGAAAACATAAATGAGTTTTACGAAAATTATCCTGGGTTCGATGCTAGGTCGGGGCGAAAATCGGCCGTTTAAAACGCATTGTGGAGATTTTTAAGATTTTTTTTGGACCCCTTTCCGAATGCATGGAAACTTGAAATTTGGCATGGGGTTAGAAATCATAAATATATTTCATAATCAAATTTTTTTTATTCGCTTATGGTCCTTGGTTCGATCCCAGAGGGCCATTTGTACTCCACAATGCATTTCTTATGGAGATAACGGAAACAGATTTTAGGTACTTCTCGGCATGATATTGACTTCAAACTTTGCATAAAATATGATCAAGTTAATTAAAATCTAACTGTGCAGTCACAGCTACCAGTGTGTCCTGGGTTCGAAACCAGGCGTCTCTACAATCAGTAACTGATCCGATTTTCAATAATAATTTTGAACCCTTTCCCAACAATATAGAAACTTGAAATTCGGCATGTAGTTAGATATCATAGATAAATTTCAAAATCATGTTTTAGATTTCCAGGAACGTCCTTGGTTCGAATCCAGAGAGGCATTTACATTCGTGAAAATAAGAACGTCTTTTGAGGCAGTTGTAACAAATATTTCTGCTTGAATTTTCACACATAGTTAGAGATGTTGATCTTCTATTGTGCTGCATAGTAAGTTTACCAGTAAGACCCGGGTTCGATGCCAGACGATAAAATAACAGCGAATTTTAAGAATATTTTGAATATTTTTTTTTGTTCAATTGAGAACCGTCCCATATGATGCCGATATGAAATTAGTATTGCCGATCTGCTTGCAGTATGCAAGCTACATTTTACTCGTATATATATATATATTCATATATATATATATATATAGAGGATACAAACTCACAGGCTAACCCAATAGCGTCAATGGCTTGAAATTTTTACGACATATTGGCCATAACGTATAACCTCCAGAAAAATTGCTATTTTGAACCTCGATGTCATGGGTTCGATTCCAGAGGGCCTCAAAGTCCCGATTTTTCCCGTTTAAATGCATTGCTTTGATTTTTGGGAATTAAAAAAAAATACTTTCCGGATAGGTAGCGAATCAAAACTGAAGGAGCCCATATATATGAACATGATCTATCGAAAACATAAATAAATTTTACGGAAAATATCCTGGGTTCGATGCTAGGTCGGGGCAAAAATCGGCCGTTTAAATTGCATTGTGTCGATTTTGAAGATTTTTTTTGGACCCTTTCCCGATGGCATGGAAACTTAAAATTCGGCATGGAGTTGGAGATCAATAATTCGTATTAGGATCAAATTTTACATATTCGCTGATGGTCCTTGGTTCGATCCCAGAGGGCCATTTAAATTCTTCAATGCATTTCTAACGGAGATAACGGAAACAAATAATAGGTACTTCCCGGCACGATAAAGACTTCAAACTTTGCACTAAGAAAGATTAAGTGTATACAAATCAAACTGTGTATTCCCGGCCATCAATGTGTCCTGGGTTCGACACCAGGCGTCTCTACAATCAGCAACTGATCCGATTTTCAATAACTATTTTGAACCCTTTCCCAACAATATAGAAACTTGAAATTCGGCATGTAGATAGAGATCATAAATAACTTTCAGAAACATTTTTTAGATTTCCAAAATCGTCCTTGGTTCGAATCCAGAGAGCCATTTAAATTCGTGAAAATTAGAACGTCTTTTGAGGCAGTTGTAGCGCATATTTTTGCTTGAATTTTCACACATAGTTAGAGATGGCGATGTTCTATTGTGCTGCATAGTAAGTTCAACGGTAAAGACCCGGGTTCGATGCCAGACGATGGAATTTCAGCGAATTTTAAGAAAAATTTCAATCCATTTTTTTCTTTTGATGGCCGTCCCGATATGATGCCGACATGAAAATAGTGTTGTCGATCTGCTTGCAGTATGCAAGCAACATTTTACTCGTATATATATATATATATAGAGAGGATACAAAGTCACAGGCTAAACCACTAGCGTCAATGGCTTGAAATTTTTACGACATATTGGCCATAACGTATAACCTCCAGAAAAATTGCGATTTTGAACCTCAGTGTCATGGGTTTGATTCCAGAGGGCCCCAAAGTCGCGATTTTCGCCATAAGATTACATGGCGGGGATTTTCGAAAATTTTTTTGAGGCACTTCCCGGAAAAGCAGAGAGTTGAAACTCTAGGGACCTTTAAATGCCGTGCATAGCCAACGAAAATCGGAAAGACATCTTCGAATATTGTCCTTGGTTCGATGCTAGGCCGGGGCAAAAATCGGCCGTTTAAAATGCATTGCGGCGATTTTTAAGATTTTTTTTGGATCCTTTCCCGATAACATGGATTATTGAAACTCGGCACGTCGATAGATATCATGAATTTATTTCATAATCGAATTTTACATATTAGCTTATGGTCCTTGGTTCGATCCCAGAGGACCATTTGCACTTCCCAATGCTTTTCTTACGGAGATAACGGAAACAAATTTTAGGTACTTCCCGGCACGATATCAACTTCAAACTTTGCATGTACACTATCAAAGACTCCTGGGTTCGACACCAGGTGTCTCTGCAATCAGAAGTTAATCCGATTTTTAGGAATTATTTTGAAACCTTTGCCAATAATATAGAAACTTTAAATTCGACATATAGATAGAGATCATAAATAACTTTCAGAAACGTTTTTTAGATTTCCAAGATCGTCCTTGGTTCGACTCCAGAGAGCCATTTAAATTCGTAAAAATTAGAACGTCTTTTGAGGCAGTTGTAGCCCATATTTCTGCTTGAATTTTCACACATCGTTAGAGATGGTGATGGTCTATTGTGCTGCATAGTAAGTTCACAGCAAAGACCCGGGTTCGATGCCGGACGATGGAATTTAGGCAAATTTTAAGAAAAATTTCAATCTTTTTTTTTCTTTTGATGGCCATCCGGATATGATGCCGACATGAAAATAGTGTTGTCGATCTGCTTGCAGTATGCAAGCAACATTTTACTCGTATGTATATATGGATACATGAATGAATCCGGAGAAGCATCTATCTATTATATATAGATGCTTCTCCGGATTCATTCATATATCTATTATATATAGATGCTTCTCCGGATTCATTCATATATATACCTATATAGATAGATAGGATACAAATTCACAGCCTAAACTACAAGCGTAATTGATCTGAAATTTTTATGACATATTGGCCATAACGTGAAACCCCCAGGAAAAAAGAGACTTTGATCCTCAGTGTCATAGGTTCGATTCCAGAGGGCCCCAAATTCCCGATTTTTCCCGTTTGAATGCATTGCCGTGATTTTTGGGAATTAAAAAAAAATACTTTCCGGATAGGTAGAGAAGTAAAACTCAAGGTGCCTATATTTATGGTCTTGGACTTTCGAAAACATCAATGACTTTTACAAAAGTTATTCTGGGTTCGATGCTAGGACGATGCAAAGATCTGCCCTTTAAAATACATGGGAGCCGTTTTTCATTATTTTTTTAGATGCACTTATCGAAATGATAGGATGTTCGTGCTTGGCTGGAAGATGTATGGTACAAATAAGTTTTAGAAAAAAATTTTCATAAGACCGTACTGTTCCTGGGTTCGAAGCCAGAGCACAATAACGTTTCTCTCATAAGGAATATAAAGGAAAAGTAGGACGTCATTTGAGGCAGTTGTAACCAATATTTCTGCTTGAATTTGCATACGCGATTAGAGATGGTGTTTTTCTGTTGTGCTGCATAGAAAGTATTGCCTGAAAGACCCGGGTTCGATGCCGGGCGGTAAAAATATCCCCCATATATAATACTATGGGGTATCTTTTCATAATTTTTTTATGCTTTTATCGATATGTTAGGGAGCTCTTGCTTAGATGGAAGATGTATATTAACAGTTTGTTTAAGAAAAAAAATAGATAAGACCATGCATTTCCTGGGTTCGATGCCAGAGCACATTATAATTTCTCTAATAAGGAGTGTATGTGAATAGTAGGACGTCGTTTGAGGTAGTTGCACCTAATAGTTTTGCTTGAATTTTCAGACATAGTTTGATATGGTAATCTTCTATTTTGCTGAATAGTAAGTACACCAGGAAGACCGGGGTTCGCTGCCAGGCGTGGAGGTTACACGTTATGGCCAATATGTCGTAAAAATTTCAGGTCAATGACGATTGTGGTTTAGCCTGTGAATTTGTATCCTCGCTATATATATATATGGATACATGAATGAATCCGGAGAAGCATCTATATAGATGCTTCTCCGGATTCATTCATGATATACCCAGATACCCAGATACCCAGATAGGATACTAATTCACAGGCTAAACTACTGGCGTCATTGACTCGATATTTTTACCACGTATTGGCCATAACGTGAAACCCACAGGAAAAAAGCGACTTTGATCCTCAGTGTCATAGGTTCGATTCCAGAGGGGCCCAAAGTCCCGATTTTTCCCTTTTAAATGCATTACCGTGATTTTCGGGAATAAAAAAAAAATACTTTCCGGATAGGTAGAGAAATAAAACTCAAGGAGCCTATATATATGGTAATGATCTATCGAAATCATAAATGAGTTTTACGGAAAATATCCTAAGTTCGATGCTAGGTCGAGGCAAAAATCGGCCGTTTAAAAAGCATAGTGGCGATTTTTATGATTTTTTTTGGACCCTTTCCCGATGGCATGGATACTTGAAATTCGGCATGAGGTTGGAGATCATAAATTTATTTCATAATCAAATTTTTTCTATTCGCTGATGGTCCTTGGTTCGATCCCAGAGGGCCATTTACATTCCTCAATGCATTTCTTATGGAGATAACGGAGACAAATTTTAGGTACTTCCCGGCATGATATCGATTTCAAACTTTGCACAAAATAAGATCAAGTCTTTTAAAATCATACTGTGCATTCACAGCGTAAATATATTTCCTGGGTTCGACACCAGGCGTCTCTTATATCAGTAGTTGATCCGATTTTTAATAAATATTTTGAGCCCTATCCCAATAATATAGAAACTTGATATTCGGCAAATAGATAGAGATCATAAATAACTTTCATGAACATGTTTTAGATTTCCAAGATCGTCCTTGGTTCGAATCCAGAGCGCCATTTACATTCCTGAAAAGTAGAACGTCGTTTGAGGCAGTTGTAGCCAATATTTCTGCTTGAATTTTCACACATAGTAAGAGATGGTGATTTTCTGTTGTGCTACATAGTAAGCTTACCAGGAAGACCCGGGTTCGATGCCAGACAATTAAATTGCAGCGAATTTTAAGAATATTTTCAATACCTTTTTTTTTCTTTTGAGGGCCGTCCCGATATGATGCCGACATAATATAGAAACTTGATATTCGGCAAATAGATAGAGATCATAAATAACTTTCAGAAACATTTTTTAGATTTCCAAGATCGTCCATGGTTCGAATCCAGAGAGCAATTTAAATTCGTGAAAATTAGAACGTCATTTGAGGCAGTTGTAGCCCAAATTTCTGCTTGAGTTTTCACACATATTTAGAGATGGTGATGTTCTATTGTGCTGCATAGTAAGTTCACAGTAAAGACCCAGGTTCGATGCCAGACGATGGAATTTCAGCGAATTTTAAGAAAAATTACAAATCCATTTTTTTCTTTTGATGGCCGTCCCGATATGATGTCGACATGAAAAAGGTGTTGTCGATCTGCTTGCAGTATGCAAGCAACATTTTACTCGTATATATATAAGGATACATGAATGAATCCGGAGAAGCATCTATCTATTATATATAGATGCCTCTCCGGATTCATTCATATATCATATCTATTATATATAGATGCTTCTCCGGATTCATTCATATATATAGCTATATAGGTATATAGATAGGATACAAATTCACAGGCTAAACCACAAGCGTCATTGACTTGAATTTTTTATGACATATTGGCCATAACGTGAAACCCCCAGAAAAATTGCGATTTTGAACCTCAGTGTCATGGGTTCGATTCCAGAGGGCCCCAAAGTCCCGATTTTTCCCGTTTGAATGCATTGCTTTTATTTTCGGGAATTTTAAAAAAATACTTTCCGGGTAGGTAGAGAATGAAAACTCAAGGAGCCTATATATATGAACATGATAAATCGGAAACATAAATGAGTTATACGGAAGATATCCTGGGTTCGATGCTAGGTCGGGGCAAATATCGGAACCGTTTAAAATGCATTGTGGCGATTTTTAAGATTTTTTTTGGACCCTTTCCCGATGGCATAGAAACTTGAATTTCGGCATGATGTTAGATACCATAAATATATATTATAATAAAATTTTACATATTCGCTGATGGTCCTTGGTTCGATCCCAGAGGGCCATTTGCACTTCTCTATGCATTTCTTACGGAGATAACGGAAATAAAATTTAGGTACTTCCTGTCATGCTATCAACTTCAAACTTTAAATGATTTAAGAGCAAGTCGTTTCAAATAAAACTGTGAATTCACAGCTAACAATATGTCCTGGGTTCGACACCAGGTGTCTCTGCAATCAGAAATTGATCCGATTTTTAGGAATTATTTTATAACCCTTGCCAATAATATAGAAACTTGAAATTCGGCATATAGATAGATATCATATATAAATTTCATTAACATATTTTAGATTTCCTAGATAGTCCTTGGTTCGAATCCAGAGAGACTTATTTACATTCGTGAAAGGTAGGACGTCGTTTCAGGATTTTGCAGCCAATATTTCTGCTTGAATTTTCACACATAGTTAGAAATAGAGATCTTCTGTTGTGCTGCATGAAAGGTTCACCAGGAAGGCGCGGGTTCGATGCCAGACGATGAAATTGGAGCGAATTTTAAGAATATTTTCAATCCTTTTTTTTCTTTGGAGGCACGTCCTGATGAAATTCCGAATTTAAATTATTGTTGTCGATCTGCTTGCAGTATGCAAGCTACATTTTACTCGTATATATATACGAGTAAAATGTAGCTTGCATACTGCAAGCAGATCGGTAATACTAATTTCATATCGGCATCATATCGGGACGGTTCTCAAACGAACAAAAAAAAATATTCAAAATATTCTTAAAATTCGCTGTTATTTTATCGTCTGGCATCGAACCCGGGTCTTACTGGTAAACTTACTATGCAGCACAATAGAAGATCAACATCTGTATCTATGTGTAAAAATTCAAGCAGAAATACTGGATACAACTGCCTCAAAAAACGTTCTAATTTTCAGGAATGTAAATGCCTCTCGGGACTCGAACCAAGGACGATCTTGGAAATATAAAACATAATTTTGAAATGTATCTATGATATCTAACTACATGCTGAATTTCAAGTTTCTATATTGTTGGGAAAGGGTTCAAAATTATTATTGAAAATAGGCTCAGTTACTGATTGTAGAGACGCCAGGTGTCGAACCCAGGACACACTGGTAGCTGTGAATGCACAGTTTGATTTCTATGGACTTGATCTTATTTTATGCAAAGTTTGAAGTCAATATAATGCCGAGAAGTACCTAAAATTTGTTTCCGTTATCCCCATAAGAAATGCATTGTGGAGTGCAAATGGCCCTCTGGGATCGAACCAAGGACCATAAGCGAATAAAAAAAATTTGATTATGAAATATATTTATGATTTCTAACCTCATGCCAAATTTCAAGTTTCCATGCATTCGAAAAGGGGTCCAAAAAAAATCTTAAAAATCGCCACAATGCGTTTTAAACGGCCGATTTTTGCCCCGACCTAGCATCGAACCCAGGATATTTTTCGTAAAACTCATTTATGTTTTCGATAGATCATGTTCATATATATAGGCTCCTTGAGTTTCAATTCTCTATCTATCCGGAAAGTATTTTTTTTTAATTCCCGAAAATCAAAGCAATGCATTTAAACGGGAAAAATCGGGACTTTGGAGCCCCCTGGAATCGAACCCATGACACTGAGGATCAAAATCGCAATTTTTCTGGTGGTTACACGTTATGGCCATTACGCCGTAAAAATTTCAGCTCAATCACTCTTGTGGTTTAGGCTGTGAGTTTGTATCCTCTCTATATATCTATTATATATAGATGCTTCTCCGGATTCATTCATATATCTATTAAATATAGATGCTTCTCCGGATTCATTCAAGGATATAGATAGATAGATAGATAGATAGATAGATAGATAGGATACTAATTCACAGCCTAAACCACAAGCGTCATTGACTTGAAATTTTTACGACGTATTGGCCATAACGTGTAACCGGCAGAAAAATTGCGATTTTGATCTTCAGGGTCAAGGGTTCGATTCCAGAGGGCCCCAAAGTCGCGATTTTCTCCATAAGAATACATGGCGGGGATTTTCGAAAATTTTTTTGAGGCACTTCCCGGAAAAGTAGAGAATTGAAATTCAAGGGATCGCTAGAAGCCGTGCAACTCCAACGTAAATCAGAAAGACATCGCCGAATATGGTCCATGGTTCGATGCTAGGTCGGGGCAAAAATCGGCCGTTTAAAATGCATTGCGGCGATTTTGAAATTTTTTTTTGGATCCTTTCCCGGTAACATGGATACTTGAAACTCGGCACGTCGATAGATATCATAAATATATTTCGTAATAAAATTTTACGTGTTCGCTGATGGTCCTTGGTTCGATCCCAGAGGACCATTTGCACTTCTCAATGCATTCCTTACGGAGATAACGGAAACAAAATTTAGGTACTTCCCGGTATGCCATCGACTTCAAACTTTGCTAGATACAAGAAAAAGTCTTTACAAATAAAACTTTGCATTCAAAGCTTACAATATGTCCTGGGTTCGACACCAGGTGTCTCTGCAATCAGAAGTTGATCCGATTTTTAGGAATTATTTGGAAACCTTTCCCAATAATATAGAAATTTGAAATTCGGCATATAGATAGAGATCATAAATAACTTTCAGAAACATCTTTTAGATTTCCAATATCGTCCTTGGTTCGAATCCAGAGAGCCATTTACATTCGTGATAATTAGAACGTCTTTTGAGGCAGTTGTAGCCAATATTTCTGTTTGAATTTTCACACATGGTTAGAGATGATGATCTTCTATTGTGCTGCATAGTTAGTTCACCAGTAAGACCCGGGTTCGATGCCAGACGGTGAAAATTTAGCGAATTTTAAGAAAAATTTCAATCCTTTTTTTTTTCTTTTGAGGAGCGTTCCGATATAATGCCGATATGAAATTAGTATTGCCGATCTGCTTGCAGTATGCAAGCTACATTTTACTCGTATACCTATATAGATAGATAGATAGATAGGATACAAATTCACAGCCTAAACTACAAGCGTCTTTGATCTGAAATTTTTATGACATATTGGCCATAACGTGAAACCCCCAGGAAAAAAGCGACTTTGATCCTCAGTGTCATGGGTTCGATTCCAGAGGGCCCCAAAGTCCCGATTTTTCCCGTTTAAATGCATTGCCGTGATTTTCGGGAATTTTAAAAAAATACTTTCCGGATAGGTAGAAAAATAAAACTCAAGGTGCCTATATTTATGGTCTTGGACTTTCGAAAACATTAATGGCTTTCACAAAAAATATCCTGGGTTCGATGCTAGGACGATGCAAAGATCCGCCCTTTAAAATACATGGGAGCAGTTTTTCATTATTTTTTTTGATGCACTTCTCGAAATAATAGGAAGTTCGTGCTTAGCCGGAAAGTGTAAGGTAAAAATTGGTTTAAGAAAAAAATTTTCATAACACCGTACTATTCCTGGGTTCGATGCCAGAGCACATTAACATTTCTCTCATAAGGAATATAAGGGAAAAGTAAGACTTCGATTGAGCCAGTTGCAGCCAACATTTCTGCTTGAATTTTCGCACATAGTTAATGATTAATATCTTCTATTATGTTGCATAGGAAGTTTCACCAGAAAGACCCGGGTTCGATGCCGGGCGGTAAATATGTCTCCTGTTTAAAATACATAGGGTTAGTATTTCATTATTTTTTTGATGCACTTATCGAAATGATAGGAAGTTCGTGCTTGGCTGGAAGATGTATGGTTAAAACTGGTTTTAGAAAACAGTTTTCAGAAGACCGAACTATTCCTGGGTTCGATGCCGGAGCACATTAACATTTCTCTCATAAGAAATATAAGGGAAAAGTAGGACGTTGTTTGAGGCAGTTGCAGGTAATATTTCTGCTTGAATTTTCACAGATAGTTAGAGATGGTGATCTTCTATTGTGCTGCATAGTAAGTATAACCAGGAAGACCCGGGTTCGATGCCGGATGAATAAATTGCAGCGAATAATCAGAATATTTTCAATCCATTTTTTTTTCTTTTGACGGCCTTCCCGATATGATGCCGACATGAAATTAGTGTTGTCGATCTGCTTGCAGTATGCAAGCTACATTTTACTCGTATATATATATTTTGCATAAGATATGATCAAGTCATTACTAATCAAACTGTGAATTCACAGCTACCAATGTTTCCTGATTTCGCCACCAGGCGTCTCTACAATCAGTACATGATCCGATTTTTAAGAATTTTTTGGAACCATTTCCCAATTATATAGAAACATGAAATTCAGTATACAGATAGAGATTATAGATACATTTCAGGAACATGTTCTAGATTCCCACGATCGGCCTTGGTTCGAATCCAGATAGCCATTGACATTTGTGAAAAGTAGAACGTCGTTTGAAGCAGTTGTAGCAAATATTTCTGCATGAATTTTCACACATAGTTAGATATAGTGATCTTATATTCTGCCGCTTAGTAAGTTCACCAGGAAGACCCGGGTTCGATGCCAGACGCTAGAATTGAAGCGAATTTTAAGAATATTTGCAATCCTTCTTTTTTTTTCTTTTGAGGACCGCCCCGATATGATGCCGAAATAAAAATAATATTGCCGATCTGCTTGCAGTATGCAAGCTACATTGCACTCGTATATATATATATATATATATGGATACATGAATGAATCCGGAGAAGCATCTATATATAATAGATATAGAGAGGATACAAAGTCACAGGCTAAACCACTAGCGTCAATGGCTTGAAATTTTTACGACATATTGGCCATAACGTATAACCTCCAGAAAAATTGCGATTTTGAACCTCAGTGTCATGGGTTCGATTCCAGAGGGCCCCAAAGTCCCGATTTTTCCCGTTTGAATGCATTGCTTTGATTTTCGGGAATTAAAAAAAAATACTTTCCGGACAGGTAGAGAATTAAAACTCAAGGAGCCTATATATATGAACATGATCTATCGAAAACATAAATGAGTTTTACGAAAATTATCCTGGGTTCGATGCTAGGTCGGGGCGAAAATCGGCCGTTTAAAACGCATTGTGGAGATTTTTAAGATTTTTTTTGGACCCCTTTCCGAATGCATGGAAACTTGAAATTTGGCATGGGGTTAGAAATCATAAATATATTTCATAATAAAATTTTTTTTATTCGCTTATGGTCCTTGGTTCGATCCCAGAGGGCCATTTGTACTCCACAATGCATTTCTTATGGAGATAACGGAAACAGATTTTAGGTACTTCTCGGCATGATATTGACTTCAAACTTTGCATAAAATATGATCAAGTTCATAAAAATCTAACTGTGCAGTCACAGCTACCAGTGTGTCCTTGGTTCGAAACCAGGCATCTCTACAATCAGTAACTGATCCGATTTTCAATAATAATTTTGAACCCTTTTCCAACAATATAGAAACTTGAAATTCGGCATGTAGTTAGATATCATAGATAAATTTCAAAATCATGTTTTAGATTTCCAGGATCGTCCTTGGTTCGAATCCAGAGAGGCATTTACATTCGTGAAAATAAGAACGTCTTTTGAGGCAGTTGTAACAAATATTTCTGCTTGAATTTTCACACACAGTTAGAGATGTTGATCTTCTATTGTGCTGCATAGTAAGTTTACCAGTAAGACCCGAGTTCGATGCCAGACGATAAAATAACAGCGAATTTTAAGAATATTTTGAATATTTTTTTTTGTTCAATTGAGAACCATCCCGATATGATGCCGAAATGAAATTAGTATTGCCGATCTGCTTGCAGTATGCAAGCTACATTTTACTCGTAGGTATATAGGTATATCCGCAGAAGCGTCTATATCTATTATATATAGACGCTTCTCCGGATATACTTATATATATATACACTGGGGATCAAAAGTCTAACCATGTTCCACAAGTGCCACCGACTTGAAATCTTTATGACGTTATGGCCATGACGTGTAACCTCCAGGAAAAAGCCGACATTGAACCTCGGTGTCATGGGTTCGATTCCAGAAGGCCCCAAAGCCGCGATTTTGTCCATAAGAATACATGGCGGGGATTTTCGAAAATTTTTTTGAGGCACTTCCCGGAGAAGGAGAGATTTGAAATTCAAGGGATCTGTAGATGCCGTGCATATCTAAAGGAAACGATAAAGACATTTACGAATATTATCCTTGGTTCGACGCAAGGTCGGGGCAAAAATCGGCCGTTTAAAATGCATTGTGGCGATTTTTAAGATTTTTTTTGGACACTTTTCCGATGGCATAGAAACTTGAAATTCAGTATGTGGTTACATACTATAAAAATATATCATAATCGATTTTTTTATATTCGCTGATGGTCCTTGGTTCGATCCCAGAGGGACATTTAAATTCCTCAATGCATTTCTTACGGAGATAACGGAAACAAATGTTAGGTACTTCCCGGCTTGATATCGATTTCAAACTTTGCATATAGAAAGATCAAGTCTATACAAATCAAACAGTGCATTCACAGCTATCAATGTGTCCTGGGTTCGACACCAGGTGTCTCTGCAATCAAAAGTTGATCCGATATTCAGGATTTTTTTTTGAAACCTTTAGCAATTATATAGAAACTTGAAATTTGGCATATAGATAGAGATCATAAATAAAATTCTGAAACATATTTTAGATTCCCAAGATCGTCCTTGGTTCGAATCCAGAGAGCCATTTAAATACGTGAAAATTAGAAAGTCTTTTGAGGCAGTTGTAGCCCATATTTCTGCTTGAATTTTCACACATAGTTAGAGTTGGTGATCTTATATTGTGCTGCTTAGTGAGTATCACCAGAAGGACCCGGGTTCGATACCAGACGATGGAATTTCAGGGAATTTTAAGAAAAATTACAATCCATTTTTACTTTTTCCATATACGAAGTATAGAGAAAGTATTGTTTTCATGAAAAAATTCGACTTCGAGATTTCAACGGAAATACATGTTTTGGGGTCCCTAGAACACGTTTTGACCATTTTCGGAATGATGTCTGTGTGTATGTGTGTGTGTTTGTGTGTGTGTGTGTGTGTGTGATAGTGGGCGCTCTAACGTGAAAACTATTAGTCGTATCAATACCAAACTTCATATGTAGTAGTGGTGTGTGTGCTGTCAGAGTTGATTAGTTTTTGGAGTAAATCGGTTAACCGGAAGTCGAGCTTTATTCATTAAAGCTCATTTCCGGTTTTCAAAATATCTCCATAAATATGATATATACGTACATTGTATTTCTTATAAAAGTTTTAGATAATGTAATTTACTATAACTTTTGTATTTAATATATTTTTGTATCACCACTTGATTAGGAGTTATTCGTGTAATACCGATAAACCGGAAGTATCTGATTATGTACTTTGTGGGCGCTCTAACATGAAAATTGTTTGTCGGATCAACACCAAATTTTATATATAGTATTTTGGTTTGTGTGTTTAGAGTTGATTAGATTTTGGAGTAAATCGGTCAACCGGAAGTCGAGCTTCATTCTTCAAAGCTCATTTCCGGTTTTCAAAATATCTCCTTAAATATGATATTTAGGTATATAGTATTTGAACTTAAAAGTTTTAGAAAATATAATTTACTATGACTTTTGTATGAAACATATTTTTGTATCTCGGATTGTTTAGGAGTTATTTGTGAAATACTGATAAACCGGAAGTTGCTGATTATATACGTTGTGGGCGCTCTGGGCGCTGGGGCGAAAGGCCACTTCATCGTTTTTCATCGAACATGTCCTGAAAAACATTATTTATAATGTTTGTGACGTAAAAGATAATAATATATATAAATTAATCACTCATCTTCAAAATTTAGATGGAATATAGAGTTCGAAATTACTGTCGTAGATAAATATTTACATCTTATATATGGAGAAAGTCATGTGTTGGCCACATCAGATTTTTTTCTTTTGATGGCCGTCCCTATATGATGCCGACATGAAAATAGTGTTGTCGATCTGCTTGCAGTATGCAAGCAACATTTTACTCGTATAATAGATAGGTATATCCGGAGAAGCGTCTATATATAATAGATATATATATATATATATATATATATATATATATATATATATATATATATATATATATATATAGTATTAAAACGATCATAGAACCTTCCATTTTCAATATATTTCGTTTGAAAAACGACCATTTTTCGACTGATTTTCCGCCATTTTTTATGTTTCCTCGCTTCCCCGGCAGGGCGATTTAGACTTATTTCAACCTTAACAGACACCCATTTCCTATTTCTGTTAAAAGTCCTTGGAAGCCAATTGAGCTTGCAAACCAACTATAGCTTGCGATCCGAACGTGAGGGTGATTATCTTTTTCTTAACACAAAGCAACATTTGCGACAAAAACACTGCTTCATTTAGTGAATATTACGCTTATTCCGAGATGTGAAAGTCGTCGATCGCCCCTACATCTGGCGTCCTAATGCCTGAACTATCACAAAAAACATGGTCTCCGGAGGCCATTTCTGTACCTGGTTCACTATAATCGACATATCTCAGTAACTACAAGAGGTACTTCCTTCCTTTAAATTGTTAAATAAGCCGCAATATTTGAAGTGTCTTCCCAGACAATTTCATCGAAATAGGGCATTTTTTAATTAAAAACAAAATTATTTCCAAACAGTCTTCATCGATAACTTTACCTTCCCAAAGTTGTAGTCGGCAGGTTGGTAGGTTGTAGTGGCATGTGTTGTACTTCACAACATTGCCAAACATTTAAATGACAGTGACTTTGAAGTCTGGGATTACCTTTCTATCGGAAATGTGAGAAAAGGGAGGTGGAAAGATATAAGCACTGAAGTTGATAACTAATTTATGGATTAATGTTTTATAATCATTAACTCTGCTTAAAGAAAGAAAAGGCGTATGCTTAATGTAATGGAAGAGAAAGAGATTAATAAAGTGAAGGACTCTAACATTATCAATATTTTTCATAAATTACAATCGGTGGTAATTCTCCGCCCCTACCTTCCGCTTTAACAATGAACTCAACTTTTAGTGATCGCATGTGATTAATTAATTTTCTATCCCTTACGTCTTACTTTGTAACGCCCATTGTTTGCATCTTCGGTCCTCAAACCCTCTCAAATGCCTCCCGCTTTTTCAAACCCTTCCCTCCACTTTCTTGGTTAGATAGGCGGGCCGAGGGGGCAACAAAACAAGGATAAAAGAAATTCTACATGGACAATGTAGTCTTTCAGTCTGCAAAAAATGCTTCCATTTGGGGCCTTACATAGATTACGTAACACAATTTGGGGGAAGGGGTGGTCCGGCCAGTAGTTACGGTCCGTTACGTCGTTCGGGAAAGCGCCACCAGCACCATCTAGCCGGTGGGGAAGGGATTAATATGCTCCAGGCCCCTCTATTGGCCAAGGATAGTACTTGCACAACCCTTGTCTCGACAGAGAAACACTTGATACTGGAAACAAAGGGCGTTCGCTTAGAACTTGCTTAGACGTTGCTTAAGCTCGGTTCACACGGTGCATGTTTTCTAGCTTGATTCCTTGCGTGGAACCCTGCATGCTTGCTAGCATGAAAATTTCGTGTCTGCCTGCTGCTGGGCATGCTCCCTTGCTTGATTTTGAGAAATAGGACAGGTGCTATTTTTCCTGCATGTTTCGCTGATGGTTGGTTGCTATGTGTTGCTAGCTGAACTATTTACTGCTAGCAAGCATGCAGAGATCCACGCAAAGAATCAAGCTAGAAAACATACACCGTGTGAACCGGGCTTTATTTCCTGCTCTATGCGATTACCACCGTGAATCCACACGGTGTTAATTACGTTTTAAGACATTTGCTATGTAGGAGGGCGCTACAAACAAGTGATCTGTTCGAGCATTTCTATCTGGTAGTTAAAAGTAAAATTTAAGTCTATTCTAGTGATTAGATGAAACTTTGGTAAAGTTTTGGAAGAGGACCGTCAGGGAGAAATTCTATATCTCCCTTATACGTTGATATTATGATAAAAACTTTAACGCACATTAAAGATAAAGAATAGCGGTATAATTATATGTTTAGAAACAATTTCTAGTACGAATGGTTTAGGAGATATTTACATCCGAATATGACCGTTTTTGGTCGTTTTTCGTCTGCTAGGACGCCATCTTTGATGTTTCCTCGGGTCTCCGCTAGGGCGATTGTGACTTATTTCAACTCTAATGAACTCCTAGGGAAAAAATTCCTTTTTCGGCAAAATTCGCTTTGTGTTATAAAAAAGATAGTCACCCTCTCGTTCGGTTTGCAAGCTATAGTTGGTTTGCAAGCTCATTGGGTTTCCAAGGTCGTTCAAGGTACTTATTAATTTTTATTAACATCACTTAATTTACTTATTTATCAATTCAGAATTATGATGAAAAAGTGTTTCATCGCGGATGAGTTGAGTTGGGTGTTCCAGGCTCCCTTTATTATATGATCTTCATTAAAACAAAGTCATAATTTTTCTTAAAATACCTTGGAAACCTAATGAGCTTGCAAACCAACTATAGCTTGCAAACCGAACGAGAGGGTGACTATCTTTTTTATAACACAAAGCGAATAGGGCCAAAAAAAACAATTTTTTCCATTTAAATTCGTTCGTCGTAAAATACATCCGGAATCATCGAGAAATGTGTGAGTTTGACGTTCGTACGATGTTTATGCGATTTGAAATGCGTTACGTATTCGCTGTTTCGGAGATGTGAAACTGGGCGTGTGCTGCGACATCTAGCGTCAGAACGCAATAACTAGCGGTTTAAGAATGGTCTCTGGAGGCCATTTCTGCACCTCCGTCACTGAAAGTTAATTATCGCGGTAAATATAGCACGTAGCCGTATGTTAGATATATGTAAATAAAGCGCAATATTGAACACATGTGCCAGTGAAGTTTCATCGATAAAGGGTCAATTTTAGTACAAAAAAAATAATAAAACGCTGACGGTCCTCTTCCAAAACTTTACCGAAACTTTTATAGTTTACTATAGTTTCCATGGGTTACTGTAAATATGTAATCTGGTCAGTTTTCGAGAGGTAGTCTTGTATTTCTCATGAAATAGCATAGTAGAATCTGTGGAAAAACTATTCCTTCCTCAACGTTCACAAGAGTTATAACTCTTGTGAAGGGTATCTATAAACCATAGTTTATAGATACCCAGGAAATATAAATTCTATTGATGAAACTTTTATTTTTTGTTTTAGAGGCAATCCTGGTCTCTAACCAGCTGTGTTTCGATGGTTGAAATGTTAAATAATTTAAGAAAAAAGAATAAATCATAGCTGAATTGAATTGTGAAGTTAACCTTATGCCTCAGATTGGTTAAGATAAAAATTTATTTTTGAATTTAATCTTATTCTCCTACTTGCGTAATTATTCAATCTTCATACTGAAGTTTCAATTTTCTTACCCATGGTAGACTTAGCAGTAAATTTATAAATAGAAGGAAATACAATTCACTCTTTATTAATTTCAAATACCGATAAGATTCATGGTTTACAAAACATTTAGGTTTAAGAGTATTGCTGGAGAATATGAAATTCTAAGTTATTAAATCCTTGGCAAACTATCTCACTCCTCATTTTGCCTAGTAAACCTCATTCCTCTCTACAAGCTTTTAGTATGCCATGTCAGAAGGAGTTGGGCACAAACCTGACTTCTGGAGGAATATTTAACAGACAGACAAGTCCTTGAGATATTTTCAAAATTTTACATTAATTTTAAAATATTTAAACATCCTGTAAAATATAAGTTAAGACTAGTTTTGCTTTTCCAAAATTAAAGTTACAGTAATGAAATCATTGGGTAATTTGCACATTATGATAACTTGAAAAATTGTAGAATAGCTATTAAACTCTCGCTGCATCATAATTTAAAATATGGTAGGAGTTTTTTATATGCAGATGTAAATGGTAATGATTACAGGTTTTGAAGTGGTTTGTTTAACATAGTTCAAATAACTTTTGTTAATCCTATTTAAATACAGAATGGTATATGATACCTATTGTCCTTATTGGAAGAATACTATGTGAGCTAGCAAAGAAGCATTTCAATATGTAATTATTATCAGTAATCATAGGTTCGATAACTTGTTGATGGTCGGATGTAACTTAATTGATCTTCTCTTAGAAGTAACATTTGTAGAATCAAATATTGTTATGCATTTTCTTTCATAAAACATCTCAATTATAGAAATCAAAAGCACTGTATCTGAGCTTTGATTTATTAGGTTATAATTATCTGAACAGACCTTAATTAAGGAGATTTTCATTATTGTGTCTTTTATGGAGGAAATGATCTTTTAGTCTATTTCTCATCCTTTACATAATAGTTAATTTTATATACTAGTCCTTGATAACTTACTATATTGTAGAAAAGAATACAAGTACTTCTTGAAGGATTTGATGCTTTTCCGGCGTATGTTGCTAAGGAAATTTTCCCATGGTGATGAAGATGGCGACAGAGGACGTTGCCGAAACGTCTGTTTACACCAAAGAGTTGACCTGGTTGTCTACCTGACAAAATTTCCTTAGCATAGTACTTCTTTCTCGATTTTTAATATTTGACAAACGATATTGGTTTTATGATGGAACAGGACACCTATGTATTAAATCGTTTTGCTCATACATATCAGGTGATACATAATTTTTACCCAGAGTATCCCTATGGTGATTTTTTTTCCTAAAGGATTTCACTTCTCTTATTCCAAGAGCTAGATTTCTTCTTCTTTACTTCTCACACACTTACAGGTGAGATATATTGGATATCCGCTAATCATTTGCTTATTTTTCTGTCTTATACTATATCCAATGCTTACTAGAAGATGATCCCCCATGTTGATACATTCCCTAACCTGTCATAATTTCGTTTCCGGGCAGTCTTCTATTGGTTCACCAACATAACATTTGTGTTCTTTCTTCTTATTTTGCACTTTGTTTTCAACTCCTTCCTCATCCATGCAGTACATACAACAAGCAGATGAAGGAGGTTCAAAATTTTACAGGTTGGATATTTTAAATTTCTTTGATTCTTAAATTAGAGCAAATTATTGATTATTTATTAGTAAAATAAATAAAATTATAGATATATTAATTAATATTTAAAATATTTTTATTGATTAATCTCATACCCTTTTCAAGAATGTGTGTACAGCAGTGGTGGATCCAGGGGGAAGGGAGAAATTCCCCCCTCCAAATCCAAGAGAATATTTTTCCGAGGCCAATAATTTAATACTTATAAACCAAAGCATAAGTGTAATGGTTGTCAGAGTTAATGTTGCTATATGCTCTTTGTGTCCATTTACACAAGGCCACTCTGTGCTGCTTCGGAGTCGCGCCACTCATCGCTGAACATTCTTTCAAATGGAGGAGCTCACACAAGTAGCACTAAAATAGACCCGCCATTGGAGGTGGCCGTAGGGTGGATTTGGGTGTGGGTGTTCACTTGGAGGGGCTCGGACTGATGTCAGTGAAAATGAACATCCCTTATTATTATTTATAATATTATTATTTTTTGTAGGTTCACTTTAGACTTTAACCCAAAATTTGAGGGTGGTGTTGAACTCCTTCACCCAGCCTCAAAATGCATGCCTGGATCCGTCCCTGATATATAGAAAAGATATGTTTAATTTATAAATGTTGAACCTACCCATCAAGCATTGAATACATTGATGTGAGTTCGGAAGTATGAATTTAGGAAATAATGGAAGCTAAAGTAACTTTTATAAAAGTCATGCTCACCATATACAAATTATTTTGCTAATAAAACTGCTGAGAACTTTTGTTCTTGTTTTTTTAATGTTGACATTTTATACTTGACAATATTTGTTTAATAAATGCACTAATTTAATGTATTTACCAATGATATTTATAATAATATTTTATAATCTATATATTCAATTATTTTGGTGATTTTGAATTATTTTCATCTCATCTGTGAGCAAATACTGTGTGTATTCAATAATCAAGTTAGACTCCCTTGAGGCCACCTGGCCAGAGGGCAGGAGATGCAGAGATATTTTTCTATAGGCTACTATTCTTCTTCTACAATTTATAGTCCCTTCTGCAAGTGGTCCAATTCATTGTAGGGATGTAATATGCCAATTATCTGTTTGCATGAGCCTAATGCTTGTATACATCGCTGTAATCTTGTATGTTTTTACTTTTGTAAAAGCTGTGTTAACATTTTAAACAGTCAAAGCAATATGTACTTATTGTTAAGTTATGTAGCACTAACTCTCAATGCTAGGGATTGTACATTATTAAATTTCAAAAAGTTAAATTAAAGTTGATAAAGGTGAAATTTTCTTGTTTCTTAAACTCAGTATTCTTAAATTCTGTTGTCAGATTTTACATCGATCTTGCATATTTTGAAAGGGTTTAGAAGTTTTTTAATAGTATAACATACTTGCAGAGTCCAGCAGTGATCTTGTGAGGAGAAGAGTAAGGCAAAAAGGACTCCTACTACATAACCAGCATCAGTGTTGATGAATTCAGGGCCAGGTTTGCAGCCTCAAGCATGTTCACCTTTTGATGTTTCGAAAGTTTTAATCTTGAAATCAAAATTCTAAATCTCTACACATTAAACTTTACTGTTAGCTATTTTCTTACAGAAATAAGAAAATATTTTCCTTGCTCATGATGAGTCCAGACGGATAAACTAGATCCTTTTATTCTTACGTATTTAAAGATATCTATGTGTTTGTAGGAAAGAATGCATAAGTTCAATGATGAAAGTATCATTAAGATTGTAAAAGTATTGATTTGCTTTCAACAAGTAATACTAGAAAATTTATTTTAGATTTTACACACAAAGATTATTCAACAAATCGGCTGATTTTGCCAAAATATATTTAAAATCTAATAATTACCTCTCATTATTAGACAATCATTTGAGTTAGTGGCTTACACAAAGTTAGGGCAGGGCATAGGACTTAGGGCATTATTGTATCTATATGAATAGAAAAATATCATAATCACTAAAAATAGAACTCTTTTATATTTTATCATTGCATATTTATCAGATATAGTGAATCTATATTGGGAATTTTTACCGTCTACTGGTGCCACTATGCATAACTCTGCTGGACCTGAAATTCTGTTCCTGGAAATGATGACCATAATGGTGGCATGAACCCTCAATTCCTCAGCATATGTCACAAAGGATAAACCAGTCCTTTAAATTAGAATCTGATTTCTATGTTATATGCAATTACTTTATTCAGATTTATTAAGATATTTCTTTGACCTAAATCTCAGAGTTTTATAAATAAAATTCTCGCAAACTCTCCTGTGATTCATAGGTTGTAATTTTTTAATGCTTTTTCATTACATATCCTTTAGTCTGCCTCAGGAATGTCACCCTTGATATTTACATGCTCCCAGATTGATCTTTTATCCATCTTTTGCTACAGCAGTGTAGTACAGTTCTTGCTGGGACATTACATAATACCAGTTCCTCTATGTGGTAGACATGAAGTTTTGAGTTTTCTTACTCAGTGATTCATGGGCTCCATAATTATTCTGCTGTCATAGATGAATACTACTGATAAGTAAAAGTCCTCTACTTATCAGTTTGTTTAAATATTTTTGTCACAACTAATCCAGTTTTAAAATTTATAAAATGGATTACCAGAGTTTTTAATTATTTTTTATTTCATCTTGGTCATGCGTAAAATTTGATTTCATTTCTAGAGTCCACAAGTAAGGGTTAAATCAAGTCTATGTTAAAGGCTACTATCATTTTAGATAATTATGGAACTTATATCTCCAAATATCTGAGTTTTACATTGTTTCGAATATGTTATAGAAATATATATAAACTCTGAACTGAATCCTTATCATGGAAAACAAATAAAAGGATCAAGAGCTAAAATGAAGCAGCTGTTTTACTAAGCAGTGGCTCCCTGTTAGCCATATGGGTGGTGCACATGGGCGTACCGAGGGGGGGGAGCTGCCCCCCCCTGGACAGCCACCACTGGACACTTCGATCTAGCTCCCATACATTTAGCTGGCTAATTATGTGCATATGCAGAAGTACTGTTTAATTTATGAAATTGTATATAAAGTAAAATGTATAGGCAAGTATGTTTCGATTCACATGCAGATGTCTGGACCGTATCAGTTTGACCTACATCGAGTGCGTAAACAAACGCATGAGGAATCGAACTTTCCATGGGCATTTAGACGTTGCACCTGCAAATAATTTCACAGAAATACGTCTATTTTTAGATGCCACAAAAACAATGGAACATGTAAATGCAAAATTATATTTTTTGAGTTTTTTATTTGCATTTCTGATTTCCCCCCCCCCCCTAGGCCAAAAGCTGGGTACGCCCATGGTGGTGCATTATGTTTCATTTTATCTCTACCGATTTAAACAAAAGCCTAATTTACTTTATAAATTCGGAAAAATTACATTCTTGGAAGATGTGGTTAATGTTATGCTTTCTCCTTGTTACATAACCAATCAGTTTTTTACCATGAAACATCTTCAAAAGCATTCAATGAGGTAAGTAGATTTGTGGTGCATACAGAAGACGATCAGCGCTCCTGCGAAATAGCTTGGAAACACTACTTTTTCTTCTCTCTTATGGACTGTCACCGCCCCTGATCCAGGCACACATATAACATTCCGGCAATTCTGGTTTTGTTCTAAGTCGGTATCTATAATTATTCAATTGAATTGATTAAGCTTCAGTGATTTAGTTTTGATTCCATTGTTATTGAAATAAACATTTCATTGCTGGCAATATAAACTCAGGAAATTTTGTTAAATGTTACATTTTGTGTGAAGGAATGAAAATGAAAAATTGTTGGCAGGGTACCATGCCTTTTGACTAAGTTGTTTTAAGTACTAGAATCTATGTCATAGTCTTCACTTATATTATTGCTCTCATAGTTAGCTTCTATATATTTTAAAAGTATCACAGTTTATTTTTTATAAAGAAATCTGTAGAATTTGAAATTATTTATATATTTTTCTATTGTGGATTCTCGTTTCCATCCCTTAAATTACTCGCCATTTCTTTTATGCTTTCGTAACATTTCTGAATTATCTTTAAGTAAATATCCCTCCTGTCTTTTATAGAAGCAGATTTAAAAGCTGATATCCCTTTTGGCAAGCTGTCAATGGACTTGTGTATAAGTATACTCAGCAAACATTATTAACACGTTGAACGCTGAGCGACGACGATCGTCGTCCACTGGGTGGCTACCTGGTGGCGGCTGATTAGGATCGTCGCCAAAACTCGCTTTGCTTTTCGAAGGCCGTTTTTGAGCAGCGCCACCCCGTAGCTCTCCCGTTATCCTTTTCAGCCGTTGGCAAGGTTCCTTTGCGTATATATCTCTGGTAGTTTCGCTGTGCGACCGATATATTTTTTTTTGTTGAATTGTTATCTATTGGCAATGAAGCGCGTTTTTTTCATGTTCCTTAGTTTCTTTTGAAGAACCTAATCATTTTATTTCATGCTGATGTTTATTATTTTGAGTTACTTGACAAAAAAATACATGTATGTTCAACTTTTTTTCGTTTTATAATACAGGTCAAATTCCGTTACAACAAAATTCTTGGAGGAACGAAAACAATTCGTTGTAACGAAAGTTTTGTTATAACGAGATTGAAAATTTTTGGTCAGTTTTTCACCCTTGCGTTATACGTACCAGTACTGTATAGGTTATATCATTCCTCTCCTACGCATCTGTTTTAAACTTTCAACGGGCCTGAAAGGGTATGAAACAAATTTAAAACACGGTGCCAAGCTGCAAGAAAATTTTATTTCATAAAAAAATCTGTTATTATTTTGCGTCTTTTTTTTGAAGTACACTTCAGGAATTGTTCCTCCATAATTCTTAAATAATTTTACATTTTCTCGTCTGCTTCTTCGCTGGTGCACATAAATCCTTTAAACGTTTCAAACGCTGAAGAGGCTTGAGCAGCTGTTACAATTTCTTCCTCCCTATCGCTGCCTTCGTCCGAACTCGGGGAGTCGGCTTCTTTCCTCATTGAGTCCAAAATTTCTTTCTCGGTTTCCTCTTCTGATGCTTTCAAGTGTCGATCCACATCAACAAAATCGTCAAATTTTAGACCTCCTCCTTCGTTTGAAGGGGCTCCACAATTCCTCGATTTCCTGATCTATTCCTGATGGCTCCTCTTCTGCCTCTTGAGGCGCTGGCCTTATCCTGCTTTTTCTCCAGCACTTGGATATTGTCTGTTGAGAAATTGATGCCCAAGAGCTAGCTAGAATCTCTACTGCATCTTTTACTGTAAATTTTGCAGCTTGGTCACAGGTCATATGAAGCAAGACTTTTTTCAGTATCTCTTTCCGGTAATTTGCTTTCAAAGACCGAATTATTCCTAGGTCCAAGGGCTGCAGGACGGCCTTACAGTTAGGGGGAAAGAATTCAACCCTCACATTTTTCAAATTGGGAGCCGTGTTGTGGGCTGCGCAGTTATCTATTAAAAGGAGAATCTTTTTGTTTTTCCTCACCATTTGCTTATCCAACTCCGTTAGCCATTTTGAGGAAATGTCTCTAGTCATCCAGGCTTTCTTATTCCCTTCGTACTCGCAGGGAAGAAACGAGCACCCTTTAAAACATCTTGGATTTTTAGATTTTCCTATAATGAGCGGACGAAGCTTGTTGGTTCCCGTTGAGTTGCAGCAAAGAAGAGCTGTCAGTCTTAGTTTCGATTTTTTTTCCTCCGCTGCACTGCTCACCTCTGACTGCCAATGTCCTGTGAGGCAGGAGCTGATACAAAATGCCCGTTTCGTCAACATTATAAATGTTCTTAGGGTCATAATTAAGAACAATTTTCGTATTTCTCCCACTCTCCATTCGTTTACTTTTTCTAGTGGGGCCAAGGATTCTTCTCCGCAGAAGGCCTTGCATGAAATTCCAAATCTGTCCCGGAACCTTATGAGCCACCCCCAGCTGGCAGCAAAGTCCTTGTGTCCGAGAGTGGTGGCCATACTTTTCGCCTTCTCCTGGAGTAGCGGTCCACTAACGGGAAGGTTTTTAGCCCTCGCCTCACAAAACCACTGGAATAAGGCTTCCTCCAAGTCCTCACACGCAGCAGTCCGCATGCGCTTTCGCTTTGGGTTTCGGTTGGCTTTGCGAAAGCTTTCCTCGATTTTATCCCTGTCCTTCAAAAACGTTGAGAGCGTAGATGGAGAAATCCCGACACTGGAGTCAATTTCCCCTTTCTTCCTCCTGCTGTCAACAGCTTCAAAAATTTCCATTTTCAGCTCCAAACTGAAATGTCTCCTTTTCTTTGAGACATCCATGGCACTTCTCTTTTTCACTTCACAACTGAAGAGCTGGTAAAGGGCTGACAGTTTTCCCGGTTAATTAGGGTAAAATTACCTGAGATGGATGACTCATACTACGGTATTCCTTAGAATACCCAAATGACTCATGCTGTCTGGTCGAGGGGTGAAGGGTAGACAATATTTTCGAGGGTAAAGCTCTTTAGCTGAGATGAAAAATGTTCGTTGTAACGAAAGTTGACGTTTCGTTGAAACGAGATTTCAATTACCCATATTTAATGGCGAGCCAACCAAGAGTGTCAAAGATTTTCGTTATAACGAAAATTTCGTTGTAAGGATATTCGTTGTAAGGATATTCGTTGTAACGGAATTTGACCTGTATTACCATCCGAATTCGCCCCCCCAACTCCCTGATTGTCGCAATTATATTTTTTTTACTTTAACGTTTTATTTTATCTCTGTTCTATGTGCGTTTTCTCTCTAATGTCTATCATTTCAAGTAACTTGATAATTACAAACATGTATGGTAGATTTACTTTCATTTAGTAATATTACCATGGGAATCCACCCCACTCCTTGATTGTTGCAATTATATTTTTTTATTTATACGTTTTATTTTATCGCTATTCTACATGCATTTATTTCTAATGTTTATCATACAAGTAACTTGATAATTACAAACATGTATTGTAGATTTACTTTCGTTTAGTATTATTACTATGGGAATATTTTACGAGTCTTACTTTTTTGTTTATCACTGATTGACGTGCTTCTTTTTGAAAGTTTTGAAGCAGAAGAGGAAACAAAGAAGCTATTTTCATAACAGGAGGAATTCCGTCTGCTTTGAGAGTAAGGTAATTATAATATTTATATTTCACTTTCAATTTAGTGTCTCATACCACTGAGCCTTGTTTACAACCAAAATGCTATATCTGAGAGAATTTTCTGTTTCCTAATTTAATTTTTTATCTATGTAGGACGGAGTGAAAGGTTCTAAGCTCAGAAATATTTGGCAATTGGGGGAATTTTGCAAATCCTGATTCTTCAGGCTTTGTATATTTGCAAAATATCCAACCCCTGGAGAACCTTCCGGATTGTACTTAAGATTTCTCGTGTGTACTGGATCTTCTGATTCTGATGTAGACGGGTTGGGCCATGTCAGCAATGTTGTATGGAAGTTGATGGAAGGAAGATTGGACAGTGGAAGGTCTCTTTTCATGGACAACTATTACTTGTTAACAATCTGTCTCACCGTTTACTAGAGCGAAGGACTCATTGTACCAGAATTCTAAGAGCTAATCGGAAGGGGACCCTCCTGCGGTGATAACTAAAGCGGGGTGAGGTTGTGGATATTTTCAGCACTGAAGGAGTCTCCGTCATGAAGTGGAAAGATAAAAGGGATGTTCTGATGATCAGCTCCGAATTTGGAAGCAATATGGTCGATGTTCGCCGCCGGAGGGGGGTTGGTATCACCTTAATACCAGAAGCCATTACTAGATACAATGAGTCAATGAGTGGCATCGATCATTTCGATCAGATGATGACGAATTAGCCCATTGAACGCAAGACTCTAAAGTGGAATAAGAAACTGGGTATCCACATCTTTCACCTCCTTTTAGTCAATAGTTATTTCCTCTACCGACAAACCTATCCCAACATTCCTCTGTACAAATTCCGACCCTTCCGTAATTAAATCCCTCCTTCTTCCATCCTATTCTGAACCCATACCCCGTTACCTCCATAGTCTGTACTCTAGGTCTCTTGGATTTATCGAGGCATTTTCAGCAGAAGTATGACTCCTAAGAAAAACGAAAAAGTGTGCCCCAAAAACAATATATACGTAAGTAGGGGGTTCAGGAAAGATACTATGTTTTATACAACGATGTATACATAATTAGGGGGTTCAGGAAAGATACTATGTTTTTTTGCCCCACCTGCGACGGATTGCCCCACTCTGCTAATTCCCATGTTTTGTGGAGTTTCATTGTAATATAACATTTTAATTTAGTGTAATTATTTAGTTATTGTTTAGTTTGGATCTTTTGTTGTAAATACTTAATTTTTATTCTGATTTGTATGTATTGTGTATAATCAATTATGTTATGTGGAAAAGCAGCCGCCTGTTATCATTTCAAACATTCCTTATTGAATGAAATAATGGATACAAAACGGCTTCATGATAAAATACTTTTAGTACGAAATAATGGATCATGTACTATAGATAATTGCTAATGATTGCCTAATATTCTGTAGCTTATGAAATGATTTATTTGCAGCTTTAAGTTTTCGTAAATACATTTTATGATTCCAGCGTTGTGGTATAAATGTGTAAAACGATTCGCAGCTAAGAGGGATAAAGAGATCTAATACAGGTGACAACACGAATATGATCAATTTAGTGCCGATAAATTACATATAATTGTGCGTTTTTAACTATACTTCAGGCAAATATACTTAAGGATTATCATTCCATTTTCTTTGTGTGCTCTTTTCTGTGATACTGGAGACTTTATTCTTACTCTGTCTCTTCTTCATATATTCTCATGTATATTCTCCTTAAGGTGTTTTGTCATTCTTTCTGGAAAAAATTCTTATCAAGTTCAAAAATTAATTTCAAAATTCTAAGATTTTTTCTGGTGTCTCTCAAGTTAAAGATTTCTGCACTTGTTGAACAACCTTGAAGATATTACATTTACTTTTATTAATCTTTTTACTTTTATTTTTGGTGGTCATTCTAAAATATTGCCAGCAAATTAAAATAAACTTTGACCAATATGCTTAATTGATAGTAGCAGAAATCTGTTGAATTGTACGATTTTTACATTCTGCCTAAAATCCCCCTATATAGAGTTGTGGAGCTATTGTAGCATCAGAAACAACAAACTTTCTGATTTTATTATTACGAAATAAGTTACATCAATAAGTTGTTCTTTTTTACAATTCAATGTGCCTTGCTCCAAAATGCACTTTAACTAGATATCTTAGATGTGTTAAGCAACTCTCTTTAAATTCAAGGAGCAGGTGCAATTATTATTGAGTATAAATATTCCCTACTCATTTGAAGTTTATTTGAAAAGATAAATCTATAAAGAGATTGAGATATTTCTTTGAAGAAATAACCCATTTTTAGTTTACAAATTACAAATCTTACTTATGTTAGAGAACTCAGGAAAATGTCTGAACACCTCAATGGATGACACCATACTAAAAATATAATTTTAATGAGTACAATGAAATTCCAACTGCAATAACATAGATTTCTTCTTTAACCTGTACTCTAATTCACTGTAGCTAACAGAAATAGAATCAAAGTTTGTGTGGATGGTTTATCTTCTAAAATACAATTGATTGTCAGTACATTATTCATAACTATCTAAGTGAAAAATTACATTTTTTATAATAATTCAATGAGCCTTGCATTACACTCTCTTACTATAGTGTTCAGTTTGCCCTGAAGTTAAGTAACTTTTGATGCATTTTTCGTAATGTTAATGTACCTCTATTAGATTGGTCATTTTGTTTATGTTCAAATTACATATTTACTTCAAGCGTTAACAACTGCAATTTTATGGGAATTCAATAACTCGTAATCTTACTCAACATTTGTTTCATTTTCTGATCTGCTAGAATGAACGATAGAAGTTGCATTATTCACTTTCCAATTGGGGTTTCTTAAATCATCAGCTTCATTCTGTTTTTAAATCATTTTGGGGAAAAAAATAGAGGAATCTCCAATTATCGTATTATTTTTATCTTGATTTAAAATTTACCCTTCGTTAATCATATATGAGACTGGTTCAAATATTTGAGAATTTTTCTATGTATTTATCTACACACAATTGTGACCATTCCTACCAACTATACAGGGAGAAAGGCCTCATCATCACTTCAAGATTTGATAACACAGTCTTTTATTGCAGAAGAGTAGTTCATTCTGATAAAAACACTATCACTATTTACTAAAGACTGATGCCTTGTCAATGTCGATAAATTTTATTTTCCTCTCCTTGATTTCTGTTACTAATCTTCTCTCTTCTTTTACTTCCTTCAAAACTTCCAGATTTTTCTTTCCATCCAGTTTGTTATTGCCATCTTCTGCCACATGCACATTTCAACAGTCCTTTCTAATTTACTGATTGTCCCACTTTCACTTCAATATAGCAGTGTACTCCATACAAAAGTTTTTGCAAAGGATTTTCTGATATCAGTATTCATGTGTTTGCTGGTGAAAATATTTTTCTTATTAATAAATGCCTGTTTTGCTGAAGCAATCCGCATCTTCATTTCCACTAACCATTTATTGTCCTGTGTGATTATACTTCCTAGATAGCAAAAGTGTTCCGCCGGATTAACTCTCATTTCATCATATTTTTTTTTTTACTTTTTTCCATATTTTTTGGTACAAATGACCAGAACAGGGACTGTGTCATGAGAATCTCTGCTTCTACTGGCAGTCTTGATAGAAAGTTCTCTCTATAGTATCCTTACAATTGATGGCACCACATGCTGTTATAAGTACTGCATTGACAATAAACGTCTTTAACCCTTAACCAGTGACGTGCAATTTTGTCACACTACCAGTGACGTGCGGTCTGGGAGACCGCAATTTTTTAAATATCTTTAAAGTTACTAAATGACACATTCAACAAAGTTTAAAAGCCTTAATAAACTAATCAGTTATTCAATAATTTGAATTCAAATTTAATTTTATGTTAATATGAACAAAATTTCAATTATTAATCATTTTACGAAGATAGTCAAAAATTTGAATGAAAAAAACATATCCTATCAAAATAATGTCGCATATTAAAAATCAGGTGCCTATTTTTGTAGCAAAGCCTTAAATGTATTTTTGGGATAATAATTGATAAAACGTTCTTGAAAAATATTTCATTTATTGAGTTTTTCATGGATTCTGCAAACGTTCGATATTACATTTTTCGTGAAAAATGTCCTACCCCTCCAAAGAAGCACAGCTCTTGCAAATATTTTTGTGCATTATAAAAAAAACTGGTTGTCTAAATTTGGACCAACAGAAGGAGGTTTTTCGTTTTTTTCATGGAGGGCAAAGTCGGCAAGTCTTCCGCTTCTCTAGTTTATCTTCGAAATTTTGAGGTTTTTCAACTGTTAGGATCAGAATTCGGCCTATATTGGCTCTTAATTGTGTGGGAATCTTGCTGTTTGACATTATCCTCTTTAATTGTGGCCTTACTAACTCCGCTGCAATGCATTTAATAAAATCGTACCTATTCAGATACTTCTTGTCTTTTAGAGACTGCTGGAACACAAAAGAATTCACCAATGAAATGTCTAAAGTCCTAAGAAACACTGCCATTGGCCATCTACTTGTTCTTCGACTAGATGAGTAGCTGCTGCACATTTTATGTAGTGTATCTACTCCACCCTTGATTGAATTATAGAAAGCTATAATTTCAGGTTTCATTGTCACGTCATCAGTGCTCTCTGTGGTGCATTGACGACACCAACCAAAGAGTCCTGTTTTTCTTTGGCAAATGAGGAACTAGAGTCATGTTGCCGTATATCCATACAACGAGGACCCTTTTGTGCCTTCTTTTGAAGGCCCGAACTCATTGGATATTTCCCTTTGATTTTTTCTTATCGTCCCGACATAGGTCAGTCCTTTCACCCTCAGCTTCTCAACCAGTTCAATTGAAGTGAACCAATTATCAGCTGTAATATTTCGATTGGAATGAAATGTTGGCTCAGTGAGACGCGGAACTGATTGCGTAGGTTTCGAAGTCTTTTTGTCTTCCTCTGACAGACCTTTTCCGTTGGTACTTTTTCCGGCGTACAAACGGGCATTATACAAATAGCTATTCGATGTATCCGTCAAACACATAATTTTGAGGCCATACTTAGCTGGCTTACTCAGGATGTACATTTTAAATCGGCACCGACCCCTGAAGGCAATTAACATTTCGTCAATACAAGTTGTTGTGCCCAGTGAATAGCAACAATGAGAATTTTTTACGAAATGATTTAACAAATCAGAAATTGGTGCAACTGGGTCACTTTCGTACCGGACGATTTGGTCTTCATGATTATCATACCGAAGACATAAAAGGAGAACAGCAAATCGTTGTCCATACATTACAAAACGAAAAATTTCCTTTCCCATGCCATCTGCAGCAAAAGTACTACTAATATCTTCATCGTTAGATTTAAATATTGCCGAATATATTAATAACCCAAGTAAAGCTCTTAATTCAATATAATCTAAATCTTGGATTTCTGGCCTACTCTGGTATACTTTTCTCATAACTTCTGAAGTTTGACATTTGTCCAACATAAAATCAAATTTATTATATCGTCGTCAAAAATAAGCGACCAAAAATGGAGAAGTTGCAGTTCCCTATCTAGAGGTATAACAGATTGCTTCAAACCTGGTTTTTCCGCGATAATGTTATGCAGACGAGTGTAAACGTTTCTCTTTGGCTCTTTAGAACTATTTTCCCAGGCAATTGGTTTTCCTGCCGCCATATTTGCAAATTATTTTACAACAAAAATATATTTTAGAAAGAAACGCACTTACTGAAAAAATATAACTCACATGATTCGTCTTTCAAAAGATCCGTGTATGCGATCCGTGTAGCAAGATGATTACTTGGCAACGAATAGAGTGAAACTAAAGAAAGCAGTTTGGGGACAATCCGAGAAATACGTTTTCTTTCACATCTGGTCATGTACTGCTCGAACATTCGCCTCGGGTTTTCCCCAGGATCACTCCACCCTTTCCATTGGGGGTCCATATTCCGCTGACAATATGCTTCACTAAAGGTCATTCATCCCAGGCCAGGCACAAATGAGTAGTGGCAACAAAGAGAAATTCTCGCAGGATTTCGTTATTCTGAGTTTGCCGCCACTTCGGTCGCATCCGTAGTAAGTGACATTCTAGTGTCAGAATCACAGCGAAATATAAAGACGAAAAAATCGGTTCCATACACATAAGGTGTTTTAATGCAAGTATGATTTAATATTTTTCTAAAAAGATTTTTATTGTTGGAGTTGATATTATAAAATAACCAAAACAATCAGTATTCTTTAGGACGACCTCAACATTAGCCTACTATCATAAAATCCATATATTTTGCCTAATTTATGCTTTTCAAATAGTAATAAGAAAGAAATGTGAAAATAACAAACAAGTGTAATAAATTAGGTTGAATTTTGTAAGCCTCGGTAATAATATTCACCCATATTACGAATTGAGTTTTCCCGAATTAGTGACGTGCGGTCTCTCAGACCGCGCATGAAATTAAATCGCAACTTAATAGAAATACAAGTAAAATAAATGAAATTCGAAGAATTCTATATACTACGTAAAGGTATCTTAGAAGGTACCATAAATAACAGATTTGTTAAAAATCAAATAATTTTTTTATTCACAATACAAAAATCGCTGCGGTCTCTCAGACCGCACGTCACTGGTTAAGGGTTAATATTTACTATAAATTTTGTTTATAAATAAAAAAAAATTCTTCTAATATTGTTACAATCTAAGTAAAAAGCAATACAATTTTTTTTAAATATAACATACATCTGAATTATTACAGCATTAAGCTATAATGCAAATAAATTTTTTAGACTGACAAACATCTCTTCTTCTAGCAATACTTTTATGAAAGGGATTACAACTATTGGTCTTCAGGATTCGGTAGAGTAATGTATTGAAAAATATGGTGAACAGTATTTAAATAAAATAATTAATATGATTAATGAGGTTTCTCAATAGGAGTAAAATGTAGCTTGCATACTGCAAGCAGATCGACAACACTAATTTCATGTTGGAATCATATTGGTACGGTCCTCAAAAGAAAAAAAAAGGATGGAAAATATTCTTACAATTCGCTGCAATTTCTGGCATCGAACCTGGGTCTTCTTGGCGAACTTACTATGCAGCACTATAGAAGATCACCATCTCTAACTATGTGTGAAAATTCAAGCAGAAATATTGGCAGCAACTGCCTCAAATGATGCCATACTTTTCACATATATTCCTCATGTGAGAAATTGTAATGTGCTCTGTCATCGAACCCTGGAACAGCATGGTCTTATCTAATTTCTTTTCTTAAACCATGTCTTAATATACCTACATCTTCTATCTAAGCAAGAACTTCCCATTATTTCGATAAGTGTATCAAAATAAATAATGAAAACTACCTCAATGTTTTTTAAATGGGGGATATATTTACCGCCTGGCTTCGAACTCGGGTCTTTATGGTTATAGTTTCTATGCAGAACAACAGAAGATTGACATTTTTAACTATATGTGAAAATTCAAGCAGAAATATTGGCTGTTCCTGCCTGAAATGACATCCTACTTTTCACGAATGTATATGGCTCTCTGGATTCGAACCAAGGACGATCTTGGAAATATAAAACATGTTTTTCAATTGTATCTATGATCTCTATCTATATGCCGAATTTCAAGTTTTAATATAATTGGGAAGAGGTTCAAAATAATTCTTAAAAATCGGATCAGTTACTGATTTTAGAGACGCCTGGTTTCAAACCCAGGACATATTGGCAGCTGCGAATGCACAGTATGATTTTTAATGACTTGATCTTATTTCATACAAAGTTTGAAGTCGATATCATGCCAGACAGTATCTAAATTATTTTTCCGTTATCCACCTAAGAATTGCATTGAGGAGTGCAAATGGCCCTCTGGGATCGAACCAAGGACCATCAGCGGATATTTAAAATTTGATTATGAAATATATTTATGATCTCTAACCACGTGCCGAATTTCAAGTTTCCATGCAATCGGGATGAGATCCAAAAAAAAATTTAAAATATTGCCACAATACATTTTAAACTGGCGATTTTTGCCCCGACCTAGCATCAAACCATGGATAATATTCGAAGGTGTCTTTTTGATTTTCCTTGGATATGTACAGCTTCTAGCCATCCCTTGAATCTCAGCTCTCTACTTTTCCGGGAAGTTCCTCGAAAATATTTTCGAAAATCCCCACCATGTATTCTTATGGAGAAAATCGTGACTTTGGGGCCTTCTGGAATCAAAACCATGACACTGAGGTTCAAAATCGGCTTTCTTTCTGGAGGTTACATCTTATGGCCAATACTTCGTAAAAATTTCAAGTCAGTGGCACTTGTTGAACATGGTTAGAATTTTGATCCCGTATGAATGAATGAATGAGTGTATATACATCTAGGTATATCCGGAGAAGCGTCAATATATATATAAGATGCGAGTAAAATGTTGCTTGCATTCTGCAAGTATGTTGATAACACAAATTTCAAGTCAACATCATATCAAGAGGGTCATCAAAAGTAAAAAAAATATTCATAAAATTCGCTGCAATTTCTCCGTCCGGCATCGAATCCGGGTCTTCCTGGTGATAATTACTATGCAGAATAACAAAGGATAACAGTCTCTAACTATGTGTGAAAAGTCAAGCAGAAATATTAGCCTTAACTGCCTCAAACGACGTCCTACTCTTCCCATATATTCCTTACGTGAGAATTTGTAATGTGCTCTGGCATCGAACCCAGAAACAGCATGGCCAATCTAATTTTCTTTCATAAACCAAGTCTTAATATATATCTTCTATCTAAGTAAGAACTTCCTTTCATATCCATAAATGCATCAAAAAAATAATGAAAAGCTACTGCAATGTATTATATATGGGGGATATATTTACCGCCTGGCATCGATCCCAGGCCTTTTTGGCAATACTTCTATGCATCACAACAGAAAATCACCATCTCTAACTACATATGCAAATTCAAGCAGAAATATTGGTTGCAACTTCCTCTCAACTGCAACTCTATTCTCATACTCTCTATCATGTATGTATGTCTATTTCCAACTTCTACATTGTATTTATCTGTCATACTCACATTACAAATGTATGCCTCGGCAGTTTGATGATTCAGTTGTGTGTAAACCTGACGATGGTAATATACCAAAACCGGTAGTTCCTGAATAAAAACCTTTGTGGAAAAGTAGAAATCTATTTTCAATTTTAGGATCATGTTTATGGGTAAGTTCAATGATCATTTATACCTCTAATAGAAACTATACATAAAATTTTGATAATATTTCCTTTTTTATAACAATAGCGTGTTCTTACTTCATATTACATTTACGAAATGAGAAAAAATACTCTAACATGATAAAAAATGGTATAGGCAAACACATGTGGAATTATGGTTGAGATAAAAGGTAAAAGACACATTAACCCGTTAACGCCTGGGAAAAAAATTTTCTTCGAATTTAATTATAATCATGTATGTTAATACGTATTATCATTTAAATCAATTTGTCCAATCCTTTTTCTTTTAAAATCATTAGTTACGGAGATATAGCCTGGTACCATATGGTACCGCTAGGCGCTTGGGGGTATAAAATTGAAGGTTTAAGGAATTTTCGGAAATTTACAGCTAGCTGAACAAATTATTTATTATTTTGTATTTTTCCGCTTATTTTTACATTTTTAACATGAAATATCATAAAAATTATAAGAATATGTTTAAACAAATTATTGCCCTAAGATTTAAAAAATTATATAAATTTTACAGAAATCCTCAAAGTCAAAAATAGTGAAAGTAAATAAACAGTTTGCCATTGTGGCTTCATTGTATTTCTGCAGAATGTGGAATTTTGTGAAATAGTCAATGCATAGCCCTACATTACATTTTCCGTACTCCGTGTTCTGCTCGTACAATTTTCATGGGCACACCTTCGCCTCTGGGTGGCGGATTGCACGAGGTGGTTATACCCATCGTACCTTATTTCATCAAAAACACTGGAAAGAAAACCCGCTGTTAGTAATCATATGCAGACTGTTGTATGTCAAAATATTATCTCGTGATTAGTTTACATACACCATTCCAGTTTCACTGTTAATGGACGCAGGTAAACGTCCTACAGATTTCGGCGTATTCTTGAATCTCTCCAGGTAAGTCTGCACTACTGCCCGTCGGAAATCTAACTGGGTTGTACTTTTCCCTGTTTTCCTCGTCAACAACCATGCATTGTGCATCACGGCATCAAGCATCCACATAAAAATGGGCCACCACCATTTCTTTCCTCTGACACCCACACGATAAAGAGAAATATTCCAGTCCATTCGATCTGTGCCCCCCATAAATGTATTGTATTTGCCTAAAACATCGCGAGCCGTGGCACAAGTAGCCTTTCTTTCTCACTTTTGGAGAATCTCCCAACCCCAGATATCGGATTAATTCCGTGACATGAGGACATTACCGAAACGACAGCATTGTTCACCCACTTCACCACGAGAATGTTGTCTTTCACGGATCTTTTGTCCTCAAAAGATCCTCGCTTTAACTTTGCTAATTCCTTAGAGAGCTTCAGAGGACATTCTTTAGGTATTCTATTTTCCCTCACTGTTCCTGTTGCACCATAATTCCTTCCGCGAAGATATTTCACTAAGTCGTAGCTCGTGAAATAATTATCAGTAAAGAATCTGAAAGGTAGCTCTTTCTGTTTCAGTTCATCTACCATTCCAACTAAAGGTGCTGCGGCCTTTCCAAATTCTTTCTCGTAGCTTTCCACTTTCCTGGGACTATTTCCCTAATAAATGTCAAAATTTACAAGGTATCCATCTGGGGTATTGAGGCACCAAACCTTATAACCAAATCTTATGGGCTTCCCTCGAATAAATTGTTTGCATCCATGCCTCCCAAAATATTAAACCATGGACTCATCGAAACTTAAGCACTACTCTTCTTTGAAATATTCACTAAATTTTTTCTTTAACATATTCATAAGAGGGCGCATTTCCACCTTCTATCGGAGGTATCAACAGCAGTATTGTCACAGCAATGAATAAATCGGTTAATTTGCAAAAATCTATCTCGCCTCATTGACTTATAAACAAGTTAATTCCTTATGCCGTAAGCTGTATCCCAATAGTGCCTTTTACTAGGAACCGCAACAAACAATTTCATTTCCTCAGCTGTTACATTCGGATTTCCACAATTGCAGAACAGGGCATACTTATTCGATTCCATCACCAGATGTGAAACGACTTCTTCGTCAAAAAAACGCTCTAAAGCCTGGGTGGGGGACACTTCACGAAAGGAGGAGTAATCAGGATTAGGAAAAATCGCGTCATGGACGGTGATGTCTTCATCATCCCAAAGGATCACCTGTTCGCGTGTGTGAGGTCTCTTACGTAGTTCAGCTATCCAAACGCTCCTTGGAAGTGTAACTCAGGATAAGGAGTAAAAGGCGCAAATATTGCTCGGTTGTTCGCGATGGAGAAACGGAAGGCCAAAACAATACAAAATCTTTCCGAATAGTCTCAGGTCGCGTGTTGCTCGCTTTTTGCCAGCCATCTTCGGAGTTTACGGTAGTTTTCCCTCTCCCACTCCTCAACTATTAGCTTATTTCGCTCCTTTAGAGAAATGGCTCATTTTTACAACCAGACCCAACATCTGTCTCTTCGTAATCCGGTCAAGGGTATACGTCAAGAGCCTGAACAGGGGAAATCCATTCCTCCGAAATCAGCCTAAATCATCGAAAACGACTGAACTAGATATATTTTTGGGGTGCACATAAATGAAATGCAACTATATTCAAATATTTATTTGCAATAATATCGCAAGTGCAAAAGAAATCCGATAGAAATGTTGTAGCAGAAGAAATTTCCACTTCCCGCATAAAAGTATAATGGGAACCGCCTAGCGGTACCATATGGTACCAGCAAAATGTAACTCATTGTAACTTCCTTATAAATAAACTAGCAACCTAAAATTCTAATTACATCTATATCTAGATGTATTTAAATTTGATACCACTTGAAAAAATCTCGTAGATAGCCACGAAACTGGAAATATAAAAAAAAATCGGAAAGTCTGCACGGAAAAAGCGTGTTTTTTGGGATTCATGAAAATTCACCTTTTTCAAACATCGGTATTGGCGTAAAATAAGGTCAATAAAAGCAAATTTTTTGTAATCGTGAGCCTCAAATAGATTTAAAACTGAAAAAAATCTAGCAAAATATTCGGAGGTATCAGATTATTCAATCTTCTTAATACCCTACCGGGTGGTACCAAACGGTACCGCTAGGCGTTACCGGGTTAACAAAAAATTCCTAAGTTTTTGTCCTTTTTCGAGTTCAAATTTTTAATAAGCAACCAAAAATTATTTAAGAACAGTTATTACCATCCATGTAACCAAAAAAGTATTTTTCAAATATAGGCAAATTAGTGTACAGTTACAGATAGGAAAATAGTAAAAGTAACAATAACTAAAAACCTTACTTGGAGGGACTTTTTGAGTTCATATCCATAATAAGGATGCGAATCCACAAAATAAGTGTTGAACGAATGACCCTCTTTTAAATTCTAAATATGCAAGAATTGGAATTTCCTAGCAAATCTACTACGAGGATAACATACATTAATCTACTCCCGCGGAAGATCCAGGGGACATCACTTTTGAAATAAGAAAACATTTTGCATTTTTCATATAATTTAAATGCATTTACATCTACTTTACTTTTATTAGAAGTTTAGATGAACAGCAACTCCTCCCCGGGAACGTTAATTTGGCCATCTTCGTAATAGGCCTCTGTTTCGTAAGACAATAGCCGCTGATAAGGAACGCCCTTGGCCCTCAACAGATTCTGCGACGTTTGACCCCTCTATCAAAAAATTATAAATATCTCCCGAAACAATGCCATTGTGATACGCCCTCGGACGAACAGAAGTCGTTTAGATGAGGTTGGATCTTCGCCCCACCGGAAGCTGAGGTACAGTAGCATCTGTCATTATTGTTCTTTGAAAGTAGTTTGATAAATTCATTTTAGGCGATTATCCAGCAGAGTTAGTTATAAAGAATATTCAGATTTTGAAAATATGTTTCGTAAAGAAAAATATTTTAAAAACTAGCTACACTGTGTTATTTGGTCTCAAAACTGTTCGATATCGAAAGAATTCGTGTTTAAAGGATTAAATTTCCACCAGTTAGGGTGGAGCGTAAATTTCATCTCGGACGAACCCTCGAAGAAAATAACCGGTCGTGATATCCGGAGTGGTCGACCAATCGTCGATTTCGTTTGAAAATGCTCGATGCTTGAGGCGCGCTTTGTGAAACAATAATAAAATCTTGCACCTCCTTTGATTGGATGATGGCTAATGCACTTCAAAATCGATACACTCTTATGTGAACATCAGTTTAAAATCCCGAGCCTCGTATTTTTAAATACTCATTAACTTTGCGCAAATAACCTTTCTGGGTATTTATTTATTCAATGAAAGTTTGAGAAAAAACAGAGATTTCTACTCGAACTAAGTTTGACAACAGAAATATAAAAGTAAACTCGAGATTAAGTAGAAAAAGTTAGGGACGTATACTTCTTCAAAATTTCTATAATTCGGAACTTACAATTAGAACAGTAATATTTCAGATAAATAACATAGAAATTTCAAAAAGAAAGGAAAAGTTTCATATATGCATTGAAACAGCAGTTTTCATGGTGTTTGTAATTATAGTTCCATCGCGGATACCTGAATCGGCTTACAATTCCTCGAAGCTCTTCGAATTCGTCGACATTCTATGACTTGAACCATGGCCGAACAGATTGCAAAAACTTCAAAAATTGTGAAACTCAGGCTCTTTTAAACTTCTACTGCCAGCGAATTCACATCGAGCCTCTAATGTAGGGAATGCCTGGAAATTTGTCTTTCAATGGAGACGCATTTCCCGCCGTCGCGACGTGGCTCCATTTTTGTTATAGGCGATGTTTCCCTCGTTGTTACCGTCAACAGTCCAACGAAATAACGAACTGCACTTATTGTTAGACTGCATCATAGCTCTGGTTGAAAATAATCGAACTAGTTTATAAAATAACTTCGTACTGATTTGGTTTTGTTCAGAAGTATTACTTTATAATAGCCGTTGAACAATCAACTCTATTATAGTTGTTTGTCTATGTCTCTGTCTATGTAAGAACCCTGCAAGCCGCCTTTCGGCGTGTGGCAGGGGGTGCAAGCACCTTGACTCTATTTTCCTAAACGGTTGCATTCGCGTATACTTCGCGGAAAAAATGAATTTTTGAAACGATTCGTTCTAGCATCTATTTCCCTAATCTTTCGGGCAGTATCAGCACGGCCCATATAACAGGGCGGTCGCATTATATCGGTTACATCATCTGAAAACGTAATTTCTCTGAACTTATTTAATAAATTTATCCTTTGAATTTTTCTTCTATCTTCTAATGATTCCCATCCCGCGTCCTGTAACATCTGAGTGACACTCGCTGTTTTATCGTAGCAATTCTTTACAAATCGTATCGCCTTTCGTTGTACTTTTTCTAAATCCCGAATATGACATTTCTCGGCGGGGTCCCATACACTACATGCATACTCAACGTGAGGCCTAACTAACGCTAAGTAACATCGCTCGCGAACCTTTTCTTCGCTCCTACCGACTATTCTTTTAACGAAGCCGAGTTTCTTAAGTGCTTTTCCACATATATTTCGGATGTTGGCACTCCATGATAGATTATTCGTGAGAGTTACTCCAAGATACTTTACCGATTCTACTGTCATTAGGTTTACCCCTCGGAGACTATAAGAATAATCATTTATTATAGATTTACTTTCGAAGAAGTTAACTACCGAACACTTTTCTACATTAAGCTCTAATTGCCAATCATCGCACCAGTTCATAATTCTATCTAAGTCGTTCGAAAGGGTTAATCTATCCTCTGAACTAACTATTTCCCTGTAAATGACTGTGTCGTCTGCGAATATCCTAACATTGCTTTCAATGTGATTGCTGAGGTGTTGTTGTAAGAATTGTCTTGTTCTCATTACTATAAAATTGTTGAAAATGTTAAAGATTCTTCGTTCTATAATCCTTCGCAATAATCAATTGAAATGAATCAGTTTATTACGTAAAACATCAAAATATGTGGCTTACGTGGCAGTGACGGTGATTATGGCTCTAATCTCAGCTGCTGTCATCATTAGGAAAATTTAGGGAAAAACATGTCTGGGAAGCAAACTCGATTGACGACCCTCACGGAAATCATGCGTCTCGGCACATTCGCAAGTCGAGAGCTGTCTTTCCGCTGATTTCAATCCGTTTAATTGCCGATTCTTAATTGACACAAACAAAAACCGTACCAATCAATTGGTGTCAACTTCCAAGGCCGAATTTAACTAGAGTTGATGTAATATTCGATTTTATATCAAAACTTCTTCGTTTTCAAACCAAAATTTGTTATTATTATGACCGAATAGCCGTTTAGTTGAAGGAATTTAGGAGGGTCTTCTTTCCTTTGGTGAAACGATTGGAAGGAATTGGCATCAGTCACATTGAACACCCTTCAATGAATTCGATGATAAATCAAATGATTTTATTGTAGTTAAGTAAATAATTATTACTTCATGTAAACACGTTTTTGTGTTTACATGTGTCAAAATAGAAACTCACGTCGGAGTTATCGATTTTTCTCTATAGTAAAGTGAGTACTTTGTTTTCGAAAGTGTAAAACTGCTTTAAATACCAAAAATCTATTGACACACATTATTCATACAGATATATATATTATACAGCCAAGTAGGCTGTATAAGCTCGCCGAATTCTTAAGTAATAAAGTCTGATATGTTATTCATGGCGAACAAATTGAACGAGATATTCAGGTTTCCACAAAAAGTTTTATTTCAATTAACGACTTAGTTTCAACACACAAGTGTCATTCTCAAGTCACAAATGTCAAAAACAATAGGGTGGAGGGGGAAAAATGAAAGGGAAGGGGTGGTAAGAGTGAAATCAGCGGGGAATGGTACATGAACAAATGGTCGTTAGCTGAATTGTAGGTATTGCACTATTTCCAATGTCTCTAAAGCGTCAAGTTTACGGCCTCGAATATGTTTGTTCAGGGGGAAGAATTTAAAATCAGAAGAATGGTTGTTTGCAATGTCGTGGTTGGTGTTGACGTTTGTGACTTGAGAATGACACATGAGTGTGGAAAATAGTCGTCAATTGAAATAATTTATTTTGTAGAAACCTGAATATATATATGGAAGTAAATTAAATTATGATTTTATCTGATTTATTTCTATATGATCTTATCTGATGGGACATCATTTTACATCCTAAATCATCCAACCTTTTTTTTCTACCGCAGCAGAAACCACTATCAATGCATCGATATATTATTTTTATCAGAAGTTAAGCAAGTAAGAGGGATTTTTTGATTCCCGGATTTATTCTGAAAAAATATTATTAAATAATTATCTAATTAAGTTTCAGCCGTTACTATAATATAGTGATTTGTGGTGCTGCTGTTTCCGATTTGACCCTCGAAATGCCGTTTTGCGTACTCTTTCCTTTACAAGTCTGCTATTTTTTTAAATTCCGATGAATGAGCTCTCCGCAAAAGGAACGAATAAACTAAATTAATAATTGAAAGATTATACCAAACTTTTTTTGAGGGAATAGTTCTGTTTCTGAGTATATATTATGATAATTAAGTCAATTTGATATAGTAATGGAATTGAAGAGGCAATCATTAAAATCCCGTAGGCATTTTTTTAAAGCAGACTTTATACTCAAACTGCTCTTGGCTGCTAAGCAATAATTTAACACAAGGATCAGGTCTTATATTGTATTGTCTTAATTTCTTTGTATAAAGAAATAGCCCCTTCGGATAAAGTAAACCACGACGACTAGGGCACATAAGCTCCAGTTACGTGAAAATAGGACAATAAAATAATGCAACAAGCAAGAATTAAACAAAGGATCACTCTTCCACATTAAATAAAATAATTAAAACAAAAATTTCTTAGTCACGGTCGCAGTGATTTCGAGTATTTTTGCAGTGACGGCTACTTTTCTTCGATCACAGGTAGCAATATATCGCTCATCACTTGGTAGCAGCCAGAGCCATGGGCCTACCCAGCTTTTGGCCTGGGGGGGGGAAATCAGAAATGCGGAAGGGCCTAGGGGGGGGGGAAATCAGAAATGTTCCATTGTTTTTGTGGCGCCTAAAAATAGACGTATTTCTCGGAAATTATTTGCAGGTGGAACTTCTAAATGCCCATGGAAAGTTCGATTGCTTTCATGTAATGCGTTCGTTTACGCACTCGATGTAGGTCAAACGGATATGGTCCAGACGTCTGCAAGTGAATCGAAACATACTTGCCTATACATTTTACTTTATATACAATTTCATAAACTCAACAGTACTACTGTATATACACATAATTAGCTACCTAAATGTATGGGAGCTAGATCGAAGGGTCCAATGGTGGCAGCTGCCCCCCCCCCCCCCCTACCCTCCCCCCTCGGTACGCCCATGGCCAGAACTATCTTCACCGAATCCACAGTCACAGTGATTTCGAGTATTTAGTCATCCGCGGTGACTGCTACTTTTCAGTAGCGGTGATTCAATCACAGGTAGCGATATATCGCTGTCGCTGGGTACTACGGGTACTACTATCGCTATTATCGATGGTATCGATATTCACAGATCTTGAATAAAAACACGAATATTTGCGCGAGGGCAGGTGCAGATATTTGTGGCCTTTGAGGCCAAATCGCCGTTTAAGGCGACAGCGAGGTAAAGTTTTCTTGAGTTCTACAATTTGTGTTTTTACTTACATTGAACTAATAATGTTCGTAAAGTGTTTATGGCCCATTTAGGCTAAAGTCACCCTTAAACATTGCTATTTCCCGGCTATGTTTGCATTTTAATTTATCCTTCTAAGGCAGGATATTACTCTTAGTTCGGAATTTTTTTCTAATAGGTTGTTTGATGTAAATGAAATGTTATTCCTGCTTTTGCTAAATGCATTCAATGGGATAGGGGAGTGAAGACTAATAACTCGGGATGCTTCATGTGTCTTTAGTAAAAGGATTGGCAACATTCATCATGCCGATCCGGAGCTATTGCGTCCTATATCGGATGAGCGTTCTCTTTAGAAAGGTAAGAATCATCCAAATGAATTTCGGGTTCATTTTATATTCTACTATAACTTTATGTAAGAATTTCTTCGTTGTTATCCAGCGCAAATTATCGATTCGTGTTTACGTTTTCTTGTTATTTTTATACAATGGTTTGTGTATGGGTACCCGAAAATTCTGAGTATTCTTCATAAAATAGAAAGAGTACTGTTAGATACCTCGTGAGGTGTTAAATCAAACTTCCGTGAAGCAATATCTTTAAAATTCGAATTTGTATATTTTAAAATCATCCTCAACTTCTATGAAATGGATCTTTTAAATCTGTCGTAACACGTTTAATTGTCATCAGTATTTCCATGTTTCAGAAAGAATTTGGTAAATTTCTAGTTTAGAAATTTACCAAGAAGGTGACTGTGTGAAACTAGAAATTTACCAAGAAGGTAAATTTCTAGTTTCAATTTACCAAGAATTTCCGTTAACTTAACGAGCGATTAATTTATTTCAGAGATATTCGCAAGGACTCCTTTTTGACAAAATACCAGCGGTTGGCTTCTCATGCTCAGCTGTACTTAGAACTCAACCAAAACAGTTCACAAAGACTTTGGAAGAGAACAGTTCGAAAGAATTCTCTCCCAAAACGATGAGTTTGGAGCTTAAGAGACAATCTGAAGAAAAGAAACTAGGAAAGGGTGATTGTCATAGAAATATGAAAGAATCGTTGGGAAAGAAAGTTCAACTCTGTGATGCAGTTGATCCGCGTGAGCTTGATTGGAAGGAAGTTGGAGGAGCCACAATACGTGAACTTCCATTTCATTACCTCATGCTTGCCAAGTTCAGGTTGACTTGTAAGAATTTCCTTTTTGTTTGATAAAAATTCTCTGAGAATACTCAAGACTAAGATAGATACATTTTTACCTTTTTCAAATGATAATAATAATAATAATATTTTATTACATCCTAGGACATGTACAAGTCATGTATAGGCATAGTCACATTTTAAAATATAATATTATTTTCATTCTCATCGGTCATGATGTTTACATACTATAGTATAAGTTTATTTATTTACAGTAAAATGAATTGAAATATAAAGTCCTAAGTATTTACATATTCACTTACGGAATAAAAACATTTTTCCAACAAATAGTTTTTTAAGAGGTATTTAAATTTGTAGGCCTCGGCTATTTTATGTGCTTGGGGAGTTTATTGTACAAAATACTTCCAGCATGTGATGGGTCTATAGATAATGAGGGCACATATCTCGTTTGTTTCTGGTGTTGTGGTCATGTACATCCGAGTGCAGTTTTACGTTAAACAATTTGCCATTTTGTCTTAAAAATAGCAGTGTGTGAAATACAAGGGAAAGGAAGAATATTTAGATATTTGAATAGTTCTCTACAGCTGTCTCTTTTCCTGGCTCCAGAGATAATTCGGATTGCTCAAAATTTCATAATTGGTGGTTTTCAACAGATATATTGGTGTTCATATAATCTGTATTGACTATGCACCAGTCATTAAGATGCTCAGTAATATTTTGTTCAAGACTCGAGGAAAAGTAATTGATTTATATAAGGATAAACACTCTCTTCATGAAAAGCACAGTCTGTAAGTGTTGTACAGTGAAAAATATCAAGTTAAATAAACATCTTAACTGAATTGCTATTGGAAGATAGTTGCATTACATTTTCAGTCATTCAGCATTATATATTAGCACTATTTGATGAAGATGTTTGGCATAGGTGAAAGCAGTCCCAGTTTCCCAGTGGGAGACAATGAGCTGTCTAAGTACTTCCAAAAGTACTACTACATGTACATTACCAATTGAAAAAGTAAAAATGAAGTAGAAATTGAAATTTTGTTTGAATGAAGTGACACTCTATTTTAAAACATCCTCAAGGACATTTTCTGAAGAATTATTAAAATGAATGATGCATAAATTAAATTTGGGTTGCTGTTTTTATATGCAGCAATCCTATTTTCTTCTTAGGAATTACTGTTTACAAAAATTCCTTAAATAATAATATTAATTTCCTTGTAAGAATTACAAAATACATTTTCTTGAATGAACTATTTTAAGTTGCTGTTTATTTTGATAGATTTTTATCAGAGAAAATATATTTGAAAGAATCATTGTATGAGCTAGAGACAATTTTCATAAGAAGGAAATTCTATTGAGATTCATATCATTAATTTTATATTTCGAGAGCAAGAAATTATTAATATTTTTCTCAGTGAGAGTGCTGCAGCTATGTAAAATAAATGAAATTACAAATATTTTGCAGCGTTGGTGGTGGTCACTTCCATTGGTGGTTACGTCATGGCCCCATTCCCTTTTGAGCTTGGGACTCTAATTGCTCTGGCTCTTGGGACTGGTTTAGTGTCTTCTGCTGCCAATGCCATTAACCAGTTTCTCGAGGCTCCATTTGACGCTCAAATGCCTCGTACACGGAATAGAGCTCTAGTCAGAGGACTCCTCACGTAAGTTTTTTCACAGTTTGAAGTGTCGAGTAATGATATATTTTAGTTTTTTTGGATTAAATTTGGTTCATTGTGCTGAATTTCTGTCATAAAATTATGTTACTGATTTAGCTCACATCCACTTGGAATTATAGGTGTTCTTCTTTGTGTAAGCGTATTCTATTCATAATATTCCTCCATTTTACTTTGGAGATCAGTTTGTATCAGACACATTATTCATTCATCAGATTATTTTTTAGCTGCTGTTTCTTTCCTGAAAAGCTTCTCAAAGGAGTCATTTTCTAATTTCATTTTCATAAATAACTCTTCCAGACTTTCTTCTCCTTGTTGAACATTTATCGCTTCAAACATATTATTTTAGGTTTTTCTTGTTATTTTTCTTCACTCTCAGATCCTCTTTCTCCCTTTCACATTTTTTTATGCTTCCTTTTGCCATTTCTTCTTGTCAAACCATTGTAACATTTCTCTTTCAAACTGATTGCGTGGACATGAGTCTACTCTGAAGTCTACCTGCCATTATCTAGAAGGAAAGATATAAAAGACATAATTTTTGTCATCCTTCACACTTCTTGTTTTGCTTTTTTATTCTACAGTCAAATTTTTATCACTTCTAGAATCTTTTTTCTCTGTTTTGAAGGATCTTTGTACATATAGTTTCAGTAGAGATTAAGATGGTAATTTTCCATTTAGACATAACTGAAGTAGGCGACCAATGTTTCATTCGTACAATTTATTAATTTGTTTTATAATGCTATTTCTTTTACTTCGTGAAGACATCACTCAAGTTCTTTCTTTTGTTTAGTCATTTGAACAATTAATGTCTTTATCTTGCGAGATAAATCAGATTCTTTTTTGTTTATTGGTGCTGTGGAATTTTTCCAATTTATTTCAGTGTGCATTAATTTTGATCAGTCATTTAAAAGTTATCATTTTATTTATTTTCTGAGATATTATTGTTTTTGTTCTAGTTATAACGTTTCCTTAGATAGCCTTGTAATAACTATCCATGCCATTATGGGAAATGCTGTTATGACAAAAAAGCAAGTGTTATAAAAATACTGTCGTATGTAGGTTGGGAATCTTTGAAAGAAAGGACATTGGAAGTTATGCTGTGATTGCTTGATAAATTTAGTGAATGTATGTTTGCAGAAGACGCAACTGGAACTATGCCATTCCCTTTATGAGTGTTTTTTAAGAGAACTAGTATGATTAAATTAAAAATTCATTCTTTTTGTTAAAATACCTTGTGTGTACACCTCATGCTACTTGCTTAAAGGTGGTTTGTAGGAGATGAATAACACCTGATTTCTTGGAATAAGTCTTTGTTGAAAAATTACCTCAGCATACAAAGACGTTATTTAAATTAGTTATTTTCTAAATTAAACTTTTTTAAGTTTTGTGAAGAGATAAATGAAATTATCATCGTTGTGTTGCACTCTAGTCAAATATGAATCTTAAAATTACTGATGGAGTATCAATGTATGTACAACTAATCTTGATATCTAACAAGTGACTGTCAAACTTAAGCATAAAATGTACATTTTCTTATATTACTAAATTTGATGAAATCACGGAGGTTTGCTTCGATCAGAGTTGCCTTTTATTGAGGTATATGTGGTAATTAGCTCTGACGTAGATTCTGAAGAATTAGAAATCTATATTAATTTTCTTTATTACTGTTTCTTAGATTCTCTCAGTGAAAATAACAATTGATTTTAATTACAAATTCTTGTACTTTTTGCTAAGAATTAGTAAATATTTTGTGTGTGTCATTAAGTTGAACATAATTTTATTTTATTCATTTCGTTTATTCTTTCCTATACTTACACTTTCTCAACCTTTATGTTTATGATTAAGGCCTTCTCTAGCACGCAGTTCTAGATAGAAGTTTATAAAAAATTATGAAGTTCGCAATATTTTTCCGCGTGAGAAATGTTCATCTGCACACTTTGTTATACATGTGAGTTTTTACTATGAAACAGTATTGTTAAGCCAAAAACTGTGGTGGCAAATACACAAACTTGAATTTTATCAAAAAATTGGTTTTTAATATTTGGCATCTGTTCTTATACACTTGGGGTCGTACACAAATTACGTAGTGCAAAATTCTCGCATTTTTGAACTCCCCCCATGTAGCAGGACTGTATGTATGTATGTATGTGTTTGCAGGCGAATCAGCCTCTCGGGCTATGTAGCAGGACTGTAACGCCAGAACAAACCCCTCCATTCCATTACGTAACAAGTGCTTTGCGAAAAGTTTAGGGCTTATATTCAGGAAAGAAAGATTTTTAGTTCTCAATAATAATTCAATTTTTAATAGACAATTTCCATATTAAAGGCCGTTCACACATTTCACCTAGATTTAATGTCATGACCTGTTGAGAATTAGCATCGCACAAAACAGGGGAATACAGCCTACTGCACTCCGCTCGCACTCTGACTACTTCCACTCAACACTCTTGCTCTGCCAACTTTCCCCGGTAAATTGCACACGAGTTTTAAATTAAATCTAAATAGTAATAATGTAATCTCAGTTCTAATACAATGACGTAACACGAACCTTGATCCCCCACGTACCAGGGCCGTACCGCCTGGCCAGACCATCCCCCCAAATTGTCTTATGTAATTTGTGTACGGCCCGTTATCAGCTGCTTTGACTACATCGTTGAGGAAAAGGGCTAACTGGGTATCACATGACCTACCTTTACAAAAACCGTGTTGTCATTGACTAATTGCCCCTTTATCACCTAGGAAATGCATTATTGAACTCGTCATGACATGTTCAATAGTCTTACAAAAATTGATGTTAAAAATATTTGACGGTAGTCTTCCGGTTTTTAGGATCATCCTTTCTTAGGAACCAGAGCGGTATGTGCTCTTCTCCACGACATTGGTACAACACCTTCATCCAAGGTTTTCATATAGAATACAAAAAGAAGGGGAGCAAGCTCACTCCCCTGTGTTTGAATGACAAGTGATGGTATACCTTCTGGTCCTGGCGCTTTCCTCTTGTCTACTTGGCGCAACAACTTTCCTCTTCCATCCACTGACAACTCGATAGGTCCCATCTTTGAATCAACTCACATAGAAATTTAGTTCGCGCGTCCATCGTCTAAAGTAAATCTTTGCTGGTAGTGTTGATTAATTAGATTTGCTTTTCCTACCGATTCAGAAATCGTTAAACCCATGTCATTAACAAGGCTAGGTACTGAAGACTGACCTCAAGATTCTCAGATATATGATCAAAATTCCTTCTGGTTGTCTCTTAAAGACTAAGAGGGTTCTAGATCTATTTTCCTGAAATTCATTCTGTGATTCATCCTTAACCAATCTTTGCACCTCCGCATATTTTTTCTGCTCAAGATCAAAGTCTACTCCTATTTTCTCTAGCTTCTTCATCCGCGTGTGTAAAATCCTTTGCTTCCTATGCAACGCTTGCTACTTAGGTTTCATCCAACATGGAACCTTATGTTCCCTAACGGTTTAATTGGGACAAACCTATCTAAACCTTCTTTTAGTATTTGGAGAAATACTATCAAGCTATGCTCAGTAACATTAGTCTTCCCTCTTTGCATTGATACAATCCCTGAATTCCAGAAATATTTTTTGCAAAACATACAAACCTTCCCCAGTGGCTTCAATGATTTTACTATTTCTGCTTTAATCACTACAGTTATGAGATCTTGGTCTGAAATTCCTGCAACTATATTTAGATCATTGAACAAGTGAGAATGCTAAGTAAGTAATAAATTGAGTACACTACCTTGATCTTAGCGGATCATCCTCGTAACCTTCTTATCAAGTTGATCTAAAGCATGGAGCGAAAACATATCTATCAATGTCTGTGTATTAACCTTCCCTCTACCAGAATACAAACTCTATAAATTCTCGCAATCATTATGGGGAAGGTTAAAATCTCCTCCTACAACTATGATAGGATCCTTCATTTTCTTCCAAATGTTCTCTACCAAATCAGCTAGTTCCTCTATACATCCTACGTCGCCATCTGGATGCTGATAAAATAAACAAAAGAATACCTTCTTTCCGTTCAGACCAAGAACCAAGCACCGTATCATTTTGCACATAGCGTTGTTCTCTAAGAAGTCAATGCGCTGGCTCTTCAAAGATTCCTTTAACACCCCTCCCTCAATTCTAAAGAGATTGTCTTTAAGATAAACAATATAATCCAGAGGATACATCTCACCCGATGCAATATAATCGCTTAACTATCTCTCTGTTCCTATTTCAATTTCCTCATAAGTGCTTCTCGTAGGATTAAGGAATTCAGTCTGCTTATGACGTATACTTCTGCAATTCACGTTAATAATTTTTTAAACTCTTGTATATTGTAAAGAGTTTCTGATGAAATGTAAATGAGGCATATCATAATTTCCATGAATAATGAAAGGCTCAAATAAAATTCATGTTAATTTGTTTAGTATGTATCTGTAATAATGAAAATTAAACTTTTTTACTTTCTAATAGCCTAATTTGAATGTAATTTCAGACCAGCTCATGCAGTGGGATTTGCAGCTCTGTCTGCAATCTCAGGCACCTGTGTGTTGTGGGCGTTCACCAATGCGTCCACAACTGCTTTTGGGCTGCTCAACCTCCTCCTCTACACTACTGTTTATACCCCTCTGAAGAGAGTCACCATTGCCAATACTTGGGTCGGAAGTGTTGGTTAGCTTCCTGATTTCAATTCAATAGAATTTTAAGCATGTTTTTTTTTTAATTTCAATCATTGTATGCGATTCATTGTGTCATTCACATGTCATGGAATGAAACTTAGCTGAAGATGTATTAAGTTGAATTGTATTTGGGAGTGATATTCTGGAGTAATTATGTCTCAATTAATAATTACAATCATTTTAGTAATTTCCTTTGATGTTAAAATAAATGTTACTAATTATGAAGGAAATTTAAAAAAAAATTTTCTTGTTTGAGAGCTCAAATTTTCATACTTCTTAGAATTTGCAAAATATACTGCATTGCAACAGAATTAAAACGTTTATTTTAGAAAAAGAACTAATTTTTAATATTCAAGAATAGCTTTAATCGTGTCATACTGCTCTTTGTTTGAGTGCTGATTTTCATCTCATATATTTCCTTTTCTGCCAGTGCCTATGAAGATGTTCATATACCTATAAAGTTTGATTTTCTATTAAATTTCTTAAAATTAAAAAGATTTTTTTGCATCTATGATAGTCATTTCACCAACATTAACATAAAACCACGAAAGGACTGGAAAGCTGTATTACCTGTTGAAAATTCAAAATCTCTACATCTTTCTTTATGGGATTAAGCATTTGAATGCTCTCTTTCAAATTGCAATTTGCTGTGCCCTTTAGTTGGCGCTATTCCACCTCTCATGGGATGGAGCGCTTGCAGCGGTGGCTCTCTTGAGGCAGGGGCTTGGCTAATGGCTGCTCTGCTTTTCGCCTGGCAGTTTCCACACTTCAATGCCCTCTCCTGGAATCTGAGGCAGGAGTATTCCAGAGCTGGATATAGGATGATGGCTGTCACTGATCCTGGTATGTTTAATATTTGCTGAAGTTCATGTTTGATCGCAAGCTTTTGTTTACTCTCATTGTCTTAAATAGTTACATTGTAGGTTATCTGTTCGGACATCCGAGATTGCAGATTGCATTTGAGATGTATTTTCTCCTCAATCACTTCTTCTAGTGCTGTGCAAAGTATTTTTTTGGTCAAGTGTATCTTAATGGAGTATTCAACTTGAATATTCTTCATTTAGTTGAATCAGTTGGATTTTCTTGTGACCAAAGATCGCTGCGCCTCCCACACTCCTGCTTTGCATGTAGGTTTCTCCTTTATGTAATGTGGGGGACTATCAAAGGTTATTTCTAGCAGCAGAAGAGAGTGTTAATTGGTGGAGTCTCAAACCTGTGGCATTTTCATGTTGTAAGGATACTAACGGTCAGTTGTGTGATGCTCATTATAGGGTTCAAGAAGCATTTAGAATATTGCTTTCGGCATTTCTGCCAATTCAAACCGATCAAACCTTGGATGACGATGTCGTAATGCATCAAGAGTTGATAGGCAAAATTTACCTTACAAGAAAATTCGGAAACAACCTCATAATGAGAAAATGGTAAGCCACTACAAGTAAATATAATGAATTAAATACTCATTTTCTTGAAACTGCGAAAGTAAGGTACAGCGACTTCAACTTTCAGTGTGATGTAGTTACTCCAAGTGAAGAAACTGTTTGCAGATCAAATTTTGAGAGAATCTGTATTCTTTGTTCCAACAAATGAGAAAGAAGTCGGTGACATCATAATGGAAAACAAATCCCACGGGTGCATGCCAATATGATGGGAACTCAATTAAATATTCCGGTGTTGACTAGTGGGATCAACAAAGAAAAGAAACAAGAGACGAGGTGATAAGATGTATGGAGAGATAAAGGGGAGAGTGAAACTCGTGAGCAGTTTCTAATCAAAGCTCCCTGAAGCATCTTTGCCGAGGAAGGGCGACTTGTGGAAAACAAATACATGAAATAGGGGACAATAATTTTGTCATTTGATTTTTTTCTGCCGTTTGAAGAGATAACGTGCCTCAGATTACCGTTAGCTCGTCGGAATTTGTCTCTCACGTTATTTGACGATTCCGAGATATGCCTCCTGTAAGACAAGCATGTCACTCGAGGCACTCATTATAACAATACTTCAGAAATTACCACTCATCATAATGGATGTAATTTCCTATCCTTCCTGCAGTGAGACGGACAATGCCCAAAAAATCACTCACTATAAGGCAACCCTCATTATTACGGACTTCTACTGTATTATCAGAAAGGTCTGTCTATTTATGACTATCATGTTAAATTGTGTTTAGATGTCTATTTGCTCTATTTTAGACTATGTTAATTGATACTTGACTCATTATTGTAAATCTTAATTATGTTGACTTACATGCTATTTAGTTGTCTTTTCCTGTCTGCCATTACCTTCATATTCCTATGTTACTTGACCCAAAAAGAAGTAAATATAGCAAATCAATTGGTCAAGTTCTTGATCTTTCTACATATGCTATAGAATTGGTAGCGGAGCATGGTTTACCACATTTTGTGTTTTTATGTGTAATAGGGTAGTTAATCTATTTTAGTTAATTTTGCTTTCATTCCTCATGGCCACAAGGTGGTCATTATGTAATGCATTTTTATGTTGTATGATGACTATTTGCACTCTCTGTTGTTTATTTATTAATTTTCATTATATTCTATCCATTCTTGAGATAATATTTTGGTAATTTGTTCTTAATGAAGTGGACAAATAGTTGTCGAAGTCAACCGGGAGAGAACAAGGAACAAGAGCTTACTGCAGATGCCATCACTTGATGAGTATTGAATCAGCTGAGGAAGTTGCTGCTGACATTCTATCCTTGGATGTTACGTCTGAAAATCTTTCAATTTTTTATGCCGCTTCCAATGTTTTAAAATTAGATCTTGTACTGTTAAATTCCATATTACTCCTCTTCATTTTAAAAATTCCTTTGATTTTGTACAATTCTAGGCTGAGTGCAATTAAGTACAGAGTGGATAAATATGTTATCTCTGTCCATAAAGGAATGCTTTCCCACCTTTTTACTTCTAATAAATTAATATGTAAACTAGTCTATTTTAGCATTTACTTTCTTAAAGAAGCGCAACATAGTATATCTTGTGGCAGTCCTTTGTGAAACCATATTTTGCCAAACATCAACCTCCTGCATCTGTTCTCCTCTATGTATTGTTTTGGTAATTTTCACTTCCATTTTACGGTCTTTAACAACTTAATATCTTGGTTATGTTGCCAGGCTCTCACTATTTATTTATTGATAGGAAAACAATTTTTTTCTTTCAAATCTATTTATCCTTTGGAAAAAAGAACAAAATGGTTTGCACATAGTTTTTAAAATAGTCTGCATTTTCCATAAAAATGAATATGGTTTTTATGGCTCTTTTTTCAAATCAATATGTGTGCAGTTTACATTGTATGTATTTAGTATTAAGATGCAAGTACAGTTCAGTTTCACGCATTTGCTGTTATAATACGAATTTTAAATTTGGTGTTTATATGCAAATATAGATGTTTTATGAGCGATTATTGAAAATATATCTTGTTTTCAGGTCTGTGTCGGAGAACAGCTCTGCGTTATAGTGTAGCCATGCTCGCTCTTTGCCTAGCAGCCCCAGTGTTGGACATTACCACATGGACGTTTGCCTTCGACTCTCTGCCAGTCAACACTTACCTTACGTACTTAGGTAACATTTACAATTCCAAAACATTAGAAAGGTTTAATATTAATCATTTGGAAAGTGCTATTTTTCTTTACTTGATTGAATTGACATAAGGTGTATAAATGGAAGCCTCATCCCATCTAGTTCACTCCATTTCACTGGGTTTTTCTTAAATTAAAATGTGTGTTTTTATTTCCATTATTAATCATTTAGGAATTGCTTGGAGATAATCATTAAATAATCATCAAATATTGATATGATTAATATAAATATTACATATGCAAATAAATTCTGCTTTCTTATGATGCTGGATGGGCTTTTAATTACTGAGACTTTCCCTTTTAATATTATAATGGTATTTTGTGGATGATGTTCTATATATTAACTACAATCTGTTTTGCCTTGAATTCCTCCTTATATTAATTTTAATTATTTCATGATCTTTATTAATTAGGTGTAGAATGCAACTAAGTTTATAAATTATTGATTTATTCATAAGGATTACAATTAGGCACCTGGTCAGGTGGTAGTCATTCCTGTGGGGGGAAAATAAAATAATCTGCCTGGTACCCTTGTCGGGAGGAAAACTCTCTAAAATGAATTTGATTATTGATCATTTTTAAACGTACTGAATTTCCATATTCAACATTTAGTTGAAATTCAAGGAGACCTTAAAAAATTTTATTGAATAGATGTTTCCTTTTTAAATTGCTTCGCCTTTAATGCTCAGCTATGTAAGTGTAACAGTGTTGTTCTGGTCCTGATGCTTGTTGTTCTGCCCCTCTATGTTTTAGGGATGTGTAGAACTCACAGGATCATTATGATTATATGAATAATTTACTGTTAAGTGAATATACTGTTGTAATATTAGTTAAAGAAAACTTTTTTTTAACTTACTAGAGAGCCATTCCATGCCAAGTGGTCCCCACTCAACCATCACAGATTTCAATGAAATTTTGTATGAATATTCACACATATCTCTTATGAACATTTGTATAGTTTTACTTTTGCATTTGGTATACTTACTGAGATGTTGTAGTTTGTTTGACCCTGTGCCGCAGCCTTCTTCAATATGGCTATGAGATTTTGGTATCCACGTAAACCATGTATTGAGATGTTATGATGTGCAAAGTTTCACTTTGATTATTTATATCTTTACTTCCTGAAATATAGAAATCCAAAATTTTAATTTTTTTTTCGATCCACAATTTTTTGGACCAATTTTGCACTAAATTTTCTGCAAGGAGGTCCTAACTCTTACAGTTATTTTTATTATTTTGTTTAATAGAGTGCAAAAAGTTGCACAAGATAGCCAAATTTTGTTTCCTTCATAAAACGTTTCCTTGAGACACTATGCATCAAAGTTACCAAGATCTCATAGTCATACTGAAGAAGGCACGTGGTGAAACAAACTACTATATCTCAGCAAGTATACCAAATGCAAAAGTAAAACTTTACAAATGTTCGTAAGAGATGTGTGAATGTTCATATAAAATTTCATTGAAATCCGTGATGGTCGAGCGGGGCACTTCTCTGACCACTTCTCATGGGATGACCCTAGAAAAAGTATGTCAACTGAATGATTGTGAACTTAACGCAATGCTATCTTAGCAAGCCTGAACAAAAAAGAAGGTGACTTTGGTGATTTAATATCTTTGACATCACTGGAATTCAAATTCACAAATGAAAGAAATTCGATAAAATATTATTGCACTAACTCTGATGACTCATGCAGAAAACTGATTTCAACTGGCAGAGTTAAGTTTTATGAAACACTTCCTTTTTTATGTATAATTTATAGTATTTTAATTTTCCTTTGGTAAGCCTTTCAATAATGTTATCTTTTGCATCACAAGATGGCCTCTTGATAATGGAACATTTATTGATAATTGAGTCTCTGAATTTTCAATCTCGATCATTCTCCTTCTACAGCAGCTCCTATGACACCATTTGTCACATTAGTCTTCAAAACATTAACTATAAGCCTAGTTCTGCATTAACTTTTTTGACGTTTCAGTTCCTAAGTAATATTGTTAATACAGCATTTAAAAACGCTGCAAGTCATACAAGTTGGAGTTTGGCGACTCGTAAATCCATGAAACAATTTCGTCATTTCAGTTTGTATTACAATTTTAACTCTTAATTTCTTATTTTATTGCTGTTGCTGAAACTAAGAGCTTATTTATTTATGGTGTCAATTTTGGAGATTTTTGGCCAAAGACTGTCTCTTTTATGTAACTCTCCTGCATCTCCAATGGTTGGCTTATTCCTAAAAATCTGTCATCAAATCACCATGACAAATAAAGTAGGAAGAAACATATCCTAAAAAACACTTTGTAATTTCCACTAGAGATTTTAATAAAGTTTTCATTTTAAAAACATGAAATCTGGATGTTTACTTGTTGGAAAAACTACCTCACATTAGGCAAGAGGTTGTTTGGTTTCCCTCAAAATGGTAGAATATAGTCTTGCTGTAATAGCATAGCATTACTGATCCCATATTTGTTTAATATAATGCCTGAAAAAAATGTAGGGATCTGCTGAATATTATTGGTGGGCGAAATATAGGAATCTGGACTACAATTGCTCAAATTCTCTCTTTTCCATGTGTTGGCAGCTTGGAGATTTTACAAAGATTCCGACAGTCGCAGTTCCCGTAATCTGTTCAGGTTCACTCTGATTCATCTGCCCCTCCTGATGCTCCTGATGCTCATCAGCAAGAAGCACCATTCGCTCAATGACCAAGATTCGCCTAATAAACTAATCTCAGTGGAGGGTATACCTGCGGTGATTTCTATAGATTTGAAAGAGATGACGTAAGAGAGCTGTTTGAAGTTGTGTAACTACTTAATTCCATTCATGTTTGGGATTTGTATATTTGTGAAATTCGGTGGAAAATAATTGCAGAGATATTGTTATCCAGTTCGTTAGCGACACTTTTGTAAATAAAGCAATTTCAATTATTTTATAGAATTTAGCATTAAACTCTCATTTTATTGAGTAAGGAGATTAACAAATAATAAGTATTTTTGTTGTTCAAGAAAGGATTAATTCTCAATGTACAGCAAAGTTTTCATAATTATTTGTAGAGTTGCTGTGGAAATTTTGAGAAGTTTATATCATGAAAGAGATGCTTTTATATCCAACAGCCAGACTTGACTGCATTCATAATTGAGCATCGCAAATGTTATAAAAACTCAAACTCCATCCACTTCCAGTTAAAGAATATAGGACATTCCAAAACATTTTTAAGCAAATGAATTATATTTTTCAACCAATGTAACTACCAATTTTAGAAGTCTAAAATATTTTCAAGCATTTTCCTAAATATGTAGGAGCATTTAACATATGAGAATACTTTAAATTTACTTAAGGCCCAATTCAGAAAAAATCATTTTCTAAACAATTCTTCATTGGATATATACTGTTAGACCATAGAAAAATAAATGTATATATACGAGTAAAAACTTCTTGTATTCTGCTGGCATATTGGTGGTGCAAATTTCAAGTCGGTATTATATCGAAAAAGTCCTCAAACCCAATTCCCCCTTCGAAATATATGGTAGAATACAAACGGTACCCCAGCGTCCTACCAATGATCATAAGGTAAAAGATAAACGGTTTTTAAGAAAAATTTATTACTTCCCTTCACATGCCTGGCCATAGATTTTCAACTTATGGGTAAATGAATAAAAAATAAATTTCCACCAAGCATTTCAAATGGTAGAGCCACCTGGGCTTGGACCCAGGACTTCTTTGATGATGTGAATACATGAAATGACCATGTAGGATAAAACTAATTTTATCCATAGTATAAATTATACCGAGGACAACCTAAAATAAGATTCCTTTATCGCCATTTGCAATGCATAGAAGAATGTTAATGGCACTCCGGCATCAAACCAAGGATCATCGGAGAAACAATCAATTTCTTATGTGAAATGTATTCATGATCTCTATTCACATGCTGGATCTTATGTTTGCATATTATTGGGAAAGGGATTCAAAAATATTCTTAAATTTTATATTTAAATAGGAGAATTATGCACCCACCTTGAACTCCAGCATATTTAGTGATAGTTTTGTAGATCTTTATATAGAAGAGCAAGTTTTCTGGGAGCTCTGCAATTTTGAATTCCATAACCTACCGGGATGTAGCTTAAAATATTTTTGAAACTGAATTATAAATAATTTGAAATTCTCGCCATAAGTTTCAAATAGGAGAGATGCCTGGCGTTGAACCCAGGATCTTTTAATAGATGTAAATACATATAATGCCTTGGTAGAATTAAAATTTATTTAATCCAAAGTTTGAAGTCGATACCACGCCAGAAAGTACCTAAAATAAGATTCCCATTTGCAATGCAAAGAGGAATGTTAATGGCACTCTGGAATCGTACCAAGGATCATCAGGGAAACATTAAACAGCGTATATGAAATGCATTTATGATCTCTATCCACATGCTGGGTTTCAAGTTTCCATGTTACAGGGAAGGGATTTAAAAAAATCTTATAAATCGTAGCAATGCATTTTAAATAGGAGAATATTTGCCCTGACTTAGCGTTGAACCAAAGATAATCTTCGAAGATGTCTTTGTGGTTTTTGTTGGATATGCATGGCTTCCAGCGGTCTCTCGAATTTCAACTCTGATTTGCCAGGAAGTGCCTCAAAAAAATTTACGAAACACCCCACAAAGCATCCTTATGGAAATAATCGGGACTTCTGGGCCGTCTGGCATCAAACCCTTGACACTGAGGCTCTAAGTTGCTCTTTTTCTGGGGGTTACATGCTATGGCCATGTATGTCGTAAAAATTTACCAGACAGTATGCTTGAATGAACTTTTTCATGTCCGTTTGTCCTTGGGAATATTCCTAGTTGCAAGACCCTTCCATGCCTTTCCTTGTCTTGAATATGGACATCTTACTGCTCTCAGTGATAGGCTTTTTGTAGAGTAAATAATTGTAAAAACCATGCATGAATTTGTATTCATACAATTTATTGAAAGGATAATGTTGTTCATTAAAAACAAAATGTGAGTTAATATTTATATTTGGAAAGAAACAAAGAGAAACTAGTACATGTTTTACCTAAATTGAATACACAATGTCTGTAAATGGGATAGATGAACCTTATACATACTCCCATAGCAATTTTTCTATATTTGGCTTCAGATTAAATATATTTTCGAGAAGAATGGGAAGCTATTTCTATGGACCACAAAGAAAGCAAATATAGAGGATAATTAGAGAAGAAAGGAAGGAAGCCAATGATATTTTATAGAATTCAGTCACATAACAGAAGAATTATAGATGTCATATATAACTGCACCATTTGAAGGAAGCTCTAATTCATTTGATGAAAGCTTTGTAAATATTATCGTCAACAACGATGATGCAACAGTTAATTACTCAGAGGTAGAAGAAGCATTGAAAGCCTTCAAGAATAAAAAATCACCAAGTGGAGATGGTATACCAAATGAATGACTTAAATATTGAGGATGCCTACTGACAGATGAACTGTTGAAATTAATAAATAAAATTGTCACCTTTTGCACTATACGAGAGAACTAGTTTTATGCTTCTCTTATTTAAAAAAAAGGGACAGGAGGGGAGAGTCCAAACGGGAAGTTGTTGTTTATCCAGAAATGGAAGTTTTTCATACATATCTCTATCAGAATGCAATGTAGGAATGTACAAAAGTTATTGATAATGTATTTTATTACAACTTTTGTATGAAACATTGTTTTGGAGTTATTTTTATATTACCGGCATAGGCTTCTGTTTTCAATAAATATGGAGAAAGTCATGTGTTGGCCCATCGTCTCCTATATAGGAGGCGTTGGCCACATCAGATTTTTTAAATTTATGCCCAATTCTTTGTAAAATTTGATTCTTTTCAATCTTGTTGTACGTGATATTGATAAAAGATTGATATTGATTAAAGCAGTGAAATGTTTTCTAGTTTGTAAAAATTTTTATATCTCCTTTAAGAAATAATAAATAAATAAATTCTGGTAAATGTCAACACTGACGTCATGTAAACAGTAATATTATGGGTTGGTCTGCCTTCTAAGATTTGGGTTAAAAGAAGTATCGCTAACTAAGAAAGAATAACCTAAAGCTCCATAAGAATTGGGTTTATGATGGAAATGCTGCCGTTTTACGCGTCTGTACCATCTGTACGATCACTCTTGCTGCTCTTGCTTGCCCGGTGTTCTGTAGGTTGTGTAGAATTCGTAACGTTGGTAATAATGCCAAAACCTTATCGCTGCGCTTATGGTTCACATGGGCAGAGCTGAGCGCGGGAATGCTGAAGTCGATGTCAGAGGCAGAGAACAGTAATTCTTCCATGGTTCAGGTATCAAGTGTAGTCGATCGACTAAGTAATTTCCCTTCAGTGACTGAATATGGAGGTTAGCAATTGAAAATTCTTTCTTAAGAGTGAAATTAATACTTCCTTGTCGAAATATATTAATTGGTAAAACAGCTCGTTCCTAAATTTCGCCCTCCCCTCGTTTTCATTAGAACTCTGTAAAATTGCTGCTGAACGATGTTTTAGTACAGGAAATGAACTGGATGGTGTTTACTATTTGTCAGAGTCGCACGCAATAAATCTTCGCCATAATGCCGAGCAAGCAGCTAATTCTTTAATAAGGTAAGTCAAGAGTCTAAGGAAATGTATCAAGTTGTGGTGTTATCAGGAGTTCTGTTATTTTTGGTTATACTTCTAGGAAAAGAACATCTAAGGAAAATGTGCAAGAAAATTTGGCTGATCGACAAATCCTGGTGGAAACTCTTTGTCCAAAGATTTGGAAAGACGTTGTTGGTTTTCGTGGACGATATTCCGCGAAGAAAGGTGCAGGCGTAGTGGATAGAATCCGTGAATTCCCAAAAGGTAATTTCAATATTACTGTTAACCTTATTTCTCCATTTAATATACATTTGCAAGAATGTTAATTTTTTCGTTCCATATGCATAACCATAATTGCTCAGGACTGCGGTGTTACTATCCTTAATATTTATCTAAGTTGTCATTGTTATTAGAAAAATAATTATCGGAAGATATAATGAGAATTTCAGTTAATGCCGTATTTGGTGTAACCTCCACACACTGTTCATCTAAAACAGTGACTAGCACAGGATAAGCAATCACACTATTTCCTTTTGGAGTGAGTACTTAACCGTGATAAAAAATCGCAATTCTGGTATGCTGTTTCTTCTTGAATATCCAATCCTTTGCTAAGGAAGTTAATTAAAAGTATTCAGCTCACATCAGATGGATTGGACGCAACAATATATGAGCTCTTCAGGCTGAAGTGTATTGACTTACTCATAATGATCAGGTCAATCATGCTATACTTCTATGATATACTCAGTGTCCCTTTCAAGGCCACCATATTTAAAGTCTCTGAACAATAATATTTGATTGGCCGTATTTTTGAGATACTTTTCCACTCTTTGTCTTTCTTTAATGATTTTCTGACAATAAATACTTAATTGTAATTTATTATCATCTGTAAAAATTTCCGAAGATGATATGTCCAACCCTTTCTGATTTTAGGCTGTTTGTGGTTTAGTTTAGTGTCTGTGAACTAGACGATGATATTGTATTGAAACCGGTAGTATGGAAATAAAGTTTATGTGGAAAAGTACACATCTCTCAGTAACATTCTATCTAAAGTAAAAACTACAATGACAGTATAGCAGCAAATTGATTCCTTATTTTGTTACTATGATATAAGCAAATTTCTTGAAGGTTGCAATGAAACAGTTTTATATTAAGATGAAAATAAAGGACAACCATTCTATATATTTCACTGAGCCATTGGTTTTCTTCCATTGTTGCGCTTTTGTAGCTGTTTTTCGTACTTTGTGATTGTTCCTACTGATTGCCAATGATTAAGATACCAATGATTGTTATAATGTGATAAAAGGCATCCCATTGAGCTCGGTTATGCTTGTTCGTTTGAAATTTTAAAATTAATGTACGCCTACGTTTACATTTCGATAAAAGTGTATTTTTCAAAATATGTTTTGTTTTTCTTTTTGAGCTTACATAACCTACTTTCAACGAGCGTAGCTACGTAAGTAATAGGGAACCTTAGATTTTGCTTGTCAGCTGAGAAAAATGTCGTTTAGACCTCTTTATAGAAGAAACTGTTTAAGCGAGAAAACTAGGCTTTTATCTCCATTAGTGAGAAACTGGATAAATGAGAAAATCTGAACGTAGACCTCTATAAGTGAGAAACCTCTCTGATTGAAAAAAATACCCTTTCCCCTTGGAGTCTCACTTAGACTGTATCATAATCTTCCTGAATAAATAAAAATGGTTCTTTCTCTTTTAATCACCTTAATTTCAGAATGGACAGTTGTTCAAGTGACGGCTGGATACGACATCCGATTCGCCATCAATCCAGTACGCCATCAGTATTCCAACCCATCATGTCTTTACATCTGTCGAATGGAGTGTGGTTCTGAATGTCCTGTTGCATCTGCTGTCCGTCTTACTGCTCCTAACCTTGAACATCAAAACTTACGACCAATCATAAAAGATGGCACCAAGTCTTTTCTTGAGGTAAGAATAGTATTCATACTGTAAGGCTGATGTGCAGCATAGGTGTGTAATATGAGTTGTACAATTGGACCTTGCTTAGTCAAAACCCGCTTAGTTGAAAACCTACCTAAGTTGAATTACCTTTTGATCCCTAGTCGAATTCCCATAAGACCAATGTATTTTAGACCTACTTAATCATAATTCAGTAAATTTCTAGAAGCAATTCGGTAAATTTCTGGAAGAGTCCTGTTTCTTCTAGAAATTTACCCATAATTCTTTTCAGCTCTAATTTATCCTAGTTGAAATTCCTTTGCTATAATTCTGGAGCTACATTTAGAAACACGTCATTTAGAACACGAAAGATATGTACCCAAGTTCTTCCACTAGGGTGATGGGATAGATTGAGGATATGTTCAAGCCTTGGCACATCTATGCCAAACAAAGTTTTTTGCCAAGACTTTTTTCCTCTGAAGGTAAGCTGTTTCACTGTTCAATAGCAAACATATACGCTACAGGTACATGGACCAGTGTGTAGCATCATTTTATTCCTATAAAACTGTGATGTAGTAAAGCGTTATTATAATTAAGCTGTAAAAACATTTTCCTTGATTATCAATACCTATTATGCCAATTTTTCAATCTCAAAAGAACCATTAGTCTAATTTTAGGTCCCTTTGACTTTGAGCAAGGTCCAACTGCATCTTATTATCCTGTGGAATGTATGGGGGTGTTATACAATTCCTTTAGTATTTTATTAATTTTCAGTGTTAATTTTGTCTATATATATATATATATATATATATATATATATATATATATGGGCCATTCCATGCCAAGTGGTCTAGTGGTCCCCGCTCGACCATCACGGATTTCGATGAAATTTTGTATGAACATTTACACATATCTCTTATGAACATTTGTAAAGTTTTACTTTCGCTGATGGTATACTTGCCGAGATATAGCAGTTTATTTGACCCCGTGTCGCAGCATCCTTCAATATGACTGTGCGTTTTCATAAACTTTGAGGCATAGTATCTCAGAGAATTGTTATATGAAGTAAACAATCTTTGGCTATCTTGAACAACTTTTTGCGCTCTATTAAACAAAATAATAAAAATAACTGTAAGAGCGACCTCCTTGCAGAAAATTCTGTGCAAAACTGGCCCAAAAAATTGCGGATCGAAAAAAAATTAAAACTTTGGCTTTTTATATTTCAAGAATAAATGATATAATCAACGTGAAACTTTGCACATGATAACATATCAATACATTGTTTATAAATATAAAATTTCATTATCCTAGTACTTTCCATTATTTTTAAAATTGAGCCAACATTTGACAGTTTTTGTAAAAAAGCCAAAAATAGCCTATTTTTACCCCGCTTTTACAAAAAAAGACCCTCTGGAATTTCCTTTGAAAAAATTTTATTAAATAGAGAATGATTTCAACCCTCTAAAAAAGTATATCTAGTTTTTCATCTCGAGCATATAAGGTCCTAGAAACAGGGACAACTATGAGGATGACATTTGTAAAAACGAGAAAAATAGGTTATTTTCTGTCCGCTCTTAGAAAAGAAAGACCTTTTCGATACTCTTGTAAATTATTTTTATTTGAAAGAGCATGTTTCAAACCTCTTAACAAAGTACACTTGGTTTTTCATCGCAAGCTCATACAGCCCTAAAAAAATTAACAAAGTTGAGAACGTTGCTATGGTGGCGCCACATGTCTTCTGTTGTTTATCGTCCTGGTTATTTTATGTAGACATTTTTAGTATATTGCGTTGGTCCATGACTAGTACTGGTAGTGACGATGTCACTACCAGTTCAGGCATTTGAACCAGTAACCCCATCGCCCCAGGGTCACGCCCGATAGCCATGCAATACCAGCCACGGTTGGGTTTCTTGGTTGAGGATCCCAAGCCTGCAATTTGTTTTCTTCGATGAGGTTGTAAATCCTTATGTGGGTATCCTTCTAGTGGTATTAAGACAAAATATTGTGCCTGCTAGACATCATGGACAACAAAGTTATAAATTAAATCAATCTGGTAAGCTTTAACTTAGTGAAACTCCATCCTAGTAAATGTGTGGGAATTTCTTAACAAAATTCCACTTTTATAGTTTTTAATATCTGCGTCCGGTTTCGGACGTTAATCCATTATCAAGCACAAGAGTTATTCAGGAGTGCATATTTATATACAAAGAATAAAAAACCAAGGCACCAATCAGATTAGCTACTGTTGATAGGGGGAGCGGTGTTAGGGGGAGGAGGAAAGGGGAAGCAGGTTAACAATGGACAAAATGGGAGAATAATTAGTAAAGTTAGTTAACTTCAAAGTTAGTTAATTCACTAAAGTAACAAATTATAACAAAGTTTCTGTTGAAACATGGGTAAAGAATCTTTAGTACAGACTTGGGTTAAGTCGTGGATATGTGGCCATTCTGTTGTGTGTTACTTCGAGTTTTTTTCAATTGTGAGTTTTGCCATATTTTCATTTCTTGGATCCTTCAAATTTCATCCATACTCCACTTTACGTTCCTCTAGAAAATTAACAGCTGCTTAGTATTCTGTAAGTATTTTATTGACATAGCACTCTCGCATGGCCACGTTTTGAACTGAGCTGCTGTATTTGTCGTATTCCATCATATTTTTATAACTTCTTTTTCCAGAATTTGCATTATTGCACTAAATATTGCGATTTCACTAATTTTAAATGGATGTCGAAGAGTCAGATAAAAATCCCACCTTGCCCTTCTGCGTTGTTAGGGGAAAACTTTCGTCTATTTTCCATCATGGTTTATTTTATTCCAATAAAATTGGGCTGCAATATGTGCACAATTTATCGTTGTACGAATAAGTGCTCATTTTTCTGCGATCGGAGGTTGGGAACACAGAGTACGATCAAATCTGTTTTCATCACAAATCAAAGTATTTAGAAATGTATTAAATTAAGCAAAAGTCATGCTGCAACCCATTTAACAAAAAAACAAAATACAGCTAAACATGGGCTGCTGAAAGTCAATCTAGCCTTGTCTAATGATTTGCAAGCAGTAAAGCCTGGTCAAAAAATTTGTTCCAAGTGTAAAGCCAAATACATTTCTATGGTCCAAAACACTACTGACTCTTCGTCTTCGGAAAATTGCGATATGGAAATTTCGGCTACGGTTAATCGAAGTTTAACTGATGTGGGATCTACTCCGTTAATAACACAAACAAAATAACGTTAGCCGCTGGAATACTAGCTGAAGATATAAGACAAACTAGTCAGTGTGATGTTGAGGAATGCTCGTCATTCTGATCTAATAAAAGAAATTCAAACAAAAATTAAAATATCTGATAGATCGATGAAAGTTCAACTATTGACATCGGCACCAAAGAGTTGGTCGATAGCACTTACAGCGAAAACATTTGTGGTATTAGAACGTACGGAGAAAGCAGCACGGCTGGTTTTGCACTGCTATCGGGCGTTTTCTATTAATTTTCATTGTTTTTTATGTTATCATTTACTAACATCGATTGTTTTCCTATTTTATGAAAGTATATTGCAAGTTGCAACTTAGCTCAAGTTATATATGTATATATATTTTTTTTTTCAGGAGCTGAGAGATTTAATTGAAGATAATAAAAGTGTAAATGCTGATCCCAAGAAATTTCGATCTGCTGCTCAATACTGGAACTTACGAGCTGAGCACAATGGTCGTATGAAAGTAAGTATGCTGGTGTAAATAGAATAAACAACCTAAGGTGTTTGTATCTCAGAAATTGTGTTTTACAAGATATAATCTTAAAATATATTCAAATTTCACATGTTGCCTCTTTTATTGGATAATTCCCATTTTAAAATTTTGGAAAGTTAAAACTTAAATTCTTTTAATTGGGATTAGTTTAAGATCCGTTAATAAAACTAAAAGACCCTCTTGTATTACATGTTTTTATTATACTTTGATTGCCTAACAGTAAAATGATGATTTGCAGGTTGGAAGTTAACAGAATTTGTTCTTAAACATAGACTTCCCTAAGAAATGCAATGCAGTGTGAAGTAAATAACTAGCATCATATGCAGTTCTGAATTATTATCACTTTAGAATGGATAGCAATTGTGTGATAGCAATTTCCCTGCAGCATTTGTGTGTAATGTAATTATGGGAAGGGATGAATTTGGAATTGATCCATTAACCATAAAAAATAAAGGCCCCAATTCAAGATGAAAAAGTTTGCACAACTACTGTTTGTGCTACATATTTTGTTCTTAACTAATTTGTTTCAAATGTTTGTACAACTAGTCAATCTGTATCATCAAAATTGCCATCCTTGTCTTTCAGTGGTATTTTTTCTTGCTAACTTTCCACTTTTGAGACCTATTACTGCACAATATGATATCCAAGAATTGATGACCAGCTGGTCAATGGAAAGTGGAATGGTGTCGAGTAATTGCCTTTTTTGTCTCCAGACACGTGCACTTGTGTTAAAGTTGACTCCTCACAGCTTTCGAATCTCCCCTCTCTCTCTTTTAGTGTGCCTCATTTCATTTGTGCTGTGTTTATAAGGTATTAATCCTGGTCCCTGAGCTACCTGATGATGCGAAGTCAAATCTTGGCCCCAAATGTCTAACTTTATATCATCAGAATGTGAGAAAGTGCAAAATTGATGCATTGGACTGCTTTCTGATGATCTCAGTCTTTGATGTAATTGTATTGACAGAGACTTGGCTGAACTCGTAATTGGGAGTTATCTACCCCAAGTTTTCTATAAAGACCCCACCATGAGGGCTAGTGGTATGCTTAGGGGGAAAAAGTCATCACTCTGTCCGAAACATAGTGTAGATCTTCTGCCCAACTCTAAATGACAAGAATTAAGAAAGGCAATAGGGTCAAATCAACACACACATTTAACCTCACCATCTCAGATTTTCCTAATATTTGGTATACTTATATTACTTGCTAATACTAAGAAAAATGCCGATTTTTTTAATTTTTATCTCAAACCGTGTCCGAGATATGGCTTTGTAAAGTTGTCAAAAACTATCCAAGAAAACGTGAACATTCATTTTTTAAATCCCTCTAGAAGCTGTTCTAATTTAGCAAGAGAGCTGGGAGAAAAGTCATTTAGCAGCATTTTAAATGTTCTTTCAAATGACATACAACATGACAAGGGTATTAATGACAAAATGTTTTTCAAAATCCGTATAAATACTTCATTTATATTTTCAAAAAGTAAATAAATAAATGTAATTTTATTATGCCCTGTGGCAAGCCACCGAAGGGCAACAGTAAATAACAGAACAAAAAGCAGTCGAAAATCTGTGAAATACTACTTTCAACAGTTTAGATTGAACAAATAAATTTAAAAAAAGAAGTACAAAATCATAATAGTCAAAACAAATAAATTACAAAGTATTCAAATCTTTAAATGAAACAAATAATCAAATGATAGAAATTTAAACCTATTTATATTTGTAGCATTACGGATTACTATTCGTAGGGAATTCCAGAAATTGATGGCGGATACTGTGAAAGATTTGTGAAAGGTGGTGGATGTATGAGATGGAATGTAAAAAGTACGTGAATATTGTCTCAAATCAGGACGAGATAAGTGAGAAGGAGGGAAAGTGAAATCATTTACTAAATACAAGGGCCTATTATTATTCGAAATAGTAAACAATAGAAGTCCGATAAAATATTTCTTTCTTCTTGAAGCTGTCAGCCAGCATAAATTTTGTAGACAAGGGCTAATATTCTTGTGCCTCTCAACATCGCAAACATATCTAGCACAGTTATTAATTAATCTTTGTATTTGAGTATCCAGTTTAACGGTGAGATCATTGTAGACTGTGCAACAGTAATCTATAGAGAGAAAAACAAGAGTCATAAATAAATTTTTACGAATATGTTTGGGAAGAAGTTGCTCCTGCAATTTCAGTTGATACAATATTGAATTAACTTTATTGGAAATAAAAGATACATGGTCATTCCAAGTGAGATTTGAATTCATGACAATGCCGAGATTACGGACAGTAGTAGCATAATCAATTTCAGCACCTCAGACAGTTATTTTAGGAATCTGGTCAAGGTTAAGACGACTTATATGCCAAGAGTTACCAATTATAATAGCTTTAGTCTTCTCGCTACTAAGCTTAAAGTTATTATTGTCTGCCCGCTGAGAGATATTATGAATGTCAACATTAATTTTCTCAATAGAATCAACAAGTTCATCCACATGACAATGGCAATATATCTGCAGGTCATCAGCATACAGCATGTAATTACAATTTTTCTTATTGCCTGGAAGATCTTTAATGTACAGAGAGAACAACAGCGGACCAAGAACAGAGCCTTGTGGGACTCCACTAGTAACAGATAACCATGAGGACAATTTACCGTCGGGTCCTTTCACAGCCTGCTGCCGCCCAACTAAATATGATTGAAACCAGTTTAAGGCACTACAGGAAAAATTTAAACTTTTTAATTTATTCAGCAGTAAAGCATGATTAACACAAAACGAAAAGAACCTAGAAGACTTCTCAATTCTGAGATATTTTCTGGTTTATCCATCTTCTTGATTGCTTCAATTCAACCTTGATCAATCTATACACCTGGTTCATTGATAATGTGTCCTAAAAACTTTATTTCCGTGACACCAAACACACACTTGTCATAATTGAGGGTAACTTCAACTTCTGTGAGCTTTTTCATGACATCCATCAATCTTATGTCATGTTCTTCTCTGGTCTGTCCATACACCAACATGTCATCAATGTTGACTTATACTCCATCAAGACCTTCAACAATCTGGATCATTCTCTTTTGGAAGAATTATGGTCCAGCATTTATACCGAAGGGAAGTCGCTTGGACTTATATCTTCCATATTGTGTACTGAATGTGGTTAATAATTGGGAGTTTTCATCGAGTAGACATTGCCAGTTGCCATTATTTGCATCCATCTTTGAAAAATATTTGGCTTTTCCGAGACAACCCAATATATTCTCAGTAGAAGGCATCTGATGTATCTCCCTCTGCACATACTTGTTGAGATGAATGTAGTCCACACACATCTTTCCATTGGCTTTGGGAGCAAGCACTAATCCTGAGCACCAATCTGTTGGCTCTTCGACCGGCTCTATGACTCCAAGTTGTATCATACTGTCCAAGTTTTCTTTGATCTCTTTCAACATTGGGATTGGAACTCGTCGAGGTGTTGTCAATGCTCGAGGTATCTTCTTTCAGTTTAATTCTGTAGGGGATCTTCACTTTTCCTAGACCCTCGAACAGCTTTGGAAACTTCTTTTTCGGATCGAATGATATCTTCTTTTCAATCGATTCGATAGGCTTTAAAATGCCTAGTTTTTCACAAGTACCTCCATCTAGTAGTGTTTGTCCTAGATTATCAACAACATAGATTTCAGCTACTGCTGTCTTTCCTCGGTAGTGGACATCTTCACTAAAGTATCCCATTGTTTTCATTTTAGTTTTACTTGCATTCAAAAGGAGTCGCTCTGGCTCGTTTAGCTTTATCTGAGCAAAAAATTTGTGATATGTTTCAGATGATATACACGTAATCTCAGCTCCGGTATCAGTCAATGCTTGTATTTTTTATGCTAACAGTCACACACCATTTCTCATTTGGTCCTGGGTTGTCTTGCAAAACAGTCCCAATATAGGTGTCCTTCAGACTGCTAACTCCTTGAACAGATTTTGACTGGCTTAATTTTTGAAAAATGGCCCTTCTTTTTGCATTTGTGGCACTGTAAATTAGCTGCTGGACAGTCTTTCAAATAGTGAAAATCCTTTCCACATCTTTTGCAAGTTTTGTTTTCCCAACTATTTCCTGTCTTTGATTTTGCTGATTTATCAAATGATTTTGGTGTCTTGTCGACCTTCTGCTGCCAAAAGTCTTTCTTTCTATTTTGACGCTTATTTATTCGGTTGACCTTGACTTCATTTTCCACACCATGAAGGATTTGGTTTTGTTTCTTTACTTGTTCATACTGTTTAGCCATAGTGATAGCTTTTTCTAGAGTTAAATAGCTGATTAGTTGTAGCCGTTTGGATATTTGTTTATCCCGAACCCCGCCAACTATTCCATCATGAATTAGTGATAGAATAGTTGGTGGCTGTTATTAGCTGCCAAAAGTCTTTAAGAGTTCTACAATTACAGTGTTTGGCGTGGTAACGAATTCTTCAACAGTTTCTCTTTTGGATTGAGATCTTGAAAATAACACAAATCTTTCATATACGAAATAACGTTTAACAATGAAATGATCTTCAAAGGCTTTAGTTGCCATTTTGTAGGACTTTTTGTCAGTTTCTTTTAGTCCAAGCGAGGTAAACACATCTTCGGCTTGGTCGCCCATATAGTACACCAAAACATTGATTTGCAGATTTTCAGACTTTTCATCGAGTCCGGACACAGTCCTGAAACATTTGAATCGCTTAAACCATTTAGGCCATTCTTCGGCACACGAAATATTAAATCATTCTATCGGCAAAGACGAAGTCCCGGAAACAGTCGACATTTTTGCACAACTTTTCTCTTCTTGTTGTTGCAAACCACTTTTTAACTTGTTTCAAGCCGTTATATTAATTTATTTGATTTCCCCTGTACTGATTTATCAAATAAATTACAATTTCCGCTGCCACCATGTACCATTATTTCACTTTATTTACTATAACTCAATAAATACACTATGGTAACAAGGAAACAACTACAAGACAATGATCCTTAGAAGGTCACGCCTTCTGGCAGACATCACTAACAACACATAAAGTTAAAAACTGACAGTGACAACTGACACAAAAAACTCAACATCCAAAATTGTATTCCTCACAGATGGTGACATTCAATGGGTATATATTGCAAGAGTTGTGTTCTTGGTCCCAATAAGGCCTCATTAATACTCAACTGCATATGTGAAGTGTAGCGATGTCTGAACAAGACATTAGCGTGATCAATGAGAGTTTGAATTTTCGCACATGGATCCAGGTTCTCTGGGTCGAGCAAGATTATTCCTATTCCGCAGGTGGAAGAATTTTAGGGTCAGCTGGAAACAGTTTCTTGGAAGCATTTCATGAACCCATGGAAGTTACTGAGATTTATTGGTAAACCTGTATGAGGCTATTGTTGGCCACCTAATTACACCCATATTCACTATGAATGCAAAGAAACCTTTCAAGCTCTGTTATCCATTGTTGTGCCCTAGATTGCAGGGATAAATTAGCACATGAAGTAAAAAAAATTACTTGCATAATCATTCATTTCAATCGCCTGCGTAGACATGGGCGCCGTTATGATTTTTGTCAGCGGTGGCGTAGGGGGAAAATGAAGCCGGCGGCGTAACGGCGTGAACGCTGACTGCTTAATCGTCAGCGGCGGCGCGGCGTAACCGGCGGCGTGTAAATTTTCATTCGTATACGGCAGAAAAAAAGGCGAATAACTCGAATATCTGAGAGTACATTATTACAATTATATCATACCAATAAAAATATAAAAATGAGATTTTATGCGAACACTTGGAAGAGGACCCAAAAGCGTTTTGGTCGTACGTTCGTGAGGTCCAAGGTAAAGAGCAAACTATTGGTTCATTAAAGGATACTAGCGGTAATATAGTAAACGATGCTAAAGGCAAAGCTTAATAGTTTGAATGATTTTTTTCGAAGCGTTTTCACGTCTGACGATACATTAAATACTCTCCCGAATGTTGATAAACCTGAATCGATGTCAAAAATCACCTTCAGAGAAGACGGCATCATTAAACTATTGCAACAGATTAAACCGAATAAAGCTCCGGGTCCTGAAGACATACCGGTTCAAGTGTTCAAGGAAGTTGCGGAGAGCGTAGCACCTTTTCTGAAAGTTATTTTTGACAAGAGTATGAGCGAAGGAAAGGTCCCAAAGGATTGGAAAATTGCGAATGCCACGCCAATATTTAAAAGCGGCTCTAAGGACGATCCAGCTAATTACAGGCCTATATCTTTAACATCACTGAGCGGTAAAATTATGGATCATATAATTTCTAGCTCTATAATGGGTTTTCTTGAAACGTCTAATTTCATAATTAGGAATCAACACGGTTTTCGTAAGACTCGTTCTTGCGAGTCTCAGCTGGCTTTATTAGTACATGATATTCTAAACTCTGCTAAAATACATAAGCAAGTCGATGCAATATTTTTAAATTTTCGGAAGGCTTTCGATAAGGTACCTCATCATAAATTGATGTATAAATTAGAAGTTGCGGGTATCGATACAGAAGTTATTAACTGGATAAAAGACTTTCTCACCGATAGAGAGCAGCGAGTATTACTTGATGGTACTAGTTCCAACTTGGTTAAGGTGACCTCGGGCGTCCTTCAGGGCAGTGTAATTGGACCGTTGTTATTTTTAGTATACATCAACGACCTCAGCAATCACATTGAAAGCAATGTTAGGATATTCGCAGACGACACAGTCATTTACAGGGAAATAGTTAGTTCAGAGGATAGATTAACCCTTTCGAACAACTTAGATAGAATTATGAACTGGTGCGATGATTGGCAATTAGAGCTTAATTTAGAAAAGTTTTTGGTAGTAAACTACTACGAAAGTAAATCTATAATAAATGATTATTCTTATAGTCTCCGAGGGGTAAACCTAATGACAGTAGAATCGGTATCTTGGAATAACTCTCACGAATAATCTATCATGGAGTGCCCACATCCGAAATATATGTGGAAAAGCACTTAAGAAACTCGGTTTCGTTATAGGAATAGTCGGTAGGAGCGAAGAAAAAGTTCGCGAGCGATGTCACTTAGCGTTAGTTAGGCCTCACCTTGAGTATGCATGTAGTGTATGGGACCCCGCTGAGAAATGTCATTTCCGGGATTTAGAAAACGAACAAGGAAAGGCGATACGATTTGTAAAGAATTGCTATGATAAAATAGCGAGTGTCACTCAGATGTTACAGAACGCGGGATGGGAATCATTAGAAGATGGAAGAAAAATTCAAAGGATAAATTTATTAAATAAGTTCAGAGAAATTACGTTTTCAGATGATGTAACCGATATAATGCGACCCCTCTGTTATATGGGCCGTTCTGATACTGCCAGAAAGATTAGGGAAATAGACGCTAGAACGAATCGCTTCAAAAAATTAATTTTCTGTGAAGTTCACGCGAAAGCAACCGTTTAGGAAAATAGAGTCAAGGTGCTTGCACCCCCTGTCACACGCCGAAAGGCGGCTTGCAGGGTTCTTACATAGACATAGACAATTATATTTATATACACATTACAATTATATCATACCAATCAAGACAATGTAGAGCTATCTTGAATACGCAGCACAATGGGCTAGAATCGAAAAAACCTGGCAAAAAAATCCTTATCTTGAGTGCGGACTTTAGTACTGGCAATTCTCAAATAGATCCTGCCTATTACTACCAAATTATTTACGCTGATTTCTACCTATTAAAATTCTACAGGTGGTCAAAATTGACCAAAATTTACGAATAATGCCAGGTTTAGACTTTTGCAAAATTCTTCAGTCTCAAACCAAACCCAAATGAGCAGAATCATCGAGAAAAAATCAATACAGCGTTAAATAATCAACCCTTAAGCTTACATGATTTTTTAAGTTATCACAGTTGAATATTTGAATGATTGCATCACTTCCATCAGATCTCTGAATTAGCTTCTGTTGGTGAAATACTCACTTTATGCAACATGTCTTTTAAGTTATATTTCTTTCTCTTGTCCTCTCTCGTCCCTCCGATTTAAGGAAAACGAGCTCACATAAGACGCTGTCTGGGAATATTATATGCAGAACTTATTGAGGTATGGCAATGCGAATTTTCAAAGTTTACACTCAAAAAATATTTACTTGTTCTTTAAATACTCACTCTCATTTCAGAAACGAAGTTCTTATTCTTGATAATTTGCTTCCTTTTATGATCTTTTTTCGATACTTTTAAATTTCCTGGTAAATATTCTGGGAAAATACATCCTGAAAATTTTGAAGGGAATGTCGAGAGGTTTAAGGAAAATGCGTCCAAAAAAGTAGTTGCCTATTACTTTTAGCTATACTTCACTCATTAAAAACATCCAGCGAGATAGTATTCTGAAAAAATACTGAATTTTATTTGTGTTATTTTAAATCCCTACTAAACATTCGAAAACGAACATTCATTGCGGAAGTTACATCTTCCGCAATAAATTGTATGAATTATATTACCAACGAAATATGTTATTATATGCGAGTAAAAGTAGCTTGGATAATGCAAGCTTATAAAAGGTATTTATAATCTTTGTTCACATGCCACGTTTTGAGTTTCAATGTTATCGGGAAGGGCTTAAACAAACCTTAAAAATTGCTGCAATTTCTGATTTTTTGTAAACGCCTGGTGTCGAACCCAGCACCTATTGGAATATGCAAATAGATATAATAACTTGTTAAGACGTAATCTTAATTAATACAAAGTTTAAAGTAAATATCTTACCGGGAAGGTCCTGAAATAAGACTCCATTATCCCCTATCTGAAATGCATTGAATATAACATATTGGCAGCTGTGAATGCATATTATGTCTTGTTAGAACTTGATCTCATTTAATGCAAAGTTTCAACTCGATATCATGTCTGGAAGTACCTAAAATTTGTTTCCGTTATCTCCATAAAAAATGCATTGAGGGATGTAGTTTTCCCTCTGGGATCGGACCAAGGACAATCAGCGAATTGCTAAAATTAGATTATGAAATATATTTATGATCTCTATTCAAGTGCTGAGTTTCAAGTTTCCATCTTTTCGGAAAGTGATGATAAAAAATCTTAAAAACCGCATTGTAAATTAAACGGGAGCATATTTTCCCTGACCTAGCGTCGAACCAAGGATAAACTTGGATAATATCTTAATGGTTTTCGTCGGATACGCAGGGCCTCCAGCGATCCCTCAAATTTCAACTCTCTACTTTGCCTGAAAGTGCCTCAAAAAAATTTTTGAAAATCCCCACCAAGTATCTTTATGGAGAAAATCGGGAATTTGTTTGTTTCCGGGACGGAATTTGTGGAACATGGTTAGAATTTTGATCCCCTATGAATGAATGAGTGTATATATAGGTACGAGTAAAATGTTGCTAGAATACTGCAAGCATATCGACAACACTAATTTCATGTCGGCATCATATCGAGACGGTCCTCAATAGCAAAAAAAGGATTGAAAATATTCTTAAAATTCGCTGTAATTTAATTGCCTGGCATCGAACCCGGGTCTTTCTGGTCATACTTACTATGCAGCACAACAGAACATCACCATCTCTAACTATGTGTGAAAATTAAAGCAGAAATATTGGCTGCAATTGCCTCAAACGACGTCCTACTATTCACATATTTTCCTTATGTGAGAAATGTTATTATGCTCTGGCATCGCACCTAGGAACAGCATGGTCTCATATAATTTTTTTCTTAAACCGAGTCTTAATATATATCTTCTAGCCAAGCACGAACTTCCTATCATTTCCATAAGTGCATCAAAAAAAATAATGAAAAACTACCACAATGTTTTTAAGGGCAGATTTTTACATCGTCCTAGCGTCGAACCAAGGACTTTTTCCGTAAAAGTCATTTATGTTTTCGATAGATGATGACCATATATATAAGCTCCTTGAGTTTTGATTCTCTTCCTATCCGGGAAGTAATTTTAAAAAATTACCGAAAATCAAAGCAATACATTTAAAGGGAAAAAATCGGGACTTTAGGGCCCTCTGGAATCGAACCCATGACACTGAGGGTCAAAATCGCAATATTTCTGGTGGTTGCACGTTATTGCCAAAACGTAAAAATTTCAAGTCAATGACGCTGGTATATCATAACAGGAAGGTCCTGATATAACTCCATTATCCCCATCTGAAATGCATACGAAATGTAAATGGCTCTCTGAGATCGAACCAAGGACGATCAAGATATCCTAAAACTGAGTATTTGAAAAATATCAATGATCTTTATCTATATGCCGAATTTCAAGTTTCTATATTATTGGGAAGGGGTTCAAAAAACTTCTTAAAAATCGGATCACCTTCTGATTTTAGAGACGGCTGGAGTCGAATCAAGAACATATTGGCATCTGTGAATGCACAGTATGACTTATTCTGACTTGATCTTATTTTATGCAAAGTTTGAAGTCGATATCATGCCGGAAAGTACCTAAAATTGGTTTCTGTTATCTCCATAAAAAATGCATTGAGGAATGTAAATACCTCACTGGGATCGAACGAAGGGCCATCAGCGAAACGGTGAACAGCGTACATAAAATTTATAATTGATCTCTATCTACATGCCGAGTTTCAAGTTTCTATCTAATCGGGAAGTGATTTAAAAAAATCTTAAAAATCGCAATGTAAATTAAACGGGAGAATATTTGCCCTGACCTAGCGTCGAACCAAGGATAATCATCGATGATTGTTTAATGGTTTTAATATATCAGCGCCCTCGTGGAAAGCCCGAGATGTGTTCTATCAGTTCAAAGAGTATCTCTTCGAACTACTTGTCAGCATATTTTCGACTATGGGACTTTGTTTTAAATCCAAGCCACGCCGCGCCGCCGCCGATAAAATTTCCGGCGGCGGCGCGCCGTAGTTATTTCTTCGGCGGCGTGCCCGATATTGTCGGCGGCTGGCGTAATCGGCGCGGCGCCCATCTCTACGCCTGCGTATTCAGAAGAGCATTAGATAAGTAAAAGAAACTAACAGGAGCTGAAGGGAGGTGCATGTTTTGCTCCTCTTGAAACTTGATTCAGTCTATTCACAAATACTTCTTCTCAACCAGAGCTTCTGTATTCCAATCTTAAGATGAAGATTCCCTTTATTTTCATTAGCAAGAATGGCCAGCCGGACGGAGTCATCACTGTTGGATGAACTAATATCGTTGGTGCCTGATGGCAACTCACTATCACTTTCAGATGATTCTAATTGTATAATTTCGATATTCTCATTTTTAAGCAAGTTGCCATTATTGATTGCAAGATTAGAAATCCTAAAATAAAGTAATATTTTCTATAAATTCTGTATAAATGTATTCTAAAACACTTATAAATAATGGTGAAGATTATGCATTATATCTATATATTATTTAAACATAACTGTGTGTTGATTAATCATTGATAAATAATTAGTTATATCAATAAAATTTGCATAAAGCTTTTCATGGTACTTAGTGCTCATAATTGTAGAGAATAGGAAATGTGTTGCCTTTTGATATTCTAAGGGAATCCTCTCTCATTTCCTCATACAAAATATCACTTTTTTTACAATTTATTTGCTAGCTAATTGGAACCGGTGTGAAAGGTATCTCATTGCTATGGTCTTCCCTAAGCAACCTCAGATGAGAGACTGTGGAGAAAAACCCTAATGCTCCATGGGCTGAAAAATGAAAGTATTGTATTTCTATTACGATTCTCTTAAACACAGATGATTAAGCATCAGATATACCGAAGAAGTGTTAACAAATGCTGTATGACCCTCGGAGACAGAGGGGTAAAGGCCTAAACAGATAGATATGCCTGTGGCGTTTTTTTACACAAACTAGATCGGCCTGCTGGCACTCGAAGGGTTAAAAAAATTAATATGTATTTCTATTACGATTCTCTTAAACACAGATGATTAAGCATCAGATATACCGAAGAAGTGTTAACAAATGCTGTATGACCCTCGGAGACAGAGGGGTAAAGGCCTAAACAGATAGATATGCCTGTGGCGTTTTTTTACACAAACTAGATCGGCCTGCTGGCACTCGAAGGGTTAAAAAAATTAATAAATATGTGTTAATTATATTGCAACACCCTTTGTTGTGTAAATTGTCTGATCATATATGGGTGCCTCATGAATAAATTAAATTCTTTACTTGTTGACTATTGGTTCTAGGATAGTGATGTAATTTTTATTTATAATGCATGATTTAGTTTTTCAAATAATATGCGTATCATTTGTATTGCAAAACAACTCAAACATTGCATGAGGAATAATTTATCAATATATTTGTGTGTAATTATATTTTATAATATTTTATTTTTGTATAATATGTATTTCTATTTCTTATCCCTAGCACATAAAATTCAGGTTAATTTTATATCTAATTTTCTGGAACAAAGAGTGTATTCTTGAAGAGAAATACAGTAACAGTTAATTATATTTATCAGTATAAATTCTACTTTTACTAGCTCCTCCTCAGTGATATTGAAAAACACTGGCTGCGAGGATGGAAGTGCTTGTTCTTGGGAAAGATACGAGACTTACATTCCCGGAAAAAGGTGGATGGTAAGTAAAGGAAAAGATTTTATTATTAATTTTACTCAAAATTCCAAAGTTAACTTATTAACATTATGCATTCATGTTACATTGTGTCCTCTATTAGCCCTGTAGCAGAGGTTGGTACTGCTAAGCATTGCCATTATTTTTTACAGGCTTACTAGAAAACTTAAAACTTCCCTAAAACGAGTGAGACTAGTCTATATTGCAGCTCAAATTTTAAAGCATCTTCAAAAAAAAAATAAATGGAAAACTTATATCCTTACCAATCTCATATGAAATTTTCTTTTTCCTTTGGTTTTTTAGACATACAAGCATTTCTCTTTAAGTTTATCCTCTTTCATTATGCCTTCCTCAAGGAAAGAATCGGAATAATAATAGTTCTCTCGGTAGCAGAAGAAAGTGAATTAGATAGCATTTGTTGCTCACTTTATCCACTGAAAATATATAACTTGTAATTCATCTTGTCAGCCATTGTGGAGAGCATCCTGAAATCTCAAGGAATGCTTAAGGACTTTCGCTGCAGATCCATCCTGCATCAGGTGGTTGCAGCCTACCCTAGCATCAATCAGCCAGATTTGCGAAATATCCTGAAAGACATATTTCCCAATTCAGATGATGTGAGAACTGTTGAGAAGGCCATTGAATATGCCACTGTCAGTGCATTCTCAGACTCGCCGTGTCATTGGGAGCGCCATCCCGTCATTCTCATCTTGGATAAGGTTTGCTTTTTGCAGTTATTTAAAAACTTTCTTCAACTTGAGCATGCAATCAGCTTTCCTTAAGTTCATGGAGTCCATTTCTAATTCCTGCAAGCTTATTTTCAATGAATTAATGTAAAAAATACTCGACCCATTGCTCACATGTTTCAAGTGACTGAGTATGATGCCAGCATATTTATGGGAGTATTTTGATGGCCTGAGATTTTATCGGCAGAACTTCAGCTACATTCACTAACTTAACCTCAGCATCTCTATCTTCTTAAAAGATAAAGGAGTCACACTCTCATGGTCCATTTTATCCTTAATTTTTCATGATAAGTTTAATGAAAACTTTAGGATGAAAACATGGCTGTTACTTTGTCTGCTATCCCCATGTGTGATGCTACAAACAAGTCTGGGCAAGTGAGATCTCTATAGTTATTTGCTACCGCTAATTATTTGTTCGTTATGTTGATTCTCAATGGGAATTTGAAAATTAAAACAAAGTTATTGACTATTTTTATAGATTTGCTCATTTTTATTTTGTGGACATGTAAAAGATCCTTCCTCAAGCTCCTGATTCTAAATGGAAACCAAAACTCAGACATTGGTATTCTTGATCACAAGATAGTTTCTGTTCCTGGGAATGAGATCAAAAACTTGGCCTCAATCTGTATTTTGTTTGATCACTTATTTCTTTGACTTCACTGCCTTTTCTGCTCTCTTTGGGTATAAAATTTCAGAAATTTGCGAGTCTTATTTTCAGCAAATTTTTCCACATTATTTTCATTTGTATTATTTCAGTAATAACTTCATAAAATCAAAGTAAATTATGTTTTCATTTGATATTTAAGGGATTGTAAAAATTGATTGAAATTGTCTTGTCTGTTGTTTGTGCCTTAGATATTCAGTTTAATACAGAAAAATTTGGAAAATACAAATAACTTTATATAAATTCAACAATGTCACCACCATTGCCTATAGCAATTCTTAACATTTATTGTTTGTTTATTACCATCTACCTTTACATAGAGATGATTGTTTTGGCTCATACAATGTAATTCCTATATTTTTGAAGTAACTTAGATAATCTTATTTATGTAAGCAATTTCATTCTATTTGTATTTTTCAGTATTTCACTTATTAATTTTGAGGAAATTCCCTTCTAATGATTCCATTAAGACATTCTTATTTTACAAAATTATTATTTTTCATACAAACTTAATAGAAGCGAGTAATAAGATTATTTTTATTCTTTCTTTTTGACATGCAGCCGCTGCCGGGTAAAAACATTGTTGCGATATTAATGTTTATATGATGTTGTTGGTGGGGAGGGAGGGTTTCATTATACGCCTCCACTTTGACAAATTCTTATTTACTTCCAATTATATATTTTTTAACTACCGGCAATGCACCAATCACTCACTGATATATCGTTTTATCATATGAAGCATTATTTTAAGAATTAATTATATTAAGCAATACATTAAGAATTTAATATCCAAAAATAATTTGGTGTTAACTAGGGCAGGTAAGGAACAGTGTGTAGTGATATGTGATAAACAACAATATGTGGACAAATGCCATGATTTTATTGATAACAATAACATTCTTAAAAAAGATCCAACAATGTCCAATCAAATATGTGTGAGTGAAGAAAACGAATGTACTCTCGGATAGAGGAAATCACATCCGATAATGTGTATGAAATTTGGTAGAATATATCCTTAAGAAGAAAGTGAAAAAAACGGACAGGAGCAAAAATCTCTCCGGGACTTGCACCCTTGGGAAATCCCAAGATTTCATGGAGGAGAATACCATTCCTTGGGAAGATTTCATACCAGTTGTGGAATGCCCTTCCTGAAAATATCAAAGCCTGTTTCTATTCACCATCAAAAAATAGGAGGACTTTTGGAGAATTCTAAAGATAAAAGGAACGCGACGGATTGCAGTGGGGTAAAAAAATTTAGTTCTGTTTGATCTCAGTTCCTCAAAAAGTTGCGCACCTACTTCATCCCTTCTTAAAACTGTAAGATGGATCCAGTACCACCAATTTTTCCATTTTTGACTGCGTCTACGATGATTCAACAAATACAGTGCTGCTTATTGCTTGCGATCCATATTGTAACACCACAGAAATGAGCAGAGAGCGAGACGGTAGTCGTAGAACTAAATTATCGTAAAGAAAATCTTCATGGTCACATTTCGAACGCCCTCTCTCCGTAGGGTATGGATATGCCAATATGAAATCCCAGAAAAGATAACAATGACATGGTCCATGAACTCTCCCACGAGTCCAATGCTCGGATGTATAGAGAAAGGGTAGAAGTCTCCGGATGGGGTCTTCCTTGAGCACCATAGCGTGGACCTGCAGCGAGGGTTCCCAAAGGAATTTGCCTTTGGGACGAATATCATAGTCGCCGCCTGTAGGAAATGCAATGCTTCCGTTCCCGAAATAGAAGGTATTAATAAAGGAATATTTTTTTCTATAATCCTCAATCTTTATCTCCAACGTCCTTTTTCAATGTGGTCCCTTGCCATTACCCTCTCCTCTACTATTGCTTTAAAATATGGACGTGCCGAATGACATAGTGAATGTAGACGAAATTAGCAAGTAATTAAAAAAATTTAAGTTATTTGAACCGAAAATTCCAAAGAGAATTTATTTCCCCGGAATTTGATAGCCCGGTTCTTGTGAGTGAAAGTATCCCTACCCTGGTTTCACGACCATTTTATGACCGACCGGACGAGCGAAACCGGTGAATGTGTTACTAGCCTAATCCTTCTCCACTCTCTCAAATCCATAACATCTGCTATAGAGAATTTTGACCATCTATTTCGGCACCGCGGTTGAACCAATTCATATTGTTCTTGCGTTCTTCCTTTCCTAGAAATTCTCTAATGCCTTACATACTCTTTGATGATCTGTCTGCAAATATGGTTGATTCTAATTTCAATAGTTTCCTCCGGTACGTGCGTTTTCTTAGGAAGCGGTGCTTTCTTTTATTTGAGGGTATACGTTTACCATTTCCACGATTGTTTTCTGAGGAAATACCCTGAAATACGTACATCTGGTCGGCATAGATTGCTGTACCTTATTTGTTAATTTTCAATTCCTTGCATCTGTTATTTTTGTGGAAATTCTTTCTAGTAAATCAGTTTCTTCTATGCTTCCTGACGTATTGACGTGCAAAGTGATAGTTGACAGTTTCAGTGTATCTGAAATTTATTCGAACTTTTCTCGATTATTTACTGAATTCCACGTAATGGCTGACTTAGATATTTCGATGTCAATTCAAACCATCGGAAGGAGAAAGCAGTACTCAATCATATGACGAACTGGAGTTCTCCTCCAGCGAGGACGATGAGACAGTTTCTGATGTATGGGGAGAATGTTTGAATTCTCAACGTTCTTTCTGCTATACTGGTACGGAAGGGTTGATGGTGGATAAGGACTTTTCCCACCCTTTGCAGTGCTACAAACAATTGGTGAACGAAGAAGTTTTGGAGTTGGTGGTTACAGAAACAAACAGGTACGCAGCTCAACTTTTGGCGACCACTTTTCCAACGCGGCGATCATTGATGAAGAAATGGAGAGATACGACAGTGCAGTAAATGAAAAGTTTCATCGCAGTTCTCATGGTGATGGGGATAAATCATTTGCCAAAGATGCGGTTATATTGGTCTAATAAACATCTATATCGCAATGACTTTATAAGGAGCATTATGCAACGTGATCGATTTGAAGTGATTCTCAAGTGCCTGTATTTCTATGACCCGAATGCAGGACATGAAATTGGCTTCTGAAAATTTAGCCATTACTTGACGTGATCTGCAGTCAGTTTCAGTCAACTATTACGCCAGGAGAAAAAATTGTGGTTGATCCTGATCGTGAATCGTGGAAGACTCATTTTCCGACAATATCTTCCAGGAAAGGTGCATAAATACGGAATCAAATGTTATAAGGTATGCACACCAGAAGCGTACACTTATAAGATGAGCATTTATAGCGGAAAATCTGATTCTCCAAGAAATGATGGAAAAGGGCATGCGGAAGTTGTGGTTTTGGAGTTGGCTTTGGGATTGATAAACGAAGGAAAGACTGTTTATGTGGACAATTTTTATTCGAGTGTTTCCTTGTGTGAGGAATTGCTCCAGAAAAAAACTTATCTGTGTGGAACACTGAGGAAAAATAGAAAGGGCAATCCAAAGGATGTAACAGGTAAGAAGTTGAAAAAGGGAGAATTATTAGCTAAGGAAAAAAAGGAGTGAGAGTGATGAAGTGGCAAGACAGGAGAGCGGTGCTGATGATGTCATCAGACCCTGCTCATACAGATTCCCAGGTGAAATCCGCTTCAAAGACGAGAGATGGTAACTATAAAATGAAACCATTGTCGATCATTGACTACATCTCCGCAAAAAAGAGAGTTGAAGTATCCAACCAGATGTCAGCATATTACACCTGCTTGAGACGGTCTATGAAATGGTATAAGAAGGTCACGGTTGAACTACTTCTAGGAACATGCGTGGTGAATGCGTGGGTGTTGTTCAATAGATACACCGAGAAAATAAGCAAATGGCCATGTTAGAATTTATAGAGAAAATAATCGAAAAACTTACAAACAATGTAAAGCGAAAATTTCAGCATAAATTAAAAACATGTGAAGGTCTCGCAAGAGATTGTAGAAAAAGATGTTTGAGTTGTATCAAAAGATTCGTGAAAGTTGTGATGTGAAGGAGGCAAAAGCTATAAAAGTGAAAACGTACTGTGAGAAGTGTGATGGACAACCAGCCATGTGTCTGGTATGTTTTAATGAAAGACTCGCATAATAATTTCAAATCAATACTGGAAAAAAATTCTCATTTGTATGATTACGAGCTTGTGTGTGAATAAGTGATTTTTTAAATGAAAAATATCATTTGTATACTTTTTTCCTGAAGCCTTTGCATTGATTACAAGTTTACAAGTAATCATGTTTTGGAGTAAATTTTGTTTCGTATTGAAAATTTGAGTATATATTTTGATAAACAAATGTGAATTTTATTGTGCTATATTCTTTTGGTTTATCACTGTTATTTTAATTTTTATTGAAACGTTACGTGCTTTTTTTAAATAAATGTATGTAAATTCAAGACCGGATTCAAGTGTTTCAATCAGTAAACAAACAAACCTAGCGCACCTAATATCAATCGAAGAAGCAACAAACGAACTACAATCCTTCCCAAGGGGCGTTTGGACATAACAACGCCCAAATATAAGGAGCGTAGGCTGTAGAACTCCTTTGAGAGACGGGGAAAGTTGGGACCCACCGGTGGGTCCCTCTGGCTGCGAGGGTGAACTACTGGGACCCACCGGTGGGTCCCTTTGGCTGCGAGGGTGAACTACGGGGACCCACCGGTGGGTCCCGCGTCGCGAACGTGTTAAAAGAATCTACAGTGCTCTAGTACAATCAAAATTAAATTATGGATTACAATTTTGGGGGAGTGCATATAAATATACGTTTAAGTCTGCATTAATCCTGCAAAAAATCAGAATAATTTGCCTAAAAAATGGATTTGAGCATTCATATCCATTATTTGTAAATCTAACATCGCTCCCATTACAACACTTGTATGTTTAAGGTTTTGAATTTTTTTTTTGTTATGAGTGTATAATTCAGTATAATTTGAGGAAAGGAAATGTTCCTTTAATTAAACCTAATTTGACTATTTTCAAAAGGTCATTTGTTTATATGGGTCCAAAGATTTTCAATTCTTTGCTTGAAGAAATAAAAAATGAGAAACGTTGTCACAAGTTTCTACAGTTGGCCAAGTCTTGGTTATTAGCAAATGCAAATATTGATAGTTTTTTTGATATGATAATTTTTGGTAGTTATAATTATATTACTTGACAGAAATAGTTTCTTTATTATTGTTATATACATGTATCTAGTATTTTTGTAAAATTTACAAGTATTATTTTTTTTAAGAACAAGTGTAAAGAAAACACAATTTTTTTCTTCCATTTCTGCTAAACCAATTCCATTTTTTATATTTTTTGTAAGTTAATGATGTATTTGCACCAGCCTTATGTTTATATTGAGTTTGATGGTAACCCCGATACAGTTTATACCTATGGGGTACCTATTTTCATTTTAATATTTTTTTTCCATTTTGTTTGAATTCTTTTCAAGATGGAATAAATTTACTTTAATTTTGAGTCTCCAATAATCACAACCTTTTTTATAGTAGGGTAAAACCTATGAAAGAAAATTTGAGTCAGCAAACAAACCAGACTTAATTGGGCAGTAAATAACTAAAAGCAGCAAATTAGCTGTATTTAAACCAGAAACTTCTACAAAAATAAATTCTGGTTTTGTAGAGTGTTCTATTTAAATATCTGTGGAGTTAATTAATTTAGAGAAATGTTGTTCTTTTGGCAGAGGATAGAGAGGATTCCTTGGGAGGTGCTGCCTTTATTGAGGAATCATCCATTCAGCAGAGTGCCTTCAATCCATTTCCTGCATGGCCTTGCCCTCAAGGATGACAACCAATCGGTAACGTATTGCTGAATTTCCTACAGTAAAACAAAAACTATTTAAGATATTTTTTATTTTTTTAAAGGCTTGCTATAAAATGATTACCTGTAAAAAATTCATTAATTTTTAGTTAATATAATAAAAAGCTAGCAATTTTAGCTGTATTACCAAATTTAGTAAATTTCTTTTATTTACTTTGACGTTCAGGATATTTTCTTTCCCCATCTGTAAAATTACATATTGTAAACTCTTTAGTTATGCCTCACTTTGACTACTGTGATATAGTCTATTAGCATCTGTCTCTGGAACAAGCCATCAAATCGAAGTGCATGTGAAACACTGCAGTGAGGTTTTATTTTCAACTTCAAAAAGTGCCATCATGCATATGAATTCTACTCTAAGCTTTCATGGTCAAAAATAGATTTGGGTCGGAGTCAACCCATTTTGTCAAGTACACGCAGAATTGTGACAAAAAGATCTATTATCACTCCTTATTCATATCTTTAGATGCCATTCATGACCTCAATATGAGAGGTTGCAAGAAACTCTTTATTCCTCATGGAACTGAAAATTTATTAGGTACCATTTACTTAGATTTCTCCAAAGCTTTTGATTCTTAAGAGCATTGTACTGCTGTGCATTGGCTTACTGTTGCCTCAAAAATGAGTGCTGCAAAAGAAAATCTGTAAAATAAGAATTTAAATTATGCATATGTATATATTATTTCCATTAACCCTCTTATATTTGAGAAAATATGTCAGATGATGACTTACTGTAAATACTTTGATGCACAGATAGCTGCCGAGGAGCCTCAAGTAGACCCCAGGAGGCCATTTTATGTTGTCAATCCAGATGGCAGTTTGCCAGGCACTGAAAAGAGAATGGTCAATTACTTAAAGTGTCGTCCTGAGGCTTGGGATGGAATGAAAGGCATAGAGCCCTCTGCTGAAGAGTTTCTCAACGTTGTCAGGAGCCACAACCTTGTTCTGTAAGTATTTCTCTTATGTTTGGTTTTTATGAATTTTGAAGGAAGAAAAGGTATTCATCAATCAAAATGGGTATCATAAAGCCTACTTAAATGGAAACAGTAGCTCAAGTGTTCAAGTTGAGTGGTATCTCAAGCTCTGAGTTTGACAGAGACATCAATGTTAGTTTAAGGAATCATCAACCTTTGGGCATGAGAGTGCCTAGATGGCAATCACAGAGACCACTTACAACTGCCCAGGTCCCGTGTGAGTTGTTACTTGAGGGTCTTTGAGAATCATGAAGAAGGAAACCAAGAGAGACTCCAGAGTGAACTTAAACAATTTATTCAGTCACATGGGACATGTGCAGTGAAGGAATCTATCTGGACTCTAATATGGACTTCTCATGGACCCTCAGAGATTGTGAAGACTTGTAACTGTTGTCAGAAGTGGGATTAAAGATCAGTCACCACTGAGGAGCAAAGAAAATCAGGAGGAATTCTTGGAGTGAGTAGCCTTGTCGTCATAAGTTTATCTGGGTGCAAAACGGAGCTCCAGCAGACATAAGACTGTATGTGCAAACAGACCTTGTGGGCAGAGGCCAATGAGGCAAAAAGTAAATCAACTGGGGCACCATGAAAGTACTCCGCATTTGTTGCAATAGGGGAATTCTCCTGCAAATCCAAGGAGGACGTCAATGTATTCATCGAACAGGTCGAGGAAACAGCCTGTTTCAGTGGTTGGATGGACTAGGATACCTTCGATGTGGCAAAGTTACGGTTGAAAGGTGGGACTATATTAGGACTAAGGGGGATGCAGGGAAGCAATCAAGCACAAGGAGTTACTGATCAAAAGATATCGGTCAACAAGGAGCAGGCTTCCTTCCTTCGGGTTCTATCCAGAGTTATCTTGACTTTATTAAGTTAAGATAGTGGGAGGATATTCATGCATTTGCCAATAGGATACGGAAGGTAAACGCCTGGACATTCGAGGTGAGTGGTCTGCAGGAGTGTCCTCCACGATCAGAGAGCGCTGGACACCTTCCAAAATAAACTCAGTGGCGAGCCAGGCTGTTACCTTCGGTTTGCTTGCCAAAGACATTCAGAGAAGCAGAAGAAATGATCATCTGCCTTCAGGAGGTAGAGCCAAGGGCTCCTGATGCCAAAAGGCCTGAATTTGTGGCCGGAGATTGTATTTTTCGTGTGTGTGTCTAGGCCATTCTGGGAGGAAGTGCCCAAACGGATGAGAGGCCGATGCTGTGTGTGCAGGAGGGAAGGACATTTCGTGGCAGATTGCATGCAGCAGAAAGTGAGAAGGTCATGAAGAAATGGTACTAGGTTCGATTCCTAGTATGTGGAATGACCCAAGCTGTCGAAGCACTTTTAACGATATTAATTCTATTATTTCATGAAAAAACTCAGCTTGTTTATTTGGTTTAGTATTTGTCATAGAGAAACTATGTCGATATTCTCTAGTGGCTAGTTTCATTTATAAATTCACAAAATATATCACCAATGATTCTTCAGTAACCTGTTTCTTCTTGCAGAAAAGTAATATAAATTCATACATGCAAATGTTGCATGATTTAAATAATTAAATTCAGATAATACAAACCATTGAATGTTTTAAAAAGATTGTTGGGAAAATTGAAGGCTATTAAAATATTCCTCAACAAAAATAGAAAGCTAATAAATTATCTTATACTATTTATGTGGACATCTTACATCTAATTGTAAGTTATATTTGCAAAGAAAATACATTCTACAGATTTAATTATTAATATTAGGCACATTGTTTTTGGATGGCCTTTATAATTGCTTAAAAACACTGGATCATATCGAAGATTTGTGATATTGTGTCATCTAATCAAGGCCTAAACAAATCTTGCTTCCCTTGTTTCATGTTACTAGAAAGATAGAAACAAACATAGGGCATTATTGCTTGCTATGTATGTATAACTATTCCCATTATGTTATGAAGCCTAATGTAGTGTTTTGGTCCATCTTTGCCAAGTTTTTGTATTCATCATCTTTGATTGATACTGTTACATGTATGCAATATGTGTATGTCACTCACTTAATGAATTCTCCATGGAAGCCTATGATTTTATTTTGGATTTATGGTCTTAAATTTGTTCAGGTACTCGGGGCATGGCTCAGGAGGCAGGTATCTGCAGAAATCCCTTTCCAGTGGCGGCTATTCTCGAGTTGCTATGCTTCTCATGGGCTGTCAGAGCGTTGCCACCCGCAGCATGGGAGCCAAGCTAGATCCATGGGGCGTTGTGTTTGAATATATGGCAGCAAGAAGGTAAAAATGTGCTTTTCTTATTTTCTAAAAGCTGTAGTAATAGCTCAGAGGTAATGTTACTAAGAGACCAAACCAAGTGAAACATGACTGGAAAGTTACGTGACCCACTATTCTTGAATTAAGGGTATTGGACTAGCAGTTGCCTATTGCCTGCTCCGCAGGCAGGTTAGTTCCCTTACGATTGATGGGTCAGCATCGAAAGGTATTCGAGGCCTTCGTCAAAAATTCCGAAAAAGTAGATAATGTCAGAGACCGCAAAGTCGGGACCTCACCCTCAGCAGTGAGATCAACTGATAGAGACTTAACTATGTTAAATGACTCGCAAGCAATAGGTAAGCGGTGTTTGTCATCCCAAAAGAAAACGTCTCCCACTGCCCTCATTTTCCCGATTTTTTTCAGTTTTTCGCCCGTTTTGCACCTCTAAACTCAACCAAAAAAAAGTTGGGTCTGCGTCGGACCAGACAGTGGAAGTTATACTTCTTTGGCCATTGATGCTTGTCAGAAAAGTGTCATTTTGGGATACAAAATATCCCGAAAAAAATGTTCACATTGGATGTTGATAGTGGTGGTTCAAATCTCTTGTCTTCAGCCCATTTTTCAAAAAATGCCTAGTATCCCAAACGAAATCTGATATAAGAATTCTCCCTAATTTTAACCAGTTTTTCATCCACGAAAATGACAAAACTTGATCGATTAATAATTTTCAATTTCAAAATCCAGCCTTTGCATTTTGCAATCTCAACTAATATATTTTACATATTAAAGCATAAACACGTTGGAGGGGGATTCCACGTGGGGTTACAAGTCTCTCTGCAACGCATTCATCAAGTGGCTCAGTGGGTGAATTGTTAAGACGCTTGCCTACCACGCTAGAGTCCCTGGTTGGTCCCCAGCTGGAAATTTTTTTTTTCAGAAATTATTTTTCAAAAAATCTAACGCGAAAAATCTCACGCGTTATGCGGTCTTTCGACCGACACCCCATCCCGTTACAACTTACAACTCGCTGTTCAACTCTTCAAAGATTACAAACACCGAATCTGGGAAATCTTTACGTTCTTCGCTAACTCCATTTCCGTAAATCGCTAAATATACTATTGCAAATAGATTAGATTTAATACTTAATTCAGAAGAATATATATTCAATACGTCCTCAACTTACCAGGATATTTATACGCAGCTCGTTGAATTGTTCGAGAAAAATCAATTTTTGGTTAACCACAAATATAAACTCATTTATTTTACGAAAAAGACGGTAAACAATTATGTTGCTATAAATAAAACTTGGTTGCTACAGACTCGTCAACAAAATTCGAAATTTTAAAAATTTTCCCCATCTTCTTATGGAATTACGCTTGAGCTCGGAATCAACAATCGCCTTGATCGTCAAGGGAATGAGTTGTTTACTACATGGAAATTTAGACAAAATTTTCGTATTTTTTATCAAAATTCTCGCAATTTCGAATAGCAAACGATATTCCACGACCATAATAAGAATCTTTCATCTATTTCTCTTCTTTTTATGCTAGTTTCGACTTCCTACGACTGTTCTTTCTAATTTAGTTTTGCAAAAGAAATGAATCATGCAACGAAAAAAATGAACTTTGCGTGTATTTCTTATGCAAACTGTTTTACTCACCTGGGTTCGAACTGTAGACTTTAGGCAAATTTTAAGTACCACTTGATCATCCCGGGGAAGACATTTAATGATGTTAAAAGTTTGAACATTGTGCGACGTCTAGTTTTTGAGATTTTGCTAAAAGTGTTACATCCCTTTTTGAGGACATACGGACACGTTACTATCTTAATATATATGGATACCATGCCTAAAAGTGCATTTTCAGGCTTTTGTCAGTTATATCCTTATCTATAGAATGGTAAAAAAAATTCTGTTTTCACTTTTGGACACAGCAAAGATGTATCTATACCAGGGGTACTCAACCTTTTTTGGCACCCGGGCACCAAAGGGTGCTTCCGAAAGCGAAGCGGGCACCACATAACATTTCCATCCAGGGTGATATTGAGGCCATCCCTTGGCAATATTACCACTTTACCAGTTAACCGTTGGCTGTTTGAAAAAAAAAAAACGTTCCATGATATATAAGATCCAAAATATTACAACGTATATAATTTCATCACACCCTCATACAAAAGTGGATTTTTTCTGCAAACTTTGACACTGCATATTTACTGCTGAATAGATTCTGTAAACAGCCAGGACTAGTATTATTAATTAAATTATTTGATTCCTGCAAATTAAAATTATACGGGGGGTTGATGTGTACCTAATTTTGTAAAATATGCAGGTCATACATTTTTTGCAAAATTCTTCAAGTTCAAACCGATGCAGAAGAACCCTTAAGAGAAAAGCCATCAAATAAGCACAACGCCATGTTATAAACTTGCACTTTGTCCTTCAAAACACTTGATTTTAATGATCACTGTTGAGTAATTACATACTTTATGTAACAAAATGACAGGTATCGGAATTTTAGCATCTATTACAATTTATAGGTTATCAGCAATTTATCGGCTGCAAATTCTTAGTCAAAACCACAAACGCCATTTAAGAGTAGGCGAAAGTTTTTATGTGAGTGCCAACTATCAAATCCTAAATATTGAGCCTAAGTATCACTGATTTGATCTCCCGTAAGAATCTGCTCACAGATATGGAAATAGGTTTCTTTTAAATTTTCAAAGTTCAACTGTGTTCTTCCCAAACACACCAATATGTGTATGGTTGCCTTTAATTGTCGGCAGACAGGATGGAAAGGCCAAAGACTGCCTTCACCGAAGGAATATTATTGCACTATTCCTGACATCTGCTCCGATAGCTATAAACTAGGCTAATACTAGAATCCCTGACTTAGGCGTTGCATAACGATTAACAAAGAAGAAAAAACATTTTTGAAAATGTAAGCTCATAAAACTATTCTACATACCTTGATCAATATTTTTCTTTTTACAAAATTGAAAACGGCCTCTTGGTTGAAATACAAAATTGGGGAATAATTTATTGCCAGTTTCCCTTAATTTTTACTCATGATGCAGGAAATTTCATCGCATAAAATATCACGAACTTACATTAAATATTTATTTTTCACGATTATTTGGGAGATATTTGAAAGAAAAACTTAGAACACATATTTCCAATGCCAAGTACAGCACAAAAAACTCAATAAGTTACAGTGACATTTGTTGTGTAGAACATCTTAGGAAAAACTCAATGGGTTAATGTTTGATAATTCTCTTCCCTCTAAATTAGCCAGGTTTTTTTTTTCCCTCCAGCTGTCAGAACTTGTCCATCAGAAGGCAGTTTTGAAGCGTTAATTTGATGTTTTTCTTTAATATACCCTTTTAGCGCCAAGTAATTTCACTGACATGTTCATTGATCACTAATTGAAAACAATAACACATGGTTACAAACTCATCGAGGGTATTAGTACGTTATCAGAACGCACAAGCGAAACCTACTTCATTAAACAATCACTACGGATAACTTACGTGGCTCTAGCGAGTTGCAGCTAGTGTATCACATGTTCACCTGACTCTCTTCATAGTCCCGTATCACCGGGATCAGACACTAAGCGATCAGTCTTATTAATTTATTTACACACTTTTACAACGTACAATTGTGCATTGTACCAATTTTTGCTGAATTTACATTATTATATGCAAGGTTTTCAGTGATGCCTTACTTCTCAGCAAGCACTGACATTTCAATACAAGATCATACATTTATTAAATGTTATTTACAATTGTTTAGACATCGTATAAAATAATAATGATTGTCTTTATTTGGGCGAGATTGAGACTAAAAATCTCTTCTTTCATCCAACCCATCATCATTAATTATAGAATTTTAATTAAATTAAAGAGAATAGTATGAGAAAAAATTAGAACAATTGTGGTTGTAAAAAACTTAAGAAGTTCTTAGGGGTAAAAGTCCACTGCAGGAAGACACCCATGTCTATGTCTATGTAAGAACCCTGCAAGCCGCCTTTCAGCGTGTGGCAGGGGGTGCAAGCACCTTGACTCTATTTTCCTAAACGGTTGCATTCGCGTATACTTTGCAGAAAAAATGAATTAATGAAACGATTCGTTGTAGCATTTATTTCCCTAATCTTTCGGGCAGTATCAGCACGGCCCATATAACAGGGCGGTCGCATTATATCGGTTACATCATCTGAAAACGTAATTTCTCTGAACTTATTTAATAAATTTATCCTTTGAATTTTTCTTCAATCTTCTAATGATTCTCATCCCGCGTCCTGTAACATCTGAGTGACACTCGCTGTTTTATCGTAGCAATTCTTTACAAATCGTATTGCCTTTCGTTGTACTTTTTCTAAACCCCGAATATGACATTTCTCGGCGGGGTCCCATACACTACATGCATACTCAAGGTGAGGCCTAACTAACGCTAAGTAACATCGCTCGCGAACCTTTTCTTCGCTCCTACCGACTATTCTTTTAACGAAGCCGAGTTTCTTAAGTGCTTTTCCACATATATTTCGGATGTTGGCACTCCATGATAGATTATTCGTGAGAGTTACTCCAAGATACCGATTCTACTGTCATTAGGTTTACCCCTCCGAGACTATAAGAATAATCAGTTATTATAGATTTACTTTCGAAGAAGTTAACTACCGAACACTTTTCTACATTAAGCTCTAATTGCCAATCATCGCACCAGTTCATAATTCTATCTAAGTCGTTCGAAAGGGTTAATCTATCCTCTGAACTATCTATTTCCCTGTAAATGACTGTGTCGTCTGCGAATATCCTAACATTGCTTTCAATGTGATTGCTGTGGCCGTTGATGTTTACTTAAGATAACAATGGTCCAATTACACTGCCCTGAGGGACGCCCGAGGTCACCTTAACCAAGTTGGAACTAATACCATTGAGTACTACTCGTTGCTCTCTATCGGTGAGAAAGTCTTTTATCCAGTTAATAACTTCTGCATTGATACCCACAACTTCTAATTTGTACAGCAATTTATGATGAGGTACCTTATCGAAAGCCTTCCGAAAATCTAAAAATATCGCATCGACTTGCTTATGTTTTTCAGCAGAGTTTAGAACATCGTGTACTAATAAAGCCAGCTGAGACTCGCAAGAACGAGTCTTACGAAAACCGTGTTGATTCCTAATTATGAAATTAGACGTTTCAAGAAAACCCATTAAAGAGCTAGCTATTATATGTTCCATAATTTTACCGCTCAGTGATGTTAAAGATATAGGCCTGTAATTAGCTGGATCGTCCTTAGAGCCGCTTTTAAATATTGGCGTGGCATTCGCAATTTTCCAATCCTTTGGGACCTTTCCTTAGCTCATACTCTTGTCAAATATAACTTTAAGAAAAGGTGCTACGCTCTCCGCAACTTCCTTGAACACTCGAGCCGGTATGTCTTCAGGACCTGGAGCTTTATTCGGTTTAATCTGTTGCAATAGTTTAATGATGCCGTCTTCTCTGAAGGTGATTTTCGACATCGATTCAGGTTTATCAACATTAGGGAGAGTATTTGATGCATCGTCAGACGTGAAAACGCTTCGAAAAAAATCATTCAAGATATTAGCTTTGCCTTTAGCATCGTTTACTATATTACTGCAAGTATCCTTTAATGAACCAACAGTATGCTCTTTATCTTGGACCTCACGAACGTACGACCAAAACGGTTTTGGGTCCTCTTCCAAGTGTTCGCATAAAATCTTCTTTTTATATTGACGGAGGGCATCTCGCATAATTCGTTTAGTTTCCGACTTTGCTTCCTTATGTTCGCTCTCTACTCGATCTATCTTGATACTATTCGGTTGCCTCGCAGTGGCTTTTAATTTGGAATGCAAACGCCTCTGTTTCTTTATTGCTCTCCTAGTCTCCTTATTATACCATCTAGGTTCATTAATTTGATTTGAAAGTTTTGAGGGTACAAATTTATCCATTAGGGCATGCATTGTTCTTACAAAGAGATTCCACATGTCCTCGGTATTTAAACATATCGCGCGCGTTTTATACTCCAGAAATTCATACATGAGTTTACTACGATATCCTTCGAAATCGGCTCGCGGGTAAAGATAAACTCTGCGCTTAGGTTTTCTGTGCTTTACCAAGTTAAGGTCGAAATCTATAATTATGGCTTTGTGATCGGATATTCCATCGCAAACAGATGTGTTAGATGCAGAAAGATCTTATGCTTTCCCGGTGTATGCTGCTCAGGAACTTTTCTTGGGTTCTCAACCGGGTCAATGTGTTGGATAGCTCCGACGTTTCGACAGCAACCACTGCTGCAATTTTCAAGGATGTCGATGAAGGTTGAAGGATTGGTCGTTTCAATCAGCAAAAACCATAGTATTGACTTCGACCAGACGAGAATGCTGTGCAGAGGGAACGGTTACTGGGATTGAATTTACCAGGAAGCCATTGAGATCCGCCTCAACCAAAATAACTTGAATCGTGACGAAGGAATGTTCCTCAGTAAAAATTGGAACCCAACAATTTGGAAAATCAAACAACAGAGAAGGACCAATCAGATCGCTGATTGAAACGACCAATCCGAACGCAGACTGCTGACTGAAACGACCAATCCGAACGCAGATTGCAAGGACTAATCCGAGACGAGGGGGCTCCCTCCCGAATCATATATATACCCGGACTTCAACCTTCATCGACATCCTTGAAAATGGCAGCAGTGGTTGCTGTCGAAACGTTGGAGCCATCCAACACATTGACCCGGTTGAGAACCCAAGAAAAGTTCCTGAGAAGATGTGTTGGATACTCGTTCGGGGGTATTCGTAAGAAAAAGATCTAAAATGCTTATTTTCCTGGTAGACTCTTTGACTATCTGGTGTAATGAATTTTTTTGTATTAGATTTAACAGGGTCCTACAGGAGTCATTGTCCCGAGCTCTTTTCTTGACTACGTGCTTTTGCCAATCGATGTCTGTAAGATTAAAATCTCCTCCAATTATCATTATGCTATTGTTGTTTTTACGCGAGTAAAAATTTATTTCATCGTTTATGTTACGCAAAACATGACGCGAAGAGTTGGGAGGCCGGTAAAAAGCACATACATGTAGATTGGGTTTATTTGGCTGACTAATGGTACACCATACGCTCTCGATGCAACTGTTAGGATATGTATTTGAACTACTCCGTAAAGAACTTTTAACCGCTATAAATACTCCTCTACCCACTGTATCCTGACGGTCCTTTCGATAAATCTTAAAATCTTTAGGAAATACTTCGTAGTCATTAATATCGTCTGTTAGCCAGCTTTCGGTGCCTATAATTATGTCAGAGTCGTTACTTCGGATGAGATGTTCAAGATCGGCTACTTTGTTTTTAATGCTTCTACAATTAATAATGGCAATCGATAGTTCATTTACAATGGGAGAAGCCCGGGAAACTCGTTGTTGCTCATCTTCAACTTGCTCTGTAATTTTTAAGGTATTCGATTGTTTATTAACTTTATTTCCTATATCGGAGCCACTTAAATTAGAAGCATTCCCACAAATTCCTTTTAGCCTAAAAAAAACCTACAATGCTCGTAAATCCTATGAGCCACCCCGCTCGCCACTTCAGCAGTATAGTGAACACCAGAGCCGTTCAAGGCGAGGGGGTACGACAAGAGGGTCGGCCGAAGGTCCACAAAGTCAATTCCCATGCCCCGACAGAACTCCCACATCCGCGCATTCAGACCATCTATTTTAGTTCGAACGCTTCGGCTGCAGTCACTCCGCGGGACAATGCTGCAGATGGACAGCCGCACATCGATGCCAAGCGACTCCTGCACGCGCTCAACCTCGGAATTCAGGTCCTCAAAAGAACGCAAAATATCCTCGGGAGCACGGTGACAGGCATCGTTGACTCCAACATGAGCCACCACCCGCAGCCGAGAGCAACCTGTGCCCCTGGCCACTGCACCTACCGCACCCATGACTTGGGCCACATGCCCAGAGGGAATACACCAAGATGTAACCCTAATGTCACCTCCCTCCCTCTCCGCCCTTTGCCGCAAAGGGGCCACAATACGCTTAACATTAGAGCTCCCTATCAATACAATCCCCCCACCCCGACTTCCTTTAGGCGCAGCTACTTTGGAGGGAAGAGGGGCAGGCATGGCCTTCCGAACAGGCTCATCAACACTTTCCAGCACCGAGAACTTATTGCGGAGAGGGATAGGGTTCGTCGTCACCTCCCCATTGCCTTTGCCAGCCCGTGCTGCTCCTCCACTCCTCGTAGCCACCATCCACTTGGGCTTCAGGGGGAGAACAGAGCCCGAGAGGTTAGGAGTAGGCATCACCGCCTCCGCGACAGACCAACCAGCATTAACACTAGGGCGAGCCCTTGTGGTCGACGTGGAGGGAACTGACACAGTGTTGGGAGCCATCCTCCCCCTCATCAAGGTATTCCCACCTCCTAAAACCAAGGAGTGAAGCTCTCCAACAACCCTCTCAAGGTGGCAGATCCGTGCCAACAGGGGGCCGGTGTCCGCCTTCCTTTCGCGAGCCAGGACAGACCTGTAGGAAGCCATCCTATTGCTATAGAATTTACACTGGCTTACTAAATGGGGAACTAAAACGAAAACAACTAACAATGAACAATGAGTTACCACCCGCTGTGCTTTACCTGGCTGACCTAACCTGTGTAGAGGGGCTAGATTTCTAACTTCGGAGACAAAATATATACACTAACTAAAGGATTACCGTGAGAGGAATTTATCTGTGCAAGTGATTCGTATAAAGTTTAAAATAAAGAAATTAGATTATACAGGCAAAAATGGAAGTTAGCGCCGCAGAAGATGTTAGAGTAAAATACACTAAGTAGGCTCGTAAGTAGAATATATAAATTAAGATAGCAGAGTTAGCGGTTATCGGAAGTTATGACAAAATTAATAAGACCCAAAAGCACACAAGTAAAGTTAGGCGATAAACCTAGTCAATAAAGGATAGAAAATAAAATAAATAAAAAGATAGAGGGTACTTAACGCTCACGCAGTCTTGGATCGCAGCTTCGAAGGTACGATGTAACACTTCTGGAAGAAGAGCGCCTAACGCAACGAAAAGATTTACTAAACAATGAGTGAAACACTAAATTAGAAGTAAAAATATAATATGCACTGAAGAAGTAAACTAAAATAATACAGAAGAGTAGCTTAAAACTACACGGTTGGAGCAGGTAGTACTCTGCGTCTCAGCAGGTGATCTCAGGAGAGAGAGAAGGCACGTCCGTCTCCTTTGACAGCTAGGCTAAGAATGTGACCCACCCACAAGGAAGGGGGAGTGAAAAACCTTTGCAAACTACCATTAGTAATGACTAAAAATTAGTAAAAAATAGCATGAAAAAATCTGATGTGGCCGGCACATGAATTTCTCCATTTATAAGATGTAAATGTTTATCTATGACGGTATTTTCAAAGTCTATATTCAATCTAAACTTGGAAGATAAGTGATTAATTTATATCGTATTATCTTTTACGCCATAAACAACATAAATAATGTATTTCGGGAGATGTTCGATGAAAAACGATGAAATTGGCCTTTTGCCCACAGCACCCAGAGCGCCCACAAAGTACAGCTAGCAGCATAAAAAAGTTACCACCTGAGATACAACCAGCATAACTCGAGAAGGGCGAGTCTTTCAGATTCTCTGTTTTGAGCGCGCTTTTCGTCTTCCTCTTTATGCCTGGCACGTTTTGAAGGCTTTTGTGATGATATATATTTTATAAATACTCGCTAATAGTCATTACTTTTGCTGTGGTAGAAGTAGTACTGTATTATGAAATAATTAAATTCGTTTTTCGTTAAATCGGCTCGAATCTCAAGCGTAATTCGCTCTTCTTCTTAAAATATTGGACAAGAATTACTTTGGCGGCTCTTAGTTCGTCCTAACATATATAATACATAACATTTTCCATCAATGCAGATTTATAATGAAATTGGTTATTTCAGTTAATGCTCCACATGCCCGCAGGATGATCGTTTTCGCAAAGATTATGCTTAATTATGATACGATAATTAATAGAATATGGACTACTGTAAATCAGGTCAACGAAAGTAGGAAAAATAAGAAAAAAACGTATATTATAAATATAATAATGGTGTTGCAGCTTTGTGAAAAATAGTTAAGTAAGAAATACATTTAAATTGACTATCCGCGAGCCTCCATAAGGCTTATTGCAGAGAATGTGAAACACTCAACTATCTAAATAATTTACATATTTACACACCTTATAATATATGTAAGATGATAACAATATAAACCATCTGTCCTCGCTATTAAATCACGGTAATATTTTCACCATCTGGCTGTGAAAAGAACGATCGTTGAGAATAGGGATCATGTCGTCGCGTATTTCGTCATGTAAATCACAGCTAAGGAATATCTCTAATAATTATTGTCTTTACATAGTTATATTCTTAAAAGATACCCAGCGGAGGGCTCCGATCATTTTGGACTCACTGCTATCTAACCTGTAGTCTCTTAACAAACAGCTTTATATTTTACGCGCGAGAATTTATTTTGGGTAATGAAATTAGGACTAGTCGTGCAGAGTCGAGCAAAGCGCAAAAAGAATTACATAATATACTTGTAAATATTGAATTCCTTTATTTAAATCTCCGTCAAAAATTTTAAAATGCTAAAACGATTAAGAGTTTCAACATAGAAAATAGGTATGAGCCAACAACTTTAGGCTGTTACAACTCCACTCTAAATATTCGCACGTAAACGCTCATGCATGAAAAATACATTTAAATCTATTGCTAAGGATCTCTGTGGCAAGCCCACCTTTTGGTGCTACGTCTGCTTTTAATGTTTTTGTCTACATAACGGTTAATCGGTAGCATGCATACCTTCCTTCTCAAGAAAACAAAGGGAGCTTCCCTGTGGGGGTGAGAGAGGAAAGAGAAAGGGTCTTCAATGGAGCGGTCACAGGTTACTTCCGTCTTCAATGCCTCTAATTTTCGAGGCATCGTTTAAGGGTTTTGTATGAGAGAGAGAATTGCCTGAAAATGTCATTCTTCGTCATGGATGGTGATATAAAGAAAAGTTCGTCGAAGAAGGAATATGAATGGGTTACTTCATGGAGACGATGATAGGAAAATAAAAAATGGGAATACGGAATATTTTATGCTTACTAAGAAAAGAATGTTTATTCTCTTCAACTCTAAGGCATACATCTAAAAAATATGAAGATAATGTGGTAAACAGGCTCAGAAGTGATGTGCAGAGATCCTGGGATGTTGGCTATTTATAAGATTGAGAAAACGATTCAAGCCATTTTAAGACAAAATAATGCAGGTTAGAGGGTGACCGGAAAAATATGTTTTCAATGGTTCAGCCAGAGGGAATGTAAATTAGATCAAAGATTCGAAAAAGTTTCATTTTCCTAACATACTGAATTAGATTTTATGTGAACTTACTTCTAAAACGTTCATTTGCATCCAAAATTCATAAACCATTAACAATAGACCTATCATAGTCGAAATTATTTATTATCAATGTAAATTTATTTTGCTTCGAAAATTATTGGCATAGGGTAGGATATAATCATGTTGGCATATAAGAATATGCATACAATGTGCATACATTCATGCATACAATTAGAGCTTCCGCCAGTTGATCCCACACAAATGTCGAGCTATTCACACATTTAAATTTCTGCACCTTCAAGATATCGTAAATGTCTTCCTTATCTTTAAACCAAGAAGTTTTAAGGAAGAATAGGTGAGGCTTGGAAAGCAGCATTAAGATTCAGTAGTAATAGATTCTCCTGACATATTTCCCAAGAAAGGAAGCTTTACCCATCTTATATAAGAGTAATCATAGATAATAAGTACGAGATGTCAGTATTTCTAGAGCTTTATTCAGTAATCGCTGATGGACTAAACTGGCCTCTCATTAAAAAAAGGAAAGGGAAAATACGAAGGCTAAATTTTAATTATTAAACAGCATTTACGGGTGTAAGGGCAACTCAGATGGATTACGCCTGATTTAGCAGTTTTCCTAAATGTAATTTCCGTAAAAATATAGCCATAGCTCAACGACTATAAGGAATGGTGGAAATAACTAAGGAAAAAGATTCACAATTTCTTACATAACGCAGTTTCACCAAGTAACGGCTTCTTCAATCAATTGGAATTAAAGGAAATTACTCAGAGAACTAGGACCAAAGAAAGCTGCATCCATTGCGAAGGAAATTGATTTCAATCCTTGGGAGGGGGTAATCTGAAGATTATTGACATTCTGGGCAGGCAGACGTTTAGAACAAGTTCCCCTTAATGGATAAAAAAAGTTTACTTAAATATTGTGACCGGGTGTAATCGTCAAAATTACCTAAGCTATAGTAACGAGTATAATGTTATCATTGAGAATCTTCAAGGGATCTGAGAAGAGCCCACAAATGCTGTCGACGGTCTCCCAGACTGCCCATGTCTCGGACCGTCTATGCTTTCAGGAGTAGAATTAAGCATATATTAACCGTAGAAAGATCACTCCCGAAGAAATTAAGCTTTGGAGCATTCTAATTCCAAAATTACGTTCTCAATATTTACATTCATCTTTTCAGGCTTTTTCTTCTAACCAATGATTTTCATAAACCTTCAAGATACCCTTAGAAATCAATCAACAACAAAACGGGAAAATTTAAGAAATAGCTATTTGCGTAAACTAGCGTTCCTTTGGTTCTTTTTCATTACTATCATTGAATGTATAGTGTTTTCAATCCTTTTACCCATTAAATGTTAGATCCAGTTATTAGTTTCGTAGATTTTAAGAACCTTAAAAATTAATATAAAATAACCACCAAGAGAAAGTGAATACATTTTTTCTCTCAGTGTTGATGATAGCCAAAACGTTAAACTCATCTTGATTCACTGATAAAATTTGCTAGTCAATCTCATTTGGTTTATAAAATACAAAATAAAGATGTCATTTAAATACGCATTTAAACACAATTATCATAGTCATTACTGTAACACACACGCGATAACTTGCCCATCCTGCGTCGAGTACTAATAATTCATACTCTAGCTAAGTCTTTAATTTGGTTAGACGTCAATTAACATTGTCATGCAGAAGTCACAATTCCACGGATAGCGGTCTTAACATTTTTCGTAACTAATAAAATAAAAGATGGTCTTCTTAAAATACTGAGAACTTCGAAATAAACAAATTGTAATACTCTTCGGAGTCGATTGGTGGATCAGTAAATAGCTAAAAAAGTGAGAGAAGTAACTTTTGAGAAACAAAATTTCGATAATTTTACCAGAAGGACGTCTACCGCTGGCCTTTTACTACAGTATTTACTGTAAGCCATTACTCTGAAACGATAAGGAATCCATGGATCCAATTTTTAGAACGGTAGTTTCATCAAGCGATTTATGATTATTTTCATTCAATCCACATCAGATAAACAGTGAGATTTCGTAAGTTATAGGCTGAAGAACATACAAAATTTCTAATCTGATGCTCTGCAGTCCCACTTTATGAGAGATTTATTTCTTCGAGTCATTCTTCTAATTGCGAGCTAAAAATTATACATATATCAGAGAAGGCTAGCGGACACATTATTTTAGATAAAATCAAAATGAATCGAGCAAATTGCAACCAGTCCTCTTCTCCCAACCAGAAAGTTTTTCCTTTCCATTCCCCTTCGGTAACAAAAGGTTTATCTTGTCCTTTTCCCCCCACCTATTTCGTTTTGTCCTGTTTAACAGTTTTCCAAGAATTCTACCCTTTCACCTGCACACACACTTTTGTTCCCTCTCATTCTTTCTTCTTTTTCAAGGCACACGCCGTATGGAGGATCGCGTATTTATGTAAATGTTGAAGATGGTGCTAGTAAACGTCAAAGCTAATTGTGAGAATTAGCTACAGTGTTGTTATAAGGATAATTTAATTTTACAAATTCTTGGATTATATAATCTATAGGAGTCACGAGAGTAAGGGGAAATGGTAATCTAGAAAAGATTATTCCTTATTTAAATCAATCAAATGAGCTTTAACTTTGGGGAACTCCATAGGTAACTAAGCACAAGGAAATAAATAACTTTGTCAAAGTTACACGACTTTTTGTGTGGAAGATGTGGAACTTTTATTTCCTTGTGTTTATTCCTTAGTTATTTCTCTTCGTGATAGAACGCTTTTCAATTGGGAAAGTTGAACGAAAGGGTTGTAAAAGCAATCAAATTAAATTATAATAATCCACCGAATTATGCACATATCTTATGTATAAAAATTCAGCCTGCATATGTTTGTGCCCGCAAAACTCAAAAATCACTTGGTCGATTGACTTGAAATTTTTATAGAACATTGCATTCAAATATATATATACGAAAGTGTTTATATTGTAAAAAATGGCGACACTTCGTCCTTGCTTCGATCCCAGACGAGTCAAAGCATTTCCGTAAGAAATGCACGTAAAGTTCATTTTTGTCACTGCATGCTTCATTTATTTTGCAAAATTAAATTAAAAATAATAGTCATACGAGATTGAGACAAGAACCAATAGCAGAGTAAATGAATAGAAAACCTTATTTTGGTCGTTTATTGTTGTTTCCGAATTGAATTTTCGAGATTTTTTTACGGAATACACGAAATGTTTTGTGAGTATAAACAGTCGGTCCCCCTGACGACAAATGCCATTGTTGAAACCGAGATCCTGCTTTTTGGCCTATTTGAAATTAAGAAGAAGAGAATAGTCGCTGGTTTTGTTCACATTGATGAGCATAATCAATCGTTGAAAGTGATTTATACGATCGATTTTCGAAAAACGAAATGTGAGTTAATTTGATACCGAATGTTGTATTCAGTTAAATTCATTTGTATCGTTTTGGAAACGATTTAATAATCTGTTATCGAAAATTAAAGTGAGAGTGACTTTGAATGCTGCATTCAATTCGATTCATTTCTTTAGTTATCTTCCAGTCGATCGTCGTCAAATTCAATCGTACGCGTTACCACATCAAATTTTGCGGCAGATAAGATAGTAGTAAATGATTTTTATGTATATAACGAAAATTCTCCATCCAAACGCGAGAGCCGAGCTACCGTAACGTACCATGTTCTCCATCTTTCTTTTCTCTCCCTCCCTTTTCGAGAGAAAGGCTCGCCGGCCCGAAATTTGGACTTAGAATATCTTGGTGGGTCAGGGGTGGTAACTTTTTTTTGCTGTTAGCTGTACATAATCAGCAACTTCCAGTTTATCAGTATTTCATGAATAACTCCTAAACAATCAGTGATACAAAAATATGTTTCATACAAAAGTTATAGTAAATTACATTTTCTAAAACTTTTATAAATAATAGTATACACCTAAATATCATATTTATGGAGATATTTTGCAAAAATGGAAATTTGCTTCGAAGAATAAAGCTCGACTTCCAGAAAAAACGATTTACTCCAAAAACCAATCAACTCTGACAACACCCACCACAGTGCTATATATGAAGTTTGGTATTGATACGACTAATAGTTTTCAGGTTAGAGCACCCACAATCACACACACACAACACGCGAACATCATTCCGAAAATGGTCAAAACGTGTTCTAGGGACCCCAAAACATGCATTTCCGTTGAAATCTCAAAGTTGATTTTTTTCATGTAAACAATACTTTCTCCATACAACGTACATGGAGAAAGTAAAAATAAAGAAATATACTATCAGTAAGTATTTGCATGCAATACATAATGAGAATCAGTTCAAATTTAAAAAAAGATGGCATAATAACATAAAACAAAAATAAGAAAAAAGTACATGAATCTACATCCATAAGGTACTATATGAGACATAAAAATGCATATAAAATGAGATGATATGCGTTAAAATAAAATGACTTTGATTTTTTGGGATACTGGAATGTACATCCATATCCTGTATTTCATATGAATTATTTTGTCATCATGTCAATGATTAGTTAATTGACTGAATTAACTCTGCTGCTGAAAATGTTCTCATAGAACATTATGAAATTGAGGAAAAGGTTGGCAGCAATGTTTCTCTTAGTTTGTAGCCATTCTTTATTATGAAGAATAAAAATTCTAGCCCTTGACTGGGAAATTCAAGTTAGAGTATCCTGTTCTACCTGAAAATATATCTCATTATTCAGTTTATATAATCATTGACGTTGGCTATCTTGCATCTGTAAAGTTTATGATCTTCTTAGGGATCCCTAAATACAAAATTGACTGTTACTTAGCTATCTGTGCTCACAAAATTCCAATAAAGTAGCCAAGAGCTATGCAAATTACTTTTAAATAATTCATTTTTAATAGTTGGTAGTCTTACTTCCATAAAGTGTGTGCACTGGATCACTGGGCTGGATATTGGGGTTTTAGGATTGTTCATTGATATCAAATAGTTTAAGATAAAAGATATTCACCCAAAATTTAGTTAAATGTGGAAAAAAATATATTTCATGGGTTGTTAATATCAAGGAGGAGTAATTTTATGATTTAGATGATCTTTCTAATGGATTTGCTGCGGTTGAAAACTCCTAAACTGAATATTTCGTAAAGAAATTCAAATATTTATATTTGCCCAATATTTTTATGTTTTTTCAAAAGTAATTTTTATTATTTTTTGACAGAAAGCAATTAAAACATAGTGTTATTTTGCTATACAAATGCAAAATTATCAATTTTATCTTTGTATTCTGAAATTTTGAAATCTCCAGGTCAATTTTCACTAAGAAAAATTTTATTTTACGAATAACAGCAATTTTGGTGCATGTTTAAACACTTTATGTAACAAATAATGATTTACGTAAGATATAATTTTCTATGGTTAATTCTAAACTTGCAATTTAGGCAGACATTTTATGTAATTTAATCTAACTCAACCAAATGATGATATAGCACATATAGATGATATATAGTATACAGTAGAACCTCAATTTTACGAAGTTGAAGGGACCCAAAAATTTGCACTTTGTAAAATTCGGGCTTTGTAAATTTGAGGTTTTCTTTCAAGCAATCGAAATCTCTACAATAACAATCCAAGTTCAGTAACACAGTGCATAATGTTAAATGGGATTGAAAGGAAGGTAATATTTCAATAAAATGAATTATACATCCAGATTAATGTTTAATACAACAGAAAAAAATTCTAAACTTTTTACTTTTTAAATAATCTTCAATTTTTATTTTTTTGGAAGTTTCAATGAAAGATGAGGGGATTTTCTCAATACCTGAAAGGTAATAATTGAATAAATCAGGTACACCATCAGTAAACATCTGAAAATTGTGAAGCACTTTTATCGAGTGTCTTAATTCATTCCTTGTAGGGGGGAAGGTGCTTCTGGTATCTTCTTGGCTTGTAGAAGAGCTATCTAAGTTCACTTCATCCTCATCTTCTTCGTCTTCACTTAATTCACTGCAGTTATGCGTTATAACATGAGAGTCACACTTGACATATGACTCAGCATGAGAGGATGCATCTGGGATGTATTGATTTAGTTGTGCCATTTCTTTACTAAGGAGGTCCTGTAGTGTGGGAACCTCTACTAACTCCTCTGTCTCTATAATTGATGTGTCATCAAAACCAGCTGATCTCCAACAGTTGGAAATAGTGTTTGCAGTGACACTGTCTCATGCTCTGGCAATTCCTCGCACAGCATGGATCAATGTCCATGGAGGCACATCAGAAGCTTGATTATCAACAAATGTATGCGTACTAAAGCTCTACTTGCAGAAAGCTAAACTATGCAGGTCTAAACTTTTCAAATAATTATGAGGATGAAATCAAACTAATTTCTGTGTCAAATAAGAGTCACAGGCTCATTCAGAAAGAAAACAATAGATATCACATGCAATTCTCTGTGTGCACCATAGTAGTAGTAGTTTGTTAAAAGCACTTTGACAGCTTAGGTCATTTTACCCATGTGCTCCCACCAGGATTTGAAATCAGAACTGATTCCTCATGAGTCACGAGCGTTACCCACATGGCTCTCCAGGAGCCAATCTGCAGTATATTTGCTTCAAATTGAAAGGATTTTAAAATTAGACTACGATTATACTGATTCCCTTTATAGCATAGACCTTATTTCAAAGCCTAGGAGACTCACATAAGTCAAAGTGAATGAAACTGACAGCCATGAATTCCAAGAAACTAGCTCGTAAATATTTTAAGTCATTTAAGAACTTTACTTAAGTTAATTTGAAACTCCCTCTACTTTATATGCGTTCTACTACGCTGACGTTTAGCGGTGATTTTCGAGAACTACTTACTCGCGGCTACTTTAAACGATCTTGTCGCGTCACAAATCATAAGTCGCGATCGCAAATTCTTATTTAACCACGTAAAACGCTTTTAATTAATAAATTACGTATTGAAAATGCATTAAAATTTAAGTATTAGTGACATATTACAGTAAATTTAGTATTCTTTAATTAAACCACATCTGCAACGAAGAACTTCCACAGGAATGCTACTTTCAAGTAAAAGGTTCACCAAAGTTCTGCGATGGGGTTGCGGCGGCTATCATATTGCTAAAATTAAATAATTCCAGAGAAAATATGGAGGTCGCAAAGGATATATACTCGTCGCAAAGGATATATATATCCGTTGCGAGGAGTAGGTATTTCTTATACACAAAATGATAGAAAAGAAATAGAACTTACCAAGCGTCCGAAGATAATGCTGGACGAGAAATCTTCGGTAGTGGACTTTATAGTTGTTAATTATTCCCATGTCCAGCGTTTGCATCTTACTGGTGCTATTTGGACTCAGAAAAAGTACGTTTGGTAGCACTAGTCCGCTTATTTTATGAACTGGGGCATTATCTACAAGAAGTAGAACATTGCGATTCTCGCATGCGCTCTCCTCTGCAAGAAGATAATTTGCTTCTGAAAAATGTCCGTCGTCATCCATGCTTTTTTATTATTTTCATACAACACAGGCAAAATTTTCACGTTCTTGGAGCTCTTGATTTTGCAATCACAACTGGTTTCAACTTTTCAGATCGATCTTGGTTACATATCAGCATTACTGTAACCCTATCCTTACATTTTTTACCTCCGCGACATTTTTCACCACGGGTCCCGAGGATGGAGTCAGGTAATGCCTTGAAAAACAACCTGTTTCATCCAGGTTGTATATATCTCGAGGGGAATATTTAGACACAATGTCATCGTTTATTTCATGCCACTGCTCAACGTCTTTTGTGATGATGCTACCTTCTTCTCCACAGATTTTCATTGAAGTGATTCCGTATCTTTTCTATCAAGCCACCCATTTGAGGCTTTCAAGTTGTCGCACTTCAGTTTAAGAGCCAAAACCTGAGCCTTCTCCTTCAGAATTTTTTGTCTGCCCGCGATCACGTACTTCCTTGATAATTCACCTTTTGGTGACCAAACTCAGGGACTTCCTCTTTTTCTTGGTCAGCGATGTTTTATCCATGATTTCACTGATAGGCACACGGGATATCACAACACAGGCCACCTCGCGCAGAGAGAGATTCTGACTATACGCGCGCGACTTTTCCTTGCTTGGAGACCAACATTTCTCAGGGTGTCCACCATCCAACCATTATTTTTCAACCTTTTACTAACCAGTTAAAATCCGAAATCTCTGCAGCAGCCTTAAGCATTTTAAGATCTCGCACTCCAATTTAGTAGCCAAGATCTGAGCCCAAAACTCCCCAAGTCGAAAGCAATTTTTTATCATGCTCTATTCTCTCAATCTTTCGTCCAAATAGAAACCATATACAACTGGAAACTGCTGGTGTATACGATCCCACGTCGCGGATTCGCGATATTACCAGAAAGCATGATGAAGAAAGAAAGTGCACGGCTACGTCTTATAAGCTATCATTTTTCGCGAAAACTGTAATCAAAATGTTTGTATCTCACGAAATTTTCACATTTTCCCATCTAAAATACATGGGATGGGAGGGTCCTCCCATCATAGACGATCTGGATTCAGCTGCTCCTTTTTACGGCGATCGTCATCCCGTTGTATTGAGCTCAATGCGACAAAACCATTTCATATATTCTTCGTAAAACCGGGGTTCATTCACTCCTAGGGACCGGCTTCTCACTTCGTAAAACATGAAATCGAGGTTTTACGTAAAACCGAGGTCATTTTACATGTACAAAGATCGGTACCGACGGAATGGTTCGTAAAACTGTGTCACTTTGTAAAATCGAGGTTCGTAAAAACGGGGTTCTACTGTATTTATTTATTTTTCACCTTATACTAATGATTTAAATAAATCCCTGCATGACTAAGCTTTTGGCATTCCTTTCTGTGTAGATTCATTATTGATAAAGGTAAACAAAACATTCGTAATTGCCGCATGATTTTATTACAAAACTAAAATGGCCTGTTTTGGTTGAATAGCCATCTTCCTGCAAAGAAAATGCAAAATGAATTTCTAAGGTTTATCATAAACTTAGAATGTGCAGAAATTTCATGTTTCCAAATCACTAAAAATGTTTGTCTTTGTTTCTAAAATTCATATTTCACATCCGTGCAGAATATGCGACAATTCCATCATTGTCTTTAAGAAATGGAGGGATAGCCTTCCCAACCCACAAACTCATTTAATCTCCATGGAATCTCTTTGCAACGAATGCCTAAGTTTGAAATATTACTTTCAAAATAATAACAATAGTAAACCAATATATTTGCTCATAATCATATAGCATTGTTTACCTGGAAATATTTTCTTTTCAAGTGTCAAAATACTCGATTTATTAATCATTCATTAAAAATTGATTTTTAATGATCAGTTGCTATCATTCTTTGGTCATCTCTCTCTTTACATTGTGATCAATTTCTGGATCAAACATGCACTCTCTTCCTGTTGAGGTCGGTTGACTACTTTTTGGCATTCAAGAAGATCTTTCAGATTATTTGAGAACTATCTGGTGTTTTCATATTATTTGTTTATCGTTTAAGCTATGGATTATTTGTTTATTGGTTGGTATTGATTCCTTGATGGATTTAAACAAATAGATAAAGATATCAAATTAATCAGTGTACCTTAAAATGTCAAATTACTTATGCACTTAAAGGTGCTCTTCAGAGTGCTTTTAGAAATGTAAATATTTCAAGAGTCTTAACATAATCTGTTGTCTTGAAAACCTTATGAAACCTAAACTCATGAACATAGCGGTTTTATATTTGTGCTCTTAGTTTTCTTATTCAGTTACATAGTTTATTATTCAGTAATACACAAAATGTATGTCAGCAGAATCATCCAGTGTTTTATTTTGAAGCTCTTATACCAGTGTTCATCTCTTTTTTCCTGGGCTAAATACATTCGCGTGATACTTTTGTATGAGGCATGAAAGCAAAGAGAACATTTCTCAGGTATGGAAGCACTTACATTTCCTTGAGTAGATAGAACAAATGCCTTTCCTAAACTTAGACAGATGCTGAACATTGTTTCAAGATCAGTCTTCCTTTTAAAACACTCAAGCTTGAACTGAGTAACATTTACAAGACAACTTTACTGGTGTACAACTTTACACTTTATTCAAATCTCCATGGTTTAAAAGAAACTACCATTGAATCATATATAGGGGAAAAATTAATGCACCTTGCTTCTCTACGCAATAAAATGGATCCAGTTCCATTGTTGGACTGCTGATTTCTCTCACTGCTGCAACAAAATGCAGGCTATGGAGCCATCCATTCTGTGGGGTCTCTTTTAATTAATGCATGTTGCCATTGCTTTAGGCAGAAAGTTTATGAACCTGTGTTTTAACCCCTTATCACCTTTTGAATAGCGAGTTATATATCTTATGCATTTAATATTGTTTAACATTTTGCAGCCCATGTGTCGTGGGAATGTTGTGGGATGTGACAGACCTTGAGTGCGACCTGGTAACCATGAGCTTAATTGATAATTGGCTGGGACAACATGAGGGTGAAAATAGTAAAGCAAATAAGGAAAAGGTAGAAAAAGAGAGCCTAGTTCAACCTGCATTGATGGATTCAAATAAGAAGCTATTAGAAGCCTTGGTAACAGCAAGATTTGCCGCAAAGCAATTCATGACTTCAGCAGCAATGGTGACTTATGGTGTGCCCGTCAAGTTCTCCTCTAACTTCTGAATCATCTTTCACACCAGAAGTTCCCAATGGTGATCTTTGTACCTGTTGAATTTATTTCTGAGTAATTTAATTTAAAATGTTAAAGCTCGCACTAGTGATGATATGAGTTTATTGTATTTTGACCTTAATGTCAGTTGAATTAATTTAAATATGTGAAATAATTTTAGAATCATTCCTCAATGGGGGAGATATGATTTAAGAACATGTATTTTATTACTTAAACCAAAAATGTTGAATATACTTAAATATTTATTGGGTATCAGATTGCGTATAATTGCTTTGTAATGTAATATCAGAAGCACAATGTGTGCCATGAAATGCATACAAAAATAAAAAAAACCTTTATTTTCTTAAGCTTATGTTCAGGTTGATTTTTTCAGCAATATGTGGAAAATTTCATTATATTTAACAGTGATACTCTATAATACAAATCCCTTCAATTCACAGGTAAATATATTCTGTTATTTTCAGTAGCTCATTCAGTTGTGCCACAATTATGAGAAAATTCTTGAAAAACTTCTTTTCACATTTAGGAGACAGCATTGATCTTCTGGAGGATGCTTTTGCCAAACGTTTACTCACTTCCTGACTACCCTGAATAATTTGAATTGGTTAACAAAAGTGTTAAGAATAAAAATATCCTAGAGTTAGGTTTTAGAAAGAGAAGTCTTGTACAATTTTTAAAGTTTGCTTAAGATCTGATAGTGAATTTGATAGAAGTAAACATCTTAGAGAATAATATTGCACGATTGGCAGGTTTCAGTTGAAAAAAAAATAATTTTCATATTGTGAAATGAAATTACTGTATTTGACGGCATATAAGACGCACCTTTTTTCCTAAATTATGTCTCGAAAAATTTCCCTGCGTCTTGTATGTGAAGGTTCAACCTCCACAGGTTAACTTTCTATACTGAATGCTATTTTTAGCCCAGATGGTCTATACTACCTATTTCATAATTGCATTCAATTATTGTGTTAATATTTGGCTTTTACAAATGTGACAACTAAAAGAAACTACATTTTAAGTTATTGTGGTATTGTACTTTCGCATGGACTATTAAAACTCTTTTTCCTTATGAGTGGCCAACTTAATGAGAGTGCGTCTTAAATGCCGTCAAATACGGTATAAGTAGAGGAAGGATAAAATAATGTAACTGAGTGGCAAGTTTCTTTACAGAGAGTATTGAGAATCAGCAAAAATTTTACTTTTGTGATTCACAGGATGAACATGGAACATTGATTCAATAAAAACCACTTGTTAACAGAAGTATCAAGAAAAACAAGCTAATCATCGCTAAAACTGGCCACCCTTAAGCACCTAACTGAGCATCACTTTGTGTACAGCTTTTTGCTGTAAGTAACAAGCTAGGAACACTGCTCCAATGTGTTTTAACCCTTGCCTTGTGAATTGTTGCCTGCTAGCATCCAGCAGCTGTAGTTGCCTCTTCATAAGCTTCAGAAACACTAAGAGACTTGAGAAAATGAGTGAAAAATGTTAGAAACTAACTACTTTTCACTGCTGCTCAACTTCTCCTTTCTTGGATTCTTTTTGGACATGGTGATGGCATAAAATTAACAACCCAGAAAAAAAACTTCTTTGCACTGTTTCTGTGGCATACCATTTTCATACTCTATACTTAACGAGTAAAATGTAGCTTGCATACTGCAAGCAGATAGACCACACTAATTTTAAGTGGCATCATATCGAGTGAGTTCTCAAAAGAAAAAAAATGGATTGAAAATATTCTGATTATTCGCTGCAATTTATTCATCCGGCATCAAACCTGGGTCTTCCTGGTGATACCTACTATTCATCACAATAGAAGATCACCATCTCTAACTATCTGTGAAAATTCAAGCAGGAATATTATATGCAACTGCCTCAAACGATGTCCTACTTTTCCCTTATATTTCTTATGAGAGAAATGTTAATGTGCTCTGGCATCGAACCCAGGAATAGTACGGTCATATGAAAATTTTTTTCTTAAACCAGTTTTAACCATACATCTTCCAGCCAAGCACGAACTTCCTATCATTTCGATAAGTGCATCAAAAAAATAATGAAATACTAACCCTATGTATTTTAAACGGGAGACATATTTACCGCCCGGCATCGAACCCGGGTCTTTCTGGTGGAACATCCTATGCAACATAATATAAGATATTAATCTTTAACTATGTGCGAAAATTCAAGCAGAAATATTGGTTTCAACTGCCTCAAACAAAGTCTTACTTTTCCCTTATATTCCTTATGAGAGAAAAGTTATTGTGCTCTGGCATCGAACCCAGGAATAGTACGGTCTTATGAAAATATTTTCTTTAACCAATTCTTACCATACACTTTCCGGCTAAGCACGAACTTCCTATTATTTCGAGAAGTGCATCCAAAAAAATAATCAAAAACTACTCCCATGTATTTTAAAGGGCAGATCTTTGCATCGTCCTAGCATCGAACCCAGGATATTTTTTGTGAAAGTCATTGATGTTTTCGAAAGACCAAGACCATAAATATAGGCTCCTTGAGTTTTATTTCTCTACCTATCCGGAAAGTATTTTTTTTTAATTCCCGAAAATCACGGCAATGCATTTAAACGGGAAAAATCGGGACTTTGGGGCCCTCTGGAATCGAACCTATGACACTGAGGATCAAAGTCGCTTTTTTCCTGGGGGTTTCACGTTATTGCCAATACGTCGTAAAAAATTTTTTATAAAAAATATATATGAATGAATCTGGAGAAGCATCTATGTATAATAGATAAAGAAAAACTAAATTCTAACAATCAACCTTTAATTTCACAATACTGAGGCATTGCAACATTTGCACAGGTCCTCGTTCTCAAGTTTGAAAATAATAATAATTTACACTTTGTGAATCTTTTTTAATTTTATTCATGCTTAAGAAAATATTGCTAATCCAGCCCCAGAGTCTAATGTGTACACTTTCCACACTAGGTATAAAAATAACTTTGATACACCTTGCTGTGGACTTTAAAAGTTCCTTAACCACTTCAATGTGAAGAGCCTCCAACTCCTCAATAAACTTCCTGCTCAGATGCAGAATCTTAATTCAAATAACTTTAAGATTACTATCTCTAATTGGTTAACAAAAAACCTGCTGTATACTGTTGATGAATTCAATGACTGCATGTAAATTATAATCATTTTTAATTGTTTTTCTTTTCCTTTCTATAAGTTTAATTGTTTTTATATTATTTAATGTAGGTTTAACTGTGTAAATATATATATTTTTTATATATTGAGTTTTTCTACTCTCACATTTATACCTGTTTCTTTGACTGGTTCTCATATCAATAAAACTTTATTATGTATTGTTATCTTATGGTTTGCCAAACTATATTGGTTGTATGTGCAGCTGAGTTGTTGACTGTAACTAAGGACGAGTTCCCTCCACTGTAAATTGAAAGTTATGTTCTATTTTCAGAGGATTTTAATAGTGAGAAGCAGATCTCTAATTTTTAAATAGAAACTTGAATCATAAAGATGAAAATTAAGATAAAACAAGGCTCTTCTAATGACTGAAGAGTCTGGTTAAGGATGAGTTACAAAAATATTATGATGTGATTTTCCTCATAATACAGATTTAATTACATAAGAAGAAAATTGTCTCACAGAACTCAAACCCAAACCTTTAATCATGCAGTTTTAACCAACATGCAGTTATATCTCATCAATCCTGCATTGGGATTTTTCTCATGTGCATGACTTAAATGTAAAATCACCTTACATCTTTTGTCATTCTTAAAGTGGATCCTCTTTTCTGCCACTTCCTCTGTGCCTCAGTGAGTTTTTGCCTATGAAAAATGTCGCTTAATTGGATGAGCCACATTGCTTTAGCTCCCAAATGGCATACACAGACAACACAAATGGATATCCGGAGACTGATGTTGAGTCGTTAGGGTACCCTATGTTTCTCAATGCTAGTGGGTCCGAAAATTGTGTGTTGGAAAATGAGGGGCACTCCATTCAAGACCGTGGGGGTGGATCAAAATCAAGAAAGAGAATAATTCTTCCTGTCTTCAGAGAGTGAAGTTAAAGTAAATGGCATTACTGAAAATGCTAAACATGCAAAGAAGAAATGCTGTGGAAATCTAAGGAGCAATGTAAGAACAGAGGAGGACGGGACCGAGTTGAGTGAGTGTTTAGCACTAGTTTGCTGCTATTAAAATAAGGGAGCTATTGATTGACAATTATGTGAGGTTTGATTTATCTCTTTCAGAACTGCAGGAAATATTAAGGACAATTCTCTTTGTGAAGAGAGCTGTTGTAGACATAGAACAGAGGCTAGATTCAATAGAAGAGAAAGCTACAATAGCAAAAGGTAACCCAGAACTATGAGGAGGAAGAAAAATTTAGTGGATTAGAATTTCCACTGGGAACCCAAGAGGAGTTGGATGCAGCTGAGGAAAAAATGAAAGATGTGGGATTTAGAAAGATGTTGGTAAGATTAATGTTCGTAAAATAAAGCTAGATAAAATATCAATCAACTGGAAAAGTCTGATTAATGTGTACTTTATCAATTTAATTGCAAGTGTCCGAGTTGTCCTTCATTAGAGGGAACACTGCTAAGGACATGATTGTTCGTATTCTCCGGCATGTCATGGCAGACAACCTGTCTGCCAGTTATGGTTGGGTTGGGCATAAAAAGAAAAAAGTATTCTCTGAACTCAGCTTGAAGACTGCAGTTTTTGGTATGCATTGCTTTAAAATTCATAAGTAGTAAAATAAATTGTATTCCTAGTGCGGAATTTAAAAAAAAACTTAAAATTTGAGATCTGTTTGTCTAGAAACAGTCTAAAATTTTTAAGGGTTTGCAAATGTAGGGATTTGCGAAACAGAATTTAGGCATCCATGGTGTGTGTGAAAATGTGTACATTTTCATAGTACTAAGAAAACATGCAGAAATTTATTAGAATTAAGTTAGATTGTATGTAATATATAGATGAAATACTCCACATATTAATGACATTTCAGAAATCAATAATTTATGAAAACTATTGCAGTTATTTTCAGGGTGATCTTTATTTAATGTATCAAACTATAGTTATTGTTCATAGAAGAATTGGCATTCTGTGTCCCATTGTCACAGCACTTCATTTGTTCTTCACAATAAGTTATACCATTGATATTATTTGAATTACTTCATTTTAGCTTGTCTTATTCCTATCATAAAGACTAATTAAATGGTAATTTGTATGTACATGCTGTCAATAGCATGTAATGGGATATGTTCTCTTCTTATAGATTCTGTCCTGGATTGCAAGTGGGAAGGTATCTCTTCAAAAGACTTGGAAAATTATGTGAAGGATTGGTTACTAGGGTATTACTGGACAACTTTTTTATACAAACATGAGCAAAAGGTATGAGGAAAATGAGGTAGTATGTGGAGTGTATGAAGGTAAGAATGCAAGAGCATGTATGAAATATTATTTAAATGTTATATAAGTAAAATATTTGGGATAAAGAATGAAGGAGTGAAAAGCAGAAGGCTGAAACCTTGAAGGCCTTATTTCTTCAAGTTATGGCCTAATGCCATTGAGGCATGCTGATGAAATACATATTATAATTACCGTGGCACTAAGAGAGTTAACCTGTTGCAATGTTTTTTATGTATGGCACTATTTCCATTATTCATGATTTAAGTCAGACAATATCTCACCTTCTCATAAAATTTTATGGTCCAAAAAACTTTTGGCGTGGAAATCCAAGTGATGGGAATAAACGTCTTCAATCATGCAAATAAATTCAAAATATACCTAGTTCATTCTAAAAAGGAAATGAAAAAAATCTTGAGTTCTTGTATCTATATTTTTTGTTTTCATTCAGTTATATAATTCTAAATAGCCCTTTTCCGGTCTTTATGAAAATGTTTAAATTATATTTAGCAAGTTACAAAATTGAATGCCGAAGAACCAATCTTGAAAAATGCAAAATACACAAATGATTCATTCCAAAGGTTTCCTACATAACAACAATGAATAATAAACCAGTAAGGAAGGTATTTAACATTTTGCCACATTAATCTAATGTCAGTTATTTAGCTCTTTTTACTGTGTCTACCTCAAAAGGAATTGCATAAGGGTCAAATAACTCTGTGACTGCTATTTTTATAATATTTCCTTTTACTTCTATATTGTAGGGTCCAGGAAAATAACCAGTTGCAGTGAGTAAGCTTGGCTGTAAGGCAGACAACTTTGTAAAAATATCGTATGTTTGTAATAGAGGGAAAATAAATTTTTTTGAAATGTAAATTTGTTTTTTTTTTATAATCAGCAGTCACTAGTTAATGCATTCATTCGTCAATGGTTACTACTCCCATCAATTCATCTATAGGTGCCATTGGAACTCTTAAGTCCTTCTACCATGGTGATTAAAAACTTTCATTTTTGATCACCATGGCGAGTACCCGCAAAAGTTTTAATGAAGAATCCTTCCCAGGGGCGGATCCAGGCACTAGGCGTCGAGGCACTTGCCTAGGGGCCTCCACTATCTGGGGGCCTCCACCACTTGAGAATATTTTTTTAATAATACGTATTTGTTCTCATGTATAAAAACACAAGCTAGAGTTTCCCCAGTATAGCAAAAAATGCGGCCGTAATTCAAATGTATATACTGAAAAATGAAAAAATGGCCGTAAAATCAAATGTATATACAGAACTTGTATGTAATTCCATGACCATTTATAATAAATAGGAAATGTTGGATTTCTCCGCCTTTAAGTGGGCCTCCACCAGTTATTTGCCCTCGCACCCCTTGATCTGCCCCTGATCCTTCCACCTTGTAAAGGTTGTATTTCATGTGAAGGAATCTTTTTGGTGTATATTCTTGCAACCAAATGCATGAAATATCATTAATATCTGATACGGTCATTTTATGGATATCCTGTGGATATCGGATTTTGGGACATATGGATATCCTACGGACATCCGCGGGATATCGCCGGATGCTCATCGGACATCCATGGGACATATGTAACGTCCGTCGGATATCTGTTGGATGTCAATGTGTTGTTTGGGATATTAGAATGTTCTGGCCAGAGAGCTAACTCTAATAGAATAACTGATTAGGAGATCCAGGTTTCAGACCTGGTCCTGTTAATGTCAGTTCTTTCTTTGGATATTTCGTAAGTCTTTAATCACTTTTCACACTTTACCTTCAGATTTTTAGCCTTGAAATGACATTGATAATTTATTTAGAACTATTGCAAAATTAGATATGGAAATTTATGTCTAATCAGAACAAAAATTAGGCTGTATGTAGCACCCAAGGGATTTGCAAAACAAACAAGTACAGATAGATCTAGGAACTTTACAAAATGATGTTTAAAACAATTATCTTATGAACTCATCAAAAATTTGCTTTTAAAATGCCATGATAAATGTTGTTGATGTAACTACGAAAAACTTAAGGTCCTCATCTGATCCTTGGTAAATCCCTTTGAGGGTACAATTGCTCTCTATGAATCAGTCTCGCCATCAAAGTAATGAAGGTAGAAATATTAGCAAATATATTGTTTATAAATTAGTAGCATTAGTGTCTTTTTGTTTCCTGGTAAATATGACTTCTTCAAATAGTTTCAAGTGGACTACACAAGATTGTTCTGTTTCATTAAGATTCTTTGGAAGTAGGCTTGTCATGTCAGATTCAAAGGCAGATTTTTATCAACCTGAATTCCTTCATCCTCTTACTTCTTGGCTTTTGCATGTTTAGGTAAATGGAAATTTTTATTATAATAAAATTTAGTAAGTCTTTTTGTTGACTGTGATTATATAGCTAATAAAGTAAGAAAAAGGTAGAAATTATTCATTATTTCAAAGACAGGCTGGCTGCTTGTGGCTCAGACTGATCATACAAACTGCATGGTGACCAATTTCAAGTGGTCTTACTTCAAACAGTGCCCACATTAGACACGCTGTGAGACCTACTTTGAGAGAGATGAACAGTCATCAAGTTTTTCGATAAGCTTTGTACCTTCTCTTGCAGGCACAATCAATGCAGTTAGAATTTGTTTACCAAACTGGTAAATTTCTAGTTTCACACAGTCAGGGAGAAATTCTATATCCTAGAAATTTACCAAAATACTTCTTCTGCCATATTTGATGTTTGAGTCACAATTCCAATTATATATAAACCATTCCAATACATTTAAACCTTTTTATGACCGGAAGAAAAAGAACTCTAAAGAAGTTCTTGAAAGATCTGTAATCTTTAGTCTTATAGGAAAGCATGCAACTATTTGCAGATATTTCATAAATGCATAATTGAATTATTTATTATGATTTAAAAACTCAAGGATTACTAACTGAGTAATACCATTTGTTTTTCTGTTTTAAACCCTAGAAATGATAAAACAAAGTTTTTTCTGCATTTTCACTTAGAAAACGCTGAAAATGCAGGTTCATGAGAATCGAGGAGAAAAGGTTCTGTTTTTGAGCATACAAAAATCATTGTGGCTCGCTTCAAAATTCACCTTCGATCTTACATCTTACTGAATGTGAGATCCGTACGGGGGTACGGGTGAGATCACAGGGATAGCGATCTCCCTCTAGCGACCAAAAGTGAAGCCAGGGGCAAAGTGACAGATTGCACATTTCACCATGCTGGTGAGAACTTTTCGTATCTCCCTATCCTTATACATTGTTTTTTTGCGATTTGCGGCTTTGATACATCAAGGTTTGATTGAGTAAGTCGAACGTTTTAGAACACAAAATGTAGTTTGAGCAATGTGTAACACGAAGCTATTTTGTTATTTTCGTGTTTCTAAAGGTTTTATAGGTAAATAAGCAGGGGCTTGTTTCTGCCTTCAATATGACCAATTGCAGTGCATTTGGTTGTAATAACAGGAGAAGAAAGAAATCAAAACAGCAGTTATTAGCTGAGGAAACGGAAGTTATTACGTTTCACAGGTAATTTTATTCTATTTAATTTATTATAATGTGATTATCTCATCAAGGTGTTATGTTATTATGAGTGATAGAAGAGCTACCTGTTACTTACATTCACAGTGACTTTCCCCAGCTAAGTTCCTTATGCTATTTTAATTTGTTAGATTTCCAGTGAATAAAGGAAGAAGAATGGCGTGGATTGCTGCCATCAGGAGGGACAATTGGTTGCAGACAAAATACTCGAGAATATGTTCGGCACACTTTCCTAAGGAGTGTTATGATGTTTCTTATACTCCTGTAAGACTCCGGGAAGATGCTGTTCCCACCATATTTGAGGGATTCCCCTCACATTTGCAGAAGGTAAGGAAATGAAAATTTTTTCATCCTAACTTTAAATGGCTTGTTTACATAGAGAAATGTAAATAAATTGCCTCAATTAGGTACGAAAAACTAGAAGGTCCCTTTCATATAAAAACGAAGTATTAGTTGCTTCTGCGGATGTCTCTAATGATGTAGAAGACGTAGAAGCTTTGGAAGAATCTTCGATAATGACTCTAGAGATTCCTGTGGGTGTTAATAACGCATCTACATCCGGGTCCCCTTCGTTATCAGAATGCCATGTTGAAGAAAAACATGTATCTAAAAGTCATGTCAAGTGCCGTAGGAAACTAAAGATTCTCCAACAAAAGACACGTCGCCAAAAGCGCAGAATTGCCTCCCTTAAAAGTGTCATTTCTGAAATCAGAAAATCCAACCTTCTCAGCGAAGAAAAAGTTATCACTTAAGCTGAAATAGCAGGCCCAAGCAAGGATTCACTTTTACGACAAGTCAGGAGAGAGAGGGGGTTGCCACTCACTAGAAAATATAATGCAAAATTGAGATATTTTGCTCTTACTTTACATTTTTATTCACCTAGGGCATATGTATTTGTGAGAGATGCCTTTAACTCATCTCATTTGATAACTCACCTATCCATCCAATCATCAGAAATGGCTGAAGAGGATAAGTTCTGCACACTTCTGTTTGATGAAATGAGTATTAAGCCGAATTTGTGCTTTGATTGCTACCATGATCGCATAGATGGCTTTGAAGATTTTGGTAATGGAGAGAAGACCAATAAAGTGGCAAAATATGCTCTTGTTTTTATGGTTAGAGGTCTACATGCAAAATGGAAGCAGCCAGTTGCTTATTACTTTAGCCATACCAGCACACCTGCACTGACCATTTGTAATCTAATCAAGGATATTGTTCCTAAAATTCTCTCTGCTGGACTGAAAGTTATGGCTACAGTGTGTGACATGGGCCCAAATAATGTAAGAGCCCTCAAACATTTGGGTGCTTCCTTCCAATCTCCCTTCTTCTCCATTGGTGAAACAAGAATATTCACTATCTTTGACCCCCCTCATCTTTTAAAATGCTTCAGAAATTTGTTTCTTAAACACGATGTAGAAATTCAAGTGGAACTTGGGGGAAATCGAGTACATGGTATCGCAAAATGGCAACATATATTAGCCACATATGCTGACCAGGTTCCACCATTTCAAGACCTGAAGCACTTGACTAAGAGGCATGTTGATCCACGACAGCGAGACAAAATGAGGGTATACCTGGCAGCTCAAGTCATGAGCAATTCAGTCGCTTGTGCTGTCAACCACAGAGTTTCATCAGGTAGTTTTCCATAGAAATATTTTATTAACTCCTGATTTACGTTATCCATACTCTTGAATATTTCTGGAATGTGTGTGAAGTGAAAAACTTACATAATATCTTTGTTATTACAGGTGTTCTGGGATCAGATGGTGTGGCTACAGCTACCTTCCTCCTCCTCTGCGATGAAGTTTTTGACAGCCTTAATGGGACCTTGCATCGAAGAGACCGTTGTAAGATATTGAAAGGGCCTGTCACATCATCTTCACCTCATTTCCAGTTCTGGGCAACTGCTATCAAACGCATTGATGGCCTCAAGTTCTTGTCGTGTGTTAGGAGACCACCCTCTCAAGATGGCTGGTTAGCAACCATAAGAGCAGTGAGAATGCTTTGGAAAGTTTTGCACAAGGAGGGCTTTGAATATTTGGAAACACGGAATTTGAACCAAGATCCGTTATAAAACCTTTTTGGAACAATTAGGCAAAATTGTGGGCAGAACCATTATCCTAATGTCCCACAATTTGTGAGTGCACTGAAGACTGCATTAATTGATGGCTTTTCTGCACCTTCTACCCAGCACAACTGTGAGTTGGATGAAGGTAACTTTCTCAGTAACCTGAAGTCTTTCCTAGAGAAAGGCCTCGGTTCCTTTGAATCTGGAAGTGACAGTGCTCCTAGTTCATCTACTATTGCCTACTCTAAAATGCAAGACCGATTTTTTGAGAAATCATTGGAAGGAATAAGAGTGCAAAGCATTGCATATGTTAGCAGCTACATCTGCCAAAGGCTGATGAAAGACAGCAGTTGTAGCAATTGTAAATTGGCATTGACATCAGACTTTCTTTCTACTTGCCATATTCTAACATCATTCAATGATGCTCCTGATGAGTCAGGTCATCTCCCATTACCATCTGAGGAAATGGTAGCTGCAATGGTCCATGCTACGAATATTGTGGAAAGTCTGATGCCTAGTATAGCACATAAGGAAAAGGTATGCCAGCAACTAAGATCTGCTATTCTACAGTCTGTAGATTTTTCTTACATAAACTGTGAAACTCATAGGGAGGAAGTGAAACAGAACATGTCTCTGTTCTTAAAATATTTTATTTATTTCAATATTTTTTGTGATATCTTATTTTGAGTTTTTTGAAAATAAATTGTAAAAATATTCATATTTTGTTTCTTTTTATTTACATGCTACTTATTTAAAATCCAGAAAGCCTTCACGTATCATTTATATTGTGGTTAAAAGCAAGAGGAATTTTCCTCTGATCACCAATGTAAAAGGTGTTTCATACTATGTTTTTTATGTAGATTAACATATTTGAGCTTTCAAATGTTAAATTTTTTTAAATCTTGTATTTAAACAATGCGCACTTAACTTTTCAGTCGTAATGGTAAAAAATACTGAGTAATAATATTTCATTAATTTTTGTGTAGATTAAAGTATTCGAGCTTTTAAATGTTAATATTTTTCTTTATCAAGTATTTAAACCATAGAGTAAGGATGGGGTAGAGCGCGTGTTGCGTTCTGCGCATGTTACAGGATTGAACGTAGGAGACCACGTGACTTTGGTCCGCTTTCGGAAATCTCGCCGGTAAGTTAGTAAGGTAAGTAAGTAAGGTAAGTGAGAAATTCGTGTACTCAAGTTGGTTTTTTAAGTATTTATGTCTTTTACAGACAGCTGATGTTCTGAATTCGAGTTTATTTAGATGCTCTATAGTCTGGCTAATGTAACTCAATATTTATTTTCGGTATCTGGATGAAAATTAACCGTAAAAGATTAAAGGACTTGGGAATCATGGTTTTGAAATGCTGCTCATGAAACTGCAAGGAAAAGTACGTTAAAGAAATCACTTTTAACTCGTAAGTTTTGTGTTTATGGTGATTTTAATACTTATTTAGAATTGTTTTCTTATCATTTAACTTTCATTTGCCATTTACAGATTATGTAATAAGGTAATGAAGTAGCTTGCAAATAGGCGATTGCGGCTATTACTACAGAGTATTCCATGTGACAAAAATGGAATATAGCAGTTTTTACGGTTTATTCTTGTTTCTCGATGATTATAGCAAGATAAATTTTGTTTTTCCGTTTAGGAATATTATTCTCTTCGGTGCATATTCAATAGTATTGCTTGAATCGAGTTCATTGGAGCGCTCGAGTATATTAAAGTGTCGCAGGCTTTTCTCGTTATTTATAATTATTAATATTGACTTTATAGCTTCCCAGTAGATCATGAAAGGAGAAAACTATGGATTCTCAGTTTGAGGAGAAAGGATTTTGTGCCCTCTAAACACTCTAAAATCTGGAAAATGGAAAACTTTCCTGGAACCCTACATAACGTTATTTTGCATACAATTATTTTAATTTACATAAATAACTTGCCAAAAATTCTTATATCAAACATCCCTTTATTTGCTGCCAATTGTAATATTTGTCAAGCAATTAGAAACCTTGGAGATTACACCGCATTAACCTTACTAGTTAACCTTACAAAATTGCACATATGGCTTCTTAAAAGTAAATTACAATGCAAGGCTAGGAAATATAAACTAATGAACTTCAACTGAAATAAATTTAAATTCAATTACAACATCTAGTAATGTGAAGTATCACGTAGCAGAGAAATGGACTCCTTTACATGTGAAGGGTCTTGTTTTAGAAGCATCTGTGAAAAAGATCTCGGATGGAGAGATGGCCTGTTGCGTAAAATTAAACTTTCTGAATCTTTGTCTAACACTTACCTTCTGTAAACATAGTTGTATTGTTTTTAAAATATGTATTACTAAGAAATGAAACCTGAGGATGGCGTTAGCCGAAACCGGTCGTTTTTAAATAAATAACACAGTGTGGAAATTACGAAGTGCCTTATTTTTTCTTATTATGGCTTTCCACGAAGTCCGGCCTAATACTATAGAATTTAATATGTATTAATTTATAATTTATATCTAAATAATGATGCTTAAATAAGAATGAATTCTAAATGTGAGAAGTTGTCAGTGATGTGGCAGAAGAATGTTTCCTAAAACTTTGTTAAAGAAGTGATTATTAAATATTATCAGAAAAATCCCACTGTAATTTCATTCCATTCTAAATCGTTTCCTTTATTTGGAGCTATACCTATACCAGTAGTTGATTCAACCGGAGGCATATCAAGGTACAGTTTCCAATTTATTCAATTTACAAATATTCGCAAAAATCGACGAACCTGTCTCGTTTTGAAGACTCGTAACTTTTGAATGGAGGAAGTTAAGTATCTTGTTCTTTCATTCGTTGAAATAAATTGAGTGCGTTTCTATTAAATTATTCATGAAAGTTCCACATTGTTTAAATATGAAAGAAAATGTTAACTGTGATATTCGACCACTTAAACCCAAGTTTGCCTTAATTTTAAACGTTACTCTAGCTATATGTGTAATTTAAACTTAACAACACTTAAACGTCATTTTTTCCAGAAATGTTCGAAAAAATCAACGAAAACTGGGAATTTATTCGAAACTTTCAGTTTTTTTGCTCTCTTCCTTTTTTGCTTGATCTTGCTTTTCATCCGAGTAAACCTAGTCGAAATGATTCTCTTTTTTAAGAACTCGACGAGAAGTATCTTAATATTCCACTAAAACGTAATTTTCTCCGGATATGTTCGAAAAACTCAACGATAACTGGGAATTTATTTGAAATTTTGTTATTTTGTATTTATCTTGCTTTTTACTCGAGTAAACCTTGATGAGTCGATACTCGTTTCGAAGAACTCGACGAGAGGTATCTAAATATTCTTAAACAATGATAAATATATACCCGACGTTGATTATTATAATAAGAAAACTTTAAGTGGAAACTCTACTATCTATTAAAATAATATACGCATTAACTACGTAGTTCAGAGTTACTTAAAAACTCGATTTTTCAAGGTGAAACTCCACAGCGCATTTGAATTGCCGCTAGAAAACGGAAAAGTCACGTGGTTTAATGCTGTAACATCGGCTCGGCTACTGCGCAGCCTGTCCAGCACTCTACCCCATCCTTACTCTATGATTTAAACAGTGAAATATTTTACTTTTTCAGCCGTAAATTTGATAAATTCTGAGAAAAACTATCGTAGAATTATAACGGCATAGAATATAGCGTAGTGAGAGAACGAACGTGGAGGGCCCGCTAGGCTACCGCCCGTGAAATTTAGTACGCCAAATCGGCAAGTGATGGTGACACGGTGCGACTAAATCCCATTCGCAATACCATTAAGTTGCATTCCCGTGGTGAGATCGCTTTCACAGTTCTAAAATATTTCTATAGATGGCAGAGATAAGTGTGGTTAAAGGCGGTGATCCTCCGAGTGTCCAAGTTAGATCATTAATTTATATGAAAAAGATGGAACAGTTTATGATTCTGGTATGATAAGTTGAATTAAGAGCAGTGGAAAATTAGTGGTTGTGAATGTCTTCAAGTATTTACCGTTAGGTCGCGGAATTACGTTTCCCAGTAATGGAAGCGGTTTCGTTTTCGTAGAAGAAACCCTGACATGCTAGCAACGGTGAGATAAAAGAGCTTACCTTTAGTTTTTGGCTTAAGTTTGATCCTAAACGTGTTACAGAAAATGAAGATGAATATCTTGTTATTAAAACTGAAATATCATCACTGTTTTGATTTAAATTAGTTAGGAGGAAATCCCAATTATTACGTCCTCTAACAAGAAGACGTGGATACACCTCGATGAATGAAATTATCGCAATATAAATTGTGTTAAAAAGCTCTATAAATGATTTTCTTTTATGGTATCATAAATAAATAAAGGGTTATCTATATTAAGGATATGGGGTATTCTTTATCGGCATTGGGAAAAACCACTTTATAGATTGCTACTAGTCTTCCTGAACCGTTGGGTTGATGGGAAGAATCTGTCTCTATCCTTAACCAATCTGTGGTCATCCATTTTTTATGTCCGTAAGAAATTCTTTCCTTGGCCTTCCCTGGTTTCTTTTGGCTGCTATCCTATTCTCTTGGAGATTTATGCACCGGATAAATGCCGCAGCTGGTGCCTTACCAGCCTTTCACTTCTGCTTTCATTTTTTTCGTTATTTGTTGTTCTTTTCTGACTCTTGTGAAAATGTTGGTGCCCTCTTTAACATAAGTTACTATGAGTTCACAGAGGGGAATGAGGTTTACTAGTTGGGATGGAGAGTAGGGTAGTTTACCCTTGCTTTCCTCGCTGAGCCAGACTACTATAAGCGGATCATATCCACTTAAGTGAAGCACAATGACAACACGAGTAACACTTTTTTTGTCAGTCCATAAGGAGATAACTTTATCTAATTATCCACTCATAACTCAGTAGCTATTATTTCATATTAGCCTTGATCAAGATTGAAAAGTAAATTAACGATACATTTTCTCTATCTTGTACCAAATGACGAATGTATTTCATTCCTCGGAATGTGGTTGCAGGAACTTTCAAAACTTGTCAATTGGTTAATTTGCTATTCCCAGGAATTTTAGGGTTCTGCACCAGCACCACATTTCCAATGTATTTTTGTTTTATCCTTGCCTAAGAGTGTCTAGCTGTCAGATCAGACTTGACTTACTCTCCAAGTTAATATTTTGATGTATTTCTTTTACAGATCTACACTGTTAGTTTTAGATATCAGCAAAGACTTTTTAAATCAAGAAATCTCTCTTTGCCTTTGGTATCATGGCTCTGAATTCCTTAGAATTTTTTCCATCAGAAAATCAAAACACCAAGGTATGGAAAAACCCAGTTCAGTCTCTTTTTATCCAGTTCTGCTTCCTCCTTTCTATTTTTAGTGCATTTTAGTTTTGGTGTTCAGCACTTACTATTCTACAACCAGTAACTCCAAGGAAGCCTACACATTGTGCACAATTTCAATCACCATTAACATCTGCAAAGGATATTGTATTGCAAAGCAAGTCAAATTGCAAATTTTTATTCCCCGAGTATTCTTTTCTCTGTATTCTTTCAGTGTCTCATAGATGTTGAAGGGCTGTGGGAACAAGCCACATCCCTGCCCTGCTCCTTTTGAGATCTTTGCTTCAAGTTTCTATTTTCTTATTGGTCCCATCTGGTTCTTATGAAGCTTGGCTATTATTCTTTGGTCTCTGTAATCTACTTTAAGGTCTATTGAACAGAATTTTCCAGTCAACAGCTTCTAAATTAATAGTCACTAATTATTTGCTTACAATTAAGGCTTTCTCGAGCTTATTATGGTTTCATGGGTTTTTCTTCCCTTGACTGATATTCTGGCAGGTTATCTTCAAGTTTCTTCTTCATCCAATATTAGATAATCCTTGTGAATATTTTTGAGGCCAAGTCTTCGCTCTTCACTTTTCAAGTTAAAAATCTTTTGGAATACTGTCAGTTAAGTACATTATGTTAATTAGGTTGTAAAGGCATATTTTACCATTTTTTCCGTTGCTTTTAGGATTTCAGCAGGTATAAGATGCGGTCCTGGTTCTTTTCTTAATTCTTTGATAGCAAATTCAACTATGATTGGCCCAATTTCTTCAACTTTGTTTCTTCTCTTGAATATTGTCTTCCCCTTATAAGATTCCTCTGTTTCCACTTGCTGCTTGTTCTTTTTCTTCATCTCTTCTCCATTCTTTTTTCTTAAAATGCGTTTTCCTTGAACTAAACTGCTTTACAGTTTCTGTATTATCCTTCCTCTCCCATTTTTATATCTCTCTGCACCTTTATCCATTGTTGTCTTAATTTCCTTTTTATCGTATTCCCTATTGCACTGTCCAGTATCTCTCTTTAATTTACTATTTCATTTACATTTTCTCGGTTATCCTAGCCTTTTATGCAGCTTTATTTTCCATTCCAATTTGGTGTTTATGGAATCTCTGACTTAAGAAATACTCTCTTCCCTTTTATTGTGTCATTTTCCTCTGCTTCAGATCCAAGAATTTCATCTGTTATATTTTGTTTGTTTTTCTTTTTTATTTTTCCACTTGGCTGGGTGTATCCTCGCTATTCTTTTCCTTTACTGTAGTCTACTCTCCATCAATACTATCATTAATACTATCGCGATCTGAATGAAACTCTTTCTCTCCCTTAGACTCATTTACGGAAACAGTTTCTGACCATGGTTTAATTAATTTGTTGCCTTTTTTCCCCTCCAGTCTATGAATGTCTCCTCCTTATCGCTTACTCAAAAAGAGTGTTTTTTTAAGGTCATGGCATTTACAAAATTCAATTTAACCTGCTATCAAGCATTGTTTTACTTTTGCTCACTTCTGTAACATTCATTATTTATAATTATTCACTTGGTACAGAAAGCTAAGAAATGAATATTACCCCCAAATAATGAAATGGATGATAATTTCCGTGCCCTATTTAATATATACCAAATAAGTATTTATAAATATTATTAAATGAATGGAATAATGTCACTGGAAAATTAAATGCAACCATACCAATAAAATACTTCCTGTTTTATATGGAATTTAAATTTTGTTCATTAATTTAACAGTTATTTCATAAATAGCTGAGATTACACAATTGAAATTTTTCAGTACTGTGATTAAAAGTTCATTAAAATAAAAAAAAGACTGATGCTTTTTAAATTTAAGTGGTTATAAATACTGTTTAACTATTGAAAGTAAAATGGCAGATAATGTTAGTGGGAAAATTAATTAAGTGGAATGTAATTGATACCTTACATTTCCTCTTTGTCTTATATTACTTATGAATTTAAATGAGGAAAATTGATGGTTATTTTAATCAAATAATTAATTATATTACTTAGATGTTGAACTTCTAAATGTAGGAATTCCACACCTGCAACCTTATATTAATTTATGATTTGAAATACTTCCAATTCTTTCCTAGTGTCGTGTTGGACATAGGATAACGAAAATTGCTGCCCTATACAAGGGGAGAGCTTTCGGAATGGGAACCCCTAAGCAGTCCAATTGCACCCCTTCGTACGTGGAAGAGAGGAGTGGCTTGTGGTGCTCTCAGTTGAGCAGATGCATGCCGCTGCTAGACAATGATCGGCACAAGGGAGATTCTGGCAGAATAGGAGTGGTGGGAGGGTGTGACGAGTATACCGGTGCACCGCATTATGCAGCAATGACTGCTCTGCGCTGTGGTGCTGATTTGGTGCACATCTTTAGTACTTCATCAGCAGCCCAAGTGCTCAAGAGTTATGGCCCAGAGGCCATAGTTCATGGCATCCTTGGGAGCAAAGACGCTGCGGCAACAGCCAAAGATTGGCTTCCCCGGCTTCATGCGATAGTGTTAGGGCCCGGATTAGGAAGGGATCCCAAAGTTCTGGAATCTGCTGCCTCCATCCTGAAATGTGCAAGGGACTTGGGTCTTCCTTTAGTGGTAGATGCAGATGGGTTGTGGATGGTTCTGAAAGAACCTCAACTTGTTGCTTTGTGGCCAAAGGGAAAGGCAGTTCTCACCCCCAATGTCGTCGAATTTTCACGGTTTGCAGGTGAGCTTGGTGTGGCTTCAGTGGATGAACTGGCACAGAAATTGGGGGTGACCGTGGTGTTAAAAGGTCGCAGAGATTACATAGCCTCTCCAGCTGGAGAAGTGCGGGTTTGTGAGTCGAGCGGAAGTGGTAGAAGGTGTGGAGGCCAAGGGGATATCCTTGCAGGTGCCTTGGGCCTCTTTCTTTCATGGGCTTGCAGATCAGAGCTTGCAGAAGATCCAACTTTAATTGCAGCGTATTCAGCATGCAGACTAACCAGAGAATGCAACAGAAAAGCATTTGCCCAATTAGGGAGGAGTATGCTGACCACAGACATGATTGGAGAGATGCATGAGGCGTTCCAAGGGTTGTTTGAGAAAACGTCTTCATAATGGCTGCTACTGTGATCTTAAAAGTAAGCTGAAGTGAGAGAAATTAACTAATCTATGCTTTCAAGTGTTGAAGATAGAAGAACTGTAAAAATAACACTGTACAGATTAGTGATGTATCAATAAATGTGCCAAGTTTCACACTTGTTTAGCTAATACAGAAGTATTCAAGTTAATTTGCAAAAATGTCCATGGCAGGAGCGGGAGTGAACTTTTCTGTTTGTAATTTTTCATTTTTGTAAATCTGCAGTAGTGATCAGAATACAAGAATAATGATATATAAAACTTGTTAAAATTCCTGATGTTAGTAAACGCACAATATGATATGTTATACAAAATTGTCTTGAAAAAAGAAATTTACAACACCTTGCTGTATTTTTTGGCTTCAAGAATGTGGTTTTTTACGTGAAAAAAGTCAAAATTGAAGTTCGTCTTCAACACTGAAGGCTACATTTAAAGTCAATGCTAATTCTAATGGAAGGTTATCTGCACTACATGTCACGCCTTCACTATGCATTGTGAAATTACGTCATTATTATGGGGCGAAGTGCATAGAAAAACCAGTAATCGATTCCTGGTACTGATGTTACAGATATGATTCCCTTAAATAACTCTCTTGCTTTTTAATCCAAACAAACCTTTTTTTCACAATTTTGCTTCCAAAAACTGGAATGCATGCCAAGAAGATAAGGTAGAAGGAAAGGGTAGTAAGGGAAAAGACAGCTCAAGGTGTTTTCAATCATTTTAATTCAGCTTATTAATTTGAAAGTTTTCGTTTGATGTAACATGGCATACAATTAGTTCTACTGAGTGATCTGCTGATTTTCAATTCAACCATGTGAATATTGAACTGCATAATGTAGTCTTAAAATACATCTTTCAATTTTCAAAGTTTAATCTCCTCAACATGACAATTTTGGAGGAAAATAGAAACCCTGTACTGAGCAGGATGTCAACTGCTAACTACTTCTAAAGTTCTAATGCTCTATAACCGTACATTTTTGACCTTGTAGCAGAAACAGCATCAGAAGAAGCTATGTCTAGATCAAAGTTGCCCTTCATGACATCTTTCGGAAATTAGTTTATAATTTAAGATGAGCAAGGCCATGCACCTAAACACCATCTAAACCTGTTGGGTCACCAAATATACATTTTGCATTTGATGAAGGCATCATCAGGGGGAAAGATGAATGATGGATTGTCAATTAATTAGCACAGGAGGAAATAACACAGTCCAATTAAATGGCCATATCCAACAAATTGCATGAAGTTTTACTAAAATTAAAATCTGAATTCATAAGGCAGTAAGTATATTTTTATAAATATTTAATTTTTCCAAATCATCATTATGAATTAGCTTAATGTTAATCAAAGAGATATTGTGTACATTTTCTTCCATGTCTTCTCATTGTTTGGCAGCACTGGAATGGCTATGTCTACCCAAATTATAATGAGCTAGTAGCTATTTAAATCTCATAATCAGCTTCCTTTTTGTTTGACCATCGTATTTTAAACAACACTCAGATCAAAAGATTTTGTATTATCCAACAAATCTGCACTGTGAAGTAAATTCATTAAATTGAAATCATTATAGAAAGAAACCCTTATGTTCCTCTGTTTGAGAAACTTCTGTAAACATTTAATTATGTATAACATGGTGACTTGATGCATTTTACAGATGAGGTCTAGACAATTGGAGAAATCTTTGAACAATCTTTTATTAAACATGTGTCATCTTTCCAATGTGTCCACCAAAGACTCATAAAAACCCAACTCTATGGAAGTCTACCATGTAATGAGAAACAACTCTTTGTTGAGCCTGGTTTGGTTGAACCAGTTTGTGCACTAAATGGTGATGAGGGTCATGTTCACGAGACTGAGGAGGAACTTGGAATTAAATTGCTAAATGAAGCGAATTATAAATTCTTATTGTTTAAGAAAGTAAAGAATTATATCTCTTAAGTGAACTTAATGGGTGGGAACATGCTGTGCAATACTCCCAGAAAATTATTGATGTTAAATCAATTCTGAATTAAAAAAAGGTGAAAATGCCTCAGCAAGTGTTTGAATCTGAATCTAGTAATGCTGACCTAAACTAAATTGCTGAAAGACTTAACTGTACTAATAAATTATTAGGAAATACTGTGGTGACGATTATGCAGATTAGATCCTTAAATCAGTAAGACTGAAGGTTCTTTTATCCTAATCCATGCAGAGGGTGCAGATTTGAAAATATAGTTCAAGAACAAAAAAATGCAAGTCAAATCACAACTTCCGAATAGCAGGCAATAAGAGGAAGGTGCACACTATTTTCACTTCAATTATTAATTCAACTTAAACAAAGACTTCCCAAAAATATGAAAACTCGAGAAAAATATGCTTACTTTCAGTGGTCAATACTTAGTGCTGGTAAAGAACCAATTTTGGAATACATCATAATTCCAAAAAAGGTCATAGAATTGATTGCACAACAGCAAAACAAAGTAAATCCAGTTAACTGATCAGAATATCAGGACATTGACTTGAAATTTGTATGACGTAATGGCCGCAGCCTTTAATCACCAGAATAATTCATTCAATTCCAGAAGTCCCCAAGTATCCTTTTTTCCATAAGGACGCATTGCCATACACAGGCCATTCTGTGTAACTGCCAGAAAAATTGTGACTTTGACCCTCAGTATCATGGATTCGACTCCAGAAGTCACAATTTTTCCATAAAATGCATTGTGGGGATTTTTGGAAATTTTTTAAGGCACTTCCTGGCAAATCAGAGAGTTGAAAACTGGAAGCCGTGCCTAACCAACAAAAACTGCAAAGAGTTCTTCGAAGATTATCCTTGGTTCGATGCCAGGTCAGAGCATATATTCTCCGTATGATATGCACGTTCGTTTTTACAGTTTGCAGGTTTCATTTCATTTGCAGAATTAAACAGGAAATAATTGTCCTACAAAGGCGAGACAGGCACCAAAAGAAAGGAAATCCAATGAAGATTCTTAGTTCAGTCGTGTTATATATATATCGTTTAAGAGTCGAAATTTTGAGAACTAAGGCAAAATGTACGAAAATGCTGTGTAATTTCTTCATAGTAAACAAAGTGTTCACCTGGGGACCAAAGCAATGCAATGCGATGGTTGAATCCGAGCGTTGAACGTAGCCTTTATCATATAAGCAGAGCTGCCATGTAATGCCTTAGGGTCTCATTCCTTGATGAATAGAAATATCCAACTGCACCTCCACATGGTGGGGAATGGGTAACACCTTTAGGTGGCTAACGTGGCTCTCGAGACCGAATGATTCCCGGGATAAGGAATCACCCTTTACCATGCCAATGGCCTCCTCGAAGGGCAGATGAGCAGGTAGAGGTTTAGGGCATCTTGAGGCGAGAAATCACCTCTAAAGGCTGAGGAGCCAATCTAAGGGCAAGGGATGTGGAATGCAAGGGGAAACCACCACATTAAATATCCATCAGATTTCCCAAGAAACAGCAGTTTTCTTTTTAGAAAGACTGCTTCGAATTAAACTTAGGATTGTAACGAGAGAAGAGCTGCCATAACGTGCTTATTTCAAAGGAGAAAATCTTAGAAAATGAGATTGTGCTTATATTGTCTTATTTTATCAAAGAGAATTGAATGATTTCTCACATTGTATGTTGGAAGAAGCAACTGTACAAGAACTTGAGGGAACTCGAAACATCGTCACGACAGAAAGTCGTGACAATTTATTGCATGTATGAAGGATAATTTGTTCTTTATAAATCTCAACATGACCTGCAATGAGGTGCATGAACTGCTTTTGAAAGAAAAAGAATTGCTGGAGAACATTATTGGAAATGCGAAACAGGGGAGAGCGTGGATAGATAGGACAATTTTTAATTTTTAGCAGACTCAGTTTATTGCAATGAATGTGGCACTACTTAATTCTTCAAATTTTCAAGATGTTTTTCAGCATAAAAATCTTACTTTACTCTCGTATTAGTAGGGAGTAGAAAAAGCTGAGAGGCGAGCAATGTCCAAACTAACCCCGTAGGTGGGGTTACATTGGACATACTGTGGGAATAGGTAAAATGGATGAATGGAGATGAATGATAAAGAAAACTTCAAAGAGATAATATGTATTAACTGAGTTACAGAACACAAGTTTTAGTACACAAGTATAAAATATATCAAGAATGTCACAAAATAAAAAGCTAAAGTCATAAAAAAAATTAATTTTCTAATAAAGGTATTTGAATTTCATTACACTTGGCATCAAAGTGATACTTCCCTCTCCTGGCAAATGTCAGTAGAATTTTCTGACATATATCACTAAATGCCACAATAGAGTTGTCCTCAATCATTGGGTATGTGAAGCTCATTCCTTTTCTGCGAAGAAATGTAATTTCATACTCAAATTGTGGCTTGATTATGGCAACAACATGACCAATGTAGTGCACCGCTGTTTTATTGGTTTGAAACCTGACAACAAAAAAATCTCCCAGCCTCACTTCTTCATCACTTCCATCACTCTCATAGTCACTCTCTTGAGAAGACTATGAAGAGGTGATAGGACTCGCCTGACTCTTCACACAAATTGCCATTGTCTTCTTTGCTAGAAGGTGGTGATGATGATGACATAAGCAATTTTCTCTTGGGAACGGGGCGACCTTTTTTCTTCTCCAGCTCTGTCTTCTCTGGAGTGTCTGTAGCAATCATGCATTGGCCCCGTTTGCGGCCACAGAAGGATTGTTGCCTAGGAGCTTCTTTGGGAAGGGGCCTTACTTCTTCTGGTGAGAGTGAGCCTATCAAACGACAATTTATTCCCGAAGTACCTACAGAGCTTGTTCTAGCAATAACTGCAGAAAATTTTCCAGAAATCGCAGGGGTATTAGTCTCACCAAATGAAACAATTTTGTTTAGTTCTTGAGTGCTGGCTCCCATCATCGCTTGTTGGGAGGTGATGATCTGATACCGCAGAAGACAAGAAGTCTACATCATAGAAGATGTCCCTGTCAAAGGGACCTGCAGCTGCCTGCTCTAAACCAGATTTTAAGTTTTCTGGGGTTGCTCCTCTATCCCAGGCAGTACTGCACAATATTGGTAGTGCATATGTAAATCATTAAGATTTAATTTTTTGCATTTATTGACTATTCCGCTACTACCACAGAGGTTATCAGCCTTGCAGTGTTTCTCTTTTTTATAGGTTATAAACACCTATGTGGTAAAGAGATTCCCTGGTAGGCCTATGAGAAACCACAATTAGTGACCAGCATCTCAAATCTGTTAAATAAAGAAAGTACTGATAAGATTAAAGAGAGTAGAAAGCCATTAGTAATAGTAAGTATAACTAAGATAATAGTAAGATCAAGAATGAATTCTAGTTTTTTTCTTCAATACTCTTACCTATATGCTAAGTGAAACTAGAAATCTACCAACAAACTCACCATTAATGAGAATTCATTTCTTTTGTTGTCTGTATACAATAGCGTCTAGCACATAGCAAAGCAACACTTTGTAGTATCCTCTGCTCCATATCCTCCCTGTGGTCATTGCATGAAAGGAAACTGAAGCTTGCCTTTCCCATCAATTCCCTTACCAGGAGATGAGATAAATCAGTTTGAAACCCAATCCTCTCCATTGCTGGGTCCAAACCAGTCATGAACTGCCCAATTGCCATGACAAGTTCCTCTGAAGGAAGGAAGGAAGTTTTCTCATCTTCTTTTAGAATGAAAAATATTTCAGCAGGGGGAAGCTCTGCTGAAATGCATGAGGAGCATGCCACACAAGGATTACATTTTAAAAGATCCTGCGCAATATGTGCAGCAATACATGCTAGTGAGCAAAGTTTCGCCGGGGGTAATTTTCTAATACTTTGTGGCTGCCGACATAATTCTTCAGTGACCTCTCCTTCACCGATGACTCCATTCACTATGTCTGCAAGGCCTGTCAAGATGACAATCATCAGCCTGACAGTTCCCCTTACTGGAGTAGCTTACCAGTCCGTTTATAATTGCAGTCTTCAGAGCTGATACAAATGTATCAGCGTTCGGATGGCGATTGCAACCACAGTTTTGTCGGACAGCATTAAACAGATTTTTGATGGGATCCTGGTTAAAACTGCGAGTACTCAGGTGCTTGGAGAGGTGGTGGAAACAATCCCATAGCAGCTGCAGTCCCTTAATTGTAGCCATCCATCCTTTTTGAGAAGGAGGGTTGACTAACTTGCCCATGCTGACATTGAGGAATTGCCAGCGTGATATCTTTTGGCCTATTTTCACTAGAAGTTTATGGTGGTGACTTCTAGCAGTCATGGGCACCTTCAGCTTCCTCATCTCATCATATTTCCCACCGGCAACACCATTAAGGGAATCAAATAGGTTGTTCATGGATATTACCACCTCTGCTGTCCCTAATCCATCATTCTCTAACAAACCTGTAACGGATATAAATAATTAAGTCAACATAATTAAGTAAATGCTTTTAAAGAATAATAATAATAATAATCTTCATTATGGGCCAAATTGCCCTCAAACTTTTACATAATATATATAAATACATCTATAGCAACTTAATATTGCTAAGTAGTAGAGTATATAATGATATATAAACTGATTTTTAATATATATTATATATTATGATGTATTTAGTACATTAAAAACAAAATAAGAGATTTCACAAAATTAGGATGTAAAATATCAGTCTTGAGTAATGATTTAAATACCTTTTGCATAAGATAAGTTATAAAAGTGCATAAGATAGCATATAAGAATACACATAATATGTTATTAGAAAATACAGAATTTGGAAATAAACTATTACATTGATAAAGCTTTCAATTCCCTTTTCAATGTGGGTAAATTTAAGCTAAATAAATCAATTCTGTCACCAAGAAGCAAGGGAAAATGTAGTCAAACCTCACCTTTAGCCAAGGGCGTCGCCAGCCACTGGGCTAGGGGGGGGCAAGCTGCCTGATAAAATTAAAAATGCCTAACTCACAGGGGCTAGTTTATTCATGCCCTCTTCTTACTACAAATATGTCAAATCTTTTAAAAACTAACAGTATTGAAAACTAGAGGAGTTTAACGCTTACATGGCCAACTGATTAAACTTTCCAAGATAATAGTTTACACAAGCAAACTATTGGAAAATCATCATAAGTTTTGTTTGGATTTCTAGTTTGGTTACGTCCAATTTCTATTAAAAATTAATTTTTTTCGATGCTTAAGTATTTTGATGCTGTAGATATATACTTCCCGAGTCTTTGAGAGTTCTTTCTTCCAATAGGTTGCCAAGCGTAAAAAGGAAAAAATGGTTACGGTTATTTGACAAGCAATATAAAACGTCTCAATTAATCACCACATTGGTGCACCCATCCTTATTTGAACATCTTTCGTTATTAGACTATATCATCAGCAGCTTTCTTAGGAATGACTTCATCTGTTGCTTTTAAAATTACCTCCTCTTCTAAGAAACAAAAAATCATTTATATCAGATGAAATTTTCTGGTAGGCTTACAATTAAGCCTGATTTCGTTATTTATTTATTAGTCATATATTCAATTGAATGCGTCACATACCGGAGAGTAAAAATTCGGCTGCATTAAAATATTCTGTAGACTCTTGATTATAGTTGATATTATAATTGAATTTGCAGAAATCAAGTTATATACCAAGGTGGAAAAAATGAAGACGTAAACTTACAATTATTTAGACTAAGTAATAGGTGGTTTAACCTGCAGAGAGATGATACAAAACCCAGTCTTACGCACTGAGTGTTCAAAGGAATCATAAGTTTCCACGAATTGAAATTTTGAATGGGCATTGCATAACCAGATATGAGATTCGTGGGATTCCATCACAAGAGAAAAATTTGGCTGCATCAAAATGGAAGCTGAAGAATTTAAGTCACAGTTTTAACCGTTTATCAAATTTATTTCAAGTCACAGATCCGATAAATATGTGTGTAACTTACATGCACAATACCTTTTAGCTGACTGATTTGCTTCCAAAATGGTATATTATTAATAATATCATCGAAAATTAATTTTTACTGATATCTTGTATTGCTCTAATACTTTTACAAATTTCTACGGAAACCCGGTAATTAAATTATTTTCGTAACTATACAGCAAATTAACGGGTAATTATAAAATAAGGATCAGTATATTTTATATCATCCTGAGTAATGAAGAGTCTACTGTACAGACTTTTAATTGTCCAGAATGCTTAACAAAGGAACCAGTTCCTTTGGAATTATCGTTAAACTCATCTTGAGATGTGCCCTCCGATAACAGCCCTAACATAGAAAATCCTAATTTATGCAACTAATAATGGTTATTTTACAAAAAACTACATAGGCATTAACTTACGTTTTCTCGATAAAGGCCTCCAGCTATTAGCGGACTGTGAAAAAAATGTTCGGGTGTCCATCTGTATCTTATGAAATCCAAACAAAACTCTCCTTCGAACTGTGAATTTCTCAAAAGCACTATTCATGAGCCTAGCTTTGCATTCACACCCTCAAAACAGTCACATGCAACATATCTAACTGAGCGTTCTATCAACCTGTTTGCCTCTCAAACGTTATCTTAATCTCTGTTTTCAGGGTGTAAGTTTCGAATTACTTCTCGAATGTTCCCTTGTGATTTTGCGAGGAGTAAACGAATCAGCACTTTCGAATTCCTCTCATGGGAATCTTATCTTATGGTGTGAGTCATCTAACAAAAGGATATGGTTAAGAAGTGCATGCGTTGAACATTGTGTGCGAAACACTCGTAGCGTCCCATTGATATCGATGTCGGCTCTAGGCCTGCTCTGCTACCGAAAACATCAACTTAGCTGTAATCGGAGCCATATTTACTGGCATGCAAAGCTTTCACTGAATTTATCAAGCAAATGATTGGGGTTTAATACTCTTCAGCAGAAAAAAGCACAGAGCTAATCATAGGACTTGACTCTTGGGTGGGGGGTTTGAACCCATAAACCTCCCCCCTCGCTGTGCCACTGCTTGGGCCTATTTGCAAAATACTCACCGCAAAACTTTCTTATGTCCATTTTGAAGGGAAAACGAAAAAACTGAATCCTTTGTCTTCTGCCGGCGATTGTCGGACGATACTCAAGGAAGTTTGAGAGAGAGGACATAATCGCATAACTTTGCGCTCTGATCGCATCGAGAGGCAGTTCTAACTATATTTTTCACCCTGAAACCGAACTTTTCATCTTTTGGAAGGGAAGGGGCGAAGGAAAGGAGGGATAGCTGTTGACTCTGCTGCAAAGTATTGTTGAAATATAGGCTCCCGGATAGTCATGTGGACAGCGCGTTTGACTTTGGTGAAAGCGGTCCCGGGTTCGAATCCCGGTGGGAGCCTATGTGCAAAATGACCTAAGCTGTCGAAGCACTATTAACAATACTACTATTGTTGAAATATTTCTGCTGCGCTGGAGGTATAAATGAATTTCCTACGAGGAAGTACTTTTCCCATCACTGGTGTTTACACGTGCCAACACTTGACTTTGTTTTGGGTCTAAATTCTTTTCAAATACGCTCATGCCTAAAAATTGTTTCTACAACACATTCCGAACCAGAATAGGAATGGGTCTCCAGAGGGGGGGGGAAGCTGCCCCCCCCTGGCGACGCCCATGCCTTTAGCCACTAATCCACTCAATCCCTTCTAGCCCGACCTTCTTGGCGATAGGACGTGTTTCGCGAGAGCTGTTTATGGATAACTTTTGTGAGGGACTGTCGGCGAGCGAGCCATCGGCAGCCGGCGAGTTTTCGCCCAGCTGCCCCGTCAACTCGACCTTGAGCACGACGGAAACATCGACTGCTCCAGAGATTATTTCCATGCCTTTTTCATCATCATCTCCGGCATCAGGAACGTTATTTTCCCTCTCGGATTTACCGTCTCCGTGGGAATGTCAACGGTGAATCCATCCCCCACGCCTGGTCTCTCCTCCCGCGACTTGAACGACTCGCTGAGGATGCAATGGAGAACACCAGCGCCACCGAGGGGGATGGACCATTTATTCCTGTGAAGCCCAGGAGACACTTTCTCGACATAGACGAGCAAGCAGTTTCTCCGCTGCCTCTAAGAAATCGCTTCGAACCACTTTTGCCATCTGAAGCGAAGAAAACAAAGCGCATCGCCCTTGAAGATAGTCACCGCGGCCAGAACCGACCAGCGGGGCAAGGTCTCGGCCGCCTTCCCTCCAATTGTATGGTATCCTAAACATAAGAGCGTTATCGAGGGGCTTCGGGAAGCGCTTAATGGCGCCGAGTTCGTGGCGACACGCGTTGGACTCCCGACTCCCTCGAACGTTGACTCGCGCGGGGAGGTATGCCAAGTATCGGTGAATACCACGGGCGACTACCGCAATGCGAGGGTATTCCTGGACGGACAAGGCATCGCCTACTCAACGTGGGCTGAGCGGCAGGACCAGCTCCACTCCTTCCTTGTGCACGGCCTGTTCACCGAAACCGCGAAGGAGGAACTGTCAGAGGATCTTTTGGCGCTTGGCATTCCGGTGCGAAAGGCCTTCCAGCTCCGAGAATAGGAACAAAAAGTGCTCCCGCTTTTCGCTTTCTCGGCACCATCGAGCGCTCAGTGGAATCCAGCTGATATCTGTAGAACTACAGCGCTGTCATATTGTAGGGTGACTATTCGCCCCTACAAACACCAACAGCCGCAGATGTGCTTCCGGTGCAATAGGTTTGGGCATTCCTCAGCCCATTGCCACGCCGCCCCGGGATGCTGGAAGTGCGCGGGCCCTCATCAAGGCCACGTCTGCACGAAATCACGAACGGAGGAAGCCCTTTGCTGCAATTGCGCACCCTGCGATGTCTCGCAAATGCCCAGTCTGGATTGAAAAGAGAAAGATGCAATCTACATCCAAGCGTCCAACACCAAATGCACCCACTTTCCAGCCTGCTTCTCCACCTACCACCAACGCCTGGCCGAACTCAACACCACTCTTCGTGCCTTCGCAGGTCCAACCTCCGCGTAGGAAAACACAAGATATGGACTTCCCGTCCCTTCCCCTGCCGTGCCGAAACAACGAAGAAACAGCAGCCGAACTCAGCATTTAACTGCGGCAAAAGCAGAGAATATAGCATTTTCCCTGTACCAGCGCCAAAACTCCTCAACCACCAGACGCCATTATCACAGCAATGGAGCAGATGATGGTCCGCCTTCAAGCAACCATCATCTCTCAATTCCAACAATTCGCCCTAAGCCTCCGCGATCTCTTAGCACCGCGCAATGGACCCCAAGACCACCACCAGAAAGGCGCTCTCCATCCTCACATGGAATGTGGGCGGAGCTATTGTCCGGAAGACACCGGATCTCCTACACTTTCTTGGTCAACACAATTTCGACATCATACTTCTGCAGGAGACTCATTTGTCTCCACGCACCCGATGCTCCACCCCTGGCTTCACAATATACCGAAAGGACCGCCCTGACAACCCGGATGGCAGCAGATCCAGCGGAGTGGGGGTCGCAATAATGGTATCCAACAAAATTGCAGCGCGGCTTCTTGACCCGCAGCCGACTTCACTCCATTCGCTAGAGACCATCACCATCGTCCCTAGCACATACCTGGGGGAAATGCAGTCCACCTCGTGCTACCTTTCACCACAGCACCGCTTTCGGCAATCCTCTTTCGGGGATGTCTTCCTACCATTTTCGCGGGAGACCTTCATGCAAAGCACGGCGACTGGGGCTCCCTTAGAGACAATGCATCTCGTAGAGAGATTCGCCGCTGGGCCACCACGAACCGGATCCAGGTTCTCGACCCAAGAGAACTCACCCGGTTCACCCACACCGGGAAAGGAGATGTATTCTACAACTATCTCATCAACGCGTCACCACTTCCAAGGGCAATGTACACCATCCCGGCATTGACTAGCGACCACCTCCTAGTCGCAACTTTCTTTGGAACATCACCTCTCTTCCGACCCATTCCTACCAAAAGAAACCTCAGGAAGGCCAACTGGGAGGCCTTTGCTGAAGACTTAACAGCCCTTCTGTGATCACCAGGGAAGCTGGAAACTCCTGATGATGTCGATGCTGCAACACTCAACCTCGCTTCTAGCATCACTACTGCTGCTGACGCCACCATCCCACGGAAACCTTCTTCGGAGGGAGACTGGAACTTCCTCAAACCATCATCGCCTCCATGAGGGAGAAAAATAGGATCCGCCGCCGGTGGACGCGCACTGGAGAACCGCATCTACGCCGGGAATTCCGGCGACTGCAGAGGGATATTCAGACCAGCATCTCTACCTGGTAAACCCAGATGTGGGAGAAGAAGATCATCTCCTCCAAAACCCAGGACGGTTCTCTGTGGAAGTTCGCCAAAGGCCTCACCCTCCGGAGTCATGCTACTACACCCACCGTAGAGCCGAGCACCATCACGGTGGAGGCCTTCGCTGACCACTTAGAGGACGCATTTTCTCCGAATCCAGGTCCTGAACTTCCTCGGATGTCTCCACATCAGCTTCTCATCAACACAGACCCGCCAACAATCACCGCCATGGACGTGAAAGCGTCCCTCCGTCGCCTTAAGACTCGAAAAGCCCCCAGTCCGGACGGACTTGAAAACGAAATACTCCGAAGACTTCCGTCCGTGGCGGTTCTCTGGCTGGTATGCATCACAAACGCCATCATCAGACTGGGCTACTTCCCAGCTTTATGGAAAAGAGCAAAGATCATCCCGATCTTAAAAACTGGAAAGTCCCTCTCTTCCCCAGATAGCTTCCGCCCCATATCACTGCTGGAAGGACTGGGGAAGATTGTGGAAAGGACCATACCCCCATTTTTCCAGAGGACACTATCAGAAAGGAATATCCTCCAGGTGGAGCAATACGGCTTTAGAGAGGAGCACGTTACAAGCCACCAACTTCTGCGCATCTTGCAATTCGTCAGTGCTGCTTTCAACAACAAAAGGCACGTTGCAGCGGCCTTCTTCGACATCACCAAGGCCTTCAACCGAATGTGACATGCTGGCCTTCTCCATAAGCTCCATAGACTGGACTTTCTAACATGGCAGATAAACACCATCGCCTCATACCTCTCGGACAGGACCTTCCACGTTTTCTTCTGCGGGATCACCTCCACCACCAGAACCATCAGGGCGGGAGTTCCCCAGGGTAGCATCTGGGGACCAATCTTGTTCAACATCTTTGGCGAAGTACATCAGTCTACCTTGGAGTCAACCTTGATAGACGACTCACTCTCCGCAACCATGCACAATAGGTTGCCACAATGGAAGTCGAATTATATATATATATCTATGCATGCAGTTCTAGTTTGGCATTGGTGAAAGAGTGTTGTTTTTGTTGTGCTCTGGAGTACTTCCAAAATCTGTGGGTGCCTGGTAATTTTTCTCGCGGATCATTGCACTAGTAGCTGTGTTGAAAATTGGTGTTTTTGATTATTCAACAGTTCATCATTTGATATTTTCTAATAAATATAGTTATTTCTCCTCATTCGTTTTCCTTTGTTATCCCAGCAATGTGGCTCAATAACAAATTGATTCTTTGTGCGTTAATCCCATGATTAGAATGCCCATATTGACTCTGTGTTTGTAGGTCATGGATCGAAGCTGAAAGCAATTTGCAATCGGAATATTTGTAGCAGATTCACTATTGCCGTAGAAGTAAATATTGATTTCTCGAGGTGAGCACTTTTTTCCGGTTTAGCTTAACCATGTTTATTCTTTCCATGGTATGTACCTACGAGTTTGTACGTGTTTTTTTAAATCTTTGCATCTTTTTCTTTGCATTTTTTCACTGTCCTTGTCTTCTGCTAATTTTAATAGGAAAGTGCGAATATCAAATAACTTTCTTTATATCTTTTAAACTTGCCGGATTTTCGCTCAGGTTTTTTTTTTAGATTTTTCTGCGCTGAAATGCCTTCATGCCAAATCACGCGTCTCGAACTCCACAGAAGAATAATTGAGATGAAGGAGAAATTATTCAGTGATAAAAGGGAGTACAAGACTAATTTTAAATTTAAAGAGTTTAAATTTAGAGGCTCATGAAGACGCACCAGATTGCCTTCGTAAATTTATGAGGATAAAATTCATGGTGCCCTATCAAAAAATGGTGGAAAGAGTGTTCTTGGTATAATGAGCGATTTCTAGTTCATCACAAAGAATGGCTCGAAGAGTTAATCATTTTCCCTGAAACTATTCGTCAGTATCTACCAGTTACGTCTACAGCTACTACATAGTATGTTTTTTCTGTTTAATTTCTATTGCAATCATTTAGCGGTAAAGTTTTTCACGTAAGATTTATTTATTAAAATCATTACCATATCAGGTACATTAGCACGATCACAAAAACAATTTAGTTCTTCCTCTGAGAGGTCCAAAACAAGAAAAATTCAAAATATTAAAACTTCTTCTTCTGCTTCTGAGCTCGCCAAAATTCTCTCAGTTTAAGGGAGGAAGGCAATATTGCAGCCACTCAACTTAATACCGAAGTAACGACGACCACCCCAAGTAGAGCAAGAAGAGTCCTTTCCAAATGGAGGATGTTTCAAAAAGTGCAGGAGGAGATGTCATCAGAGGAGGCTCTACCTTTAATGATCACCTCGGAGCTGACGAAGGGTCAGTATAATGCTCTGAGAAGCTCCGTTCTTAGTTACGGGCACGATCAGTATCCCAGCTATCATGAAATATTAAAAGCAAAAAGAGCTGCATACCCAGAAGGGATAGATATTACAGAAAATATGTGCGAAGTGAGTCCACAAGCTCTCTTGAAGCACACGGTATCGCGGATACTGGCATTCGTTTCCACTGCACAAATTTCCAACGATGAAGTACCTGACGCAAAATTCTCTGATTTTTTAGCCTACCCCCATGTAACAGGACCTTAATGCCAGGCCGTCCACTCCGTTACGTAGCGAGTGCTTTGTGAAAAGTTTTGGGCTTATATACAGGACAGAAAGATTTTTAGTTCCCAATAATAATTCACTTTTTAATAAACAATTTCTATTTTAAAGGCAATTCATACATTTCACCTAGATTCGATTCCATGACTTGTTGATAATTAGCACCGCCCAAAACACAGACAGGGGAATACCACACTCCGCTCGCACTCTGACCACTTCCGTTCGACGCTCTCTTGGATCAATTTTCCCCGGTAAATTGCGCGCGAGTTTAAAATTATAATTTTAAACAAGCAGAAATTTCGCTATTATTTGCAGTTTTAAAACCGTGGCGTAACTCAAACTTTGATCCCCCCCCGCGTACCAGGCCTGGCCGGACCTCCCTCCCCTCTAATTGCGTTACGTAATTTGTGTACGGTCCCTAAGAGGTTTGATTATATGTATTATGTTTATCTTTGGCTAGTCTTGTTGTATTACAAGCTTGCAATATTAATGCCAGTAATACTTTAGGTGAGATTATCTGAAAAACATTCTCGGCCATCGTAAACCAAATTTTGCCGGCCCATTCGCTTTCAGTGGCTCAAAGAAACAAAGGAAGTTGCTAAGGCGGAAAGAAATTATATACAGATGCAGATTGATGGATTAGAGAAATTGATTTTGGAAAGTTATTCCGTCACTTTTACTCTGTTACTAATGATGATAAATGGAAAAGTAAGGCCTATGCTTATTTTAAAGGCGATGGACTAGTATATGGCAGTGGTTAATGTTTAACGATCTAATAAAAACAATTCTTTTAGGTATGCATTGACGATCCAGCGCGCTGTATCGTTCGTGTATGCTCTCCTCATTTTGACTATGAGTTGGCTATCTGCTTTTTTTATCGTTATAATTTTATTCAAATAAGTTTCCCTTTCAAAAGAGTACACTTTCCCTTTTTAACTTTAACCACGGTATCGCATATTTGTGTCTGCTCAGTTGTATTCGTTCCTCTCTCTTTTTTATATTAAATTGGTAAAATAATTGAATAAATATTAAAAATACATTGAAGTCTCGTTGTAGTATGCTCTTATTTCTGCCACGTGCCGACGACTCATTTACCTAGGCGGTGAGTGCAGCCGTATGAAAACTCACGTATATTACTTAATGAATAGTTGTTCAGATTGCGTAAGTTTTTGCGAACCCATAATTCATTTGAAAATTTTATCAATATGCGTTCCCTTTACGATTCGATCTTTGCCAATCTCCACTGTGATATGTTCAGAATTTTGTTAAACAATTATATATTATGAATCATTAGTTGAAATTGCCTCAACGTTATCCATACCTTCCCTTGCTATTCATAAACATTTTCTTCTTTTGTCAAATACGCTTCTCTTGAAATAAAACAAGCACAAAGAGAGGAACGCACCAGTTATGCGTTAATATTTTGTTGAATCTCCCGAAAATCCAGAAGCTCGAAGTGGCAATTTAGCACATGGAAATAGAAGGGAGCTGTTTCAGATATCTTTCAAAGTGCTTATTCAAGCCTCGCATAAAGGTGCTTATATAAATTCATTGCGGATCATTAATTGATATTGGTATCGAAAATTGACTTCCTCGGCTTCAGCTTAGATCAGAAGATTGGAAATGTATAGATGGATTACATTAAATCTTATTTTTAGAAATAAAGCGCACTCGTTATAAGGGGAAGGCGCTGAGTTTTCAGTGTGCCATCGAGACATTTCGTGAAAGTCAAGTAACTCCTCTCTTATTACTTTGCCATCAGCGGCATACAATCACAAAGTACCCAAATCATCAAATAATGTAACATTATTTGATGGTTTCGGTATATAGTGACTATTATTCTATTTTTAGTCAATTGGGAATACTGCTGGTGGCATTATTCTTTCCTTTTCCTTGTTTAAAGAGATCAGCGATTATGGATAGTACTCATTGTAAATATCAGCACAACATCTTTGCAACAATACGGTTGCCTTCATGAAACTTTGTTTTCGCGGTTGTAAAATTTCTGCACAAGGCAACTACATTGGCAATAGTAAAACACAGCGGGTGGTGAGTTGTTGACTTGTAGAACGGCAAAAGCTGTTATTCATCAGAGCCACTTGTCTGCAGGTGTTAGCAGGGTTCGAGAGTCGCATGGCATCGCAGCCCATTTGATAGCGGATAAATGGAGCCTCGTGTTTGTCTGAAGGAAGGCACGGACGCGCAGATCGTGTTCCTCTATTCTTCGAGAACGGCAGCTCGCGCATTTTTTGAGCGGTCCAGATATTTTTAAGATAGAGAGGACATGCAATTACGAACTGCAGACGAATTAAATTAATGACCATAGCTTTCCTATTTAATTCATTCTTGCATTTATACGAAAGTGAAGTATCGATGTCATTTGAGATAATTAGCTGGATTGTTCGGAATAGTGTATCGTATTTTATTAGACGAATCTCATCCATGATCGTAATACTGATATCGTCATAGGTAGTTGGCTAATCGGTAGCATGATAGTCAATGAAACATTTTCCAGGTATTTTACGATTTATTTTTCCTTGAGGAAGAAACAGTTACAGTTTTTATTATATTTTTATATATTCTCTCCTTGGTAGGGCAAGATTCTCAAGTGATTCATAAATAGATGGATATATACGTCCTTTCAAAATATTCCTAACACGGTCGCAAAAAGATTCAGCGCAAACAAAGAATTCGACTCGGCGACAATTGTGCTCCCGGATAGCCTAGCGGTCAGCGCGTACGGCTTCGGAGAAAGCCGTCCCGGGTTAGATTCCCGGAGGGAGCCCATGTGTTCTAAGATGTCGAAGCACTTCAGCTTACAGCAATACAGCTTCTAAGCTTCTTTCTGGAAGTTCATCTTATTTCTGCTCACTTCTGGACGCGTAACTACCGCCACTTTATCATAATTAATTGGATTTTCAACAAACCGCCGAGCCATTTACTTCCCGATAACTCCTCTCTTATATATAACACTTAAAAATTCGAATTCAGAAACCACTAAGATGCGTCCTATTCTTACCTTTCTATTTTCTCTCGAGCAGTGTAGTTTTCCACTGCTTAAGGTATTAAAATTATCCCTTCGATGAATCCAATCTAATCCGTGTGTTGAAGGAGTTCAAATTTTCCGAGGTTTTTAGCAATTAGAGCTTTTTAGCAATTAACGTTTTAACAGGAATTGTCATCACTATTATTAAATTTCAAATAGTGGAATCGGTAATCAACAATTTTCAGCTCTATCAGGCTATATGCAATAGGGAGTAATATTTGTGTAATAACAAATGGTGTTTCTCATGAGACATCAATGCACTTTAACCATACTGACTGAAAAAAATATAATAAATTGCAAACTGTTGATGTTACAGTCATTCATCACACCACTCATATGATTTTCCTCTTCAGTGAGTGTATTACTCTACAACAGTTAATTTCAATCTAATTTATCCAGAGCCGTAATATATTTGAATAATGAGCTACAATGCAATCCAAATTAGGTTCCACTCTATACCAACAGTTGGAATCTGAAATGTAAATAAAATCTGATGATTCGAATGTCCGATAATCAATCATTAGATACTTCGTACTCGCCTCCTAGTGTAAACATAATCACACACTTTCGACGAAACACACGTGCCCCCCAGATTTTACGCTGTAGAGCGTATTATACTTTAGAAATTATTTGATGTAGTGTGATCAAAACCTGTATTAAGTTTCCAAGAGCCCGGTATTCACTTCTCTACTTTCTCCGTAGCGATGAATAAAATTTTCCGCTTCCAATTTGATCATCTTGATTTCCGCATGTTAAAATACTTCTCAAGGCTACTTAGATCCATATATTATACGCCATACTCAGCTATTATTCGCTGATTTTACTAAAATTTGTGTGCACTTTACGGACTCTTTCGAAACAATCCCAACCCCTCTCCCTCCATGAAGTCCGTAGTTTTAATGTCGTTTACTACGTTGTTTTGCGGTTTAGATGCGAATAGATTAGAGAATAGAGCGAATATACGAAGACAAAGTTATTCTTTAATTTAGCAGTAGAAATAGTTACTAACGCCCACTTAAATTGGCAAAAGGGTGGGCATGAGCTTAGCCCCAAAACGTAGAAAAATTGCAATGGTGAAAAAGAAAAATTCACTTAAAAAAAGATAAAGGTTATTCGAAAAAGGAAACCATGTTTTAATGAGCAAACTGAGAGATCTAAAAATAAAAATAGTAAATTGCAAGAACTTACGTAATAAACAGGTGGAATTCTTTAACATTACGATGGAAACTTGCGCGGATATCATACTAGGAAGAGATTTGGTTAAGCGAGGATATTACTCAAAGCGAGATATTTCCCCCGATTATATGATATACCGAAAATATGACTATGTAGATTTAGCGGTAGAGTTTTTATAGCAGTATGGACTCATTTAATTAGTAAGCGCGATGAATTCGTAGAAAATAGCAGGATCGAAATCATTTGGTGCTCGATTCAAAGACAAAACGGAAGTAAGATTAATGTTTGTTCTTTGTGTCGTCCTCCCGATGAAAAACTAGGTTGTATTGTTGATTTATCCGAGGCCTTACATAAAAATGGCGAGAAAATAAAAGATCCAATCATCGCCGTAGGAAGAGATTTTTACCTAACCAATATTCATTGGGATAATCTAAAATTCTCCAGCACTAGCAGTGGGAAAAAAAAATCACGAAATACATCTTACTTTTTCGTTGCATGCTTTAGATCAGGTAAATATGACGAAAACTCGAACTAATCGTGCGAGGCAAGGTATCAATTTAGATTTACTAGCCACTTCCCAACCACAAATAATAACTAGCCTCGCTGTAGTTGACGGTACAGTCAGACCATGATGTCATAATGGCAGGGATGAAAGTACAGTGGTACCTCTTACTACGAGTTTAATCCGTTCCAAAAGCGAGCTCGTATTAAGAAATGACCGTTTTAAGAAACAATTTTCCCCATTTAACTTAATTGAAATGCAATTAATCCGTTCCAGCCCCCACCCACCACACCTCAATTTATAAAATTATTGTTAATTAACACGAGGTAGTAGAGTAATTAATGACATAACAATTATAAATCACTACAAAAGATAAAGCAATGAAATTGAAAGGTTTTAATACGTCAGTTACCTCTTAACTATAACAATCTGGGCGGGAGAGCGGAGGACTACAGTTTTGGGGGAGAATCTCCTTTCAACAAAAAGTCAGGCACATTTTTTTGCGTTTTCTCTCGCACTGTCGCATCTAATGTAGGCAATTTGCCTGGTGAACATTGTTCGTCCTCCGCAGTTCGTTTTTTCAGAAACTTGTGAAGCGAAATTTGTTGCATACGGCTTTTAAAAATTTTTCTTAAGTGTTCCATACCCTTATCGTTAAACAATGCAGCCGCACGCCCTGAAATAAATTTATCTGGGTGATGTTTTTTGACAAAATCGGACAGTTCTTGCCTCTTCGATAACATTCCTCTTAATTTTTCGGATGGCAGCGCATCCTCCGACGTTCCTGCTTTTTCCCCCAATACAGTTTCCTCCACTGCATCTGACTGATTGCGCTCCTGAAGCAGCAGAATTTATTCCGTCGTCAGTTCTTCTCCGTGGCCCTCGAGGAGTTCATTGATGTTGGCATCATCCACCTCCAGCCCCATGGATTTACCAAGAGGTACGATATCTTCCACATCAGGCATTCCTGGTTCGAGTCCCATGGAGTCTCCTTCGGAAACAGCTTCGGGCTACAGCTTCCTCCAAGCAGAATTCAGAGTTCTTCTGGTGACTCCCTGCCACGCCAGATCGATGATTTTGATGCAGTTAACGATATTAACATGATCTTTCCAGAATTGGTGCAGAGTGAGTTTTGTGTTCTCCATGATATCAAAGCACTGACGAAACAAATACTTGTTGTACAGTTTCTTAAAATTGGAAATCACCTGCTGATCCATGGGCTGTAAGATAGGGCCAGGTAGAGGATCTTGATGAAGCTGAACTCATCCAAAATTTCATCCTGAAGGTTCGGAGGGTTTCCCGGGGCATTGTCAAGCACGAGGAGGGCCTGGAAGCACTAGGAAGGCCTTGTTCAAGTAGGAATGTCTTCACAGTGGGGCCGAAGGCGGTGTTTACCTACTCGATGGTTAATTGCCTGGTGACCCAGGCCTTCACATTAGCCCTCCACATCACTGGTAGCTTCTCCTTAATTATTTTGTGAGCCTTGAAGGACCTCGGATTTTTCGAATGGTAGACTAGAAGAGGCTTGATTTTGTAGTCCCCACTGGCGTTAGCGCAAAAAGCAAGCGTCAGCCTATCCTTCATTGGCTCATGGCCTGGCAACTTCTTCTCCACGGCGGTGATGAACGTCCGTCTCGGCATCTTCTTCCAAAACTGGCCAGTCTCATCACAGTTAAAAACCTGATGTGAGACGCAGCCCTGCGACACGATGAGTTCGGTGAAGTCCTTAACGAACACTTCAGCCGCCTTGGTACCTCACTGGCTGTCTCACCATGTCGTAGTACGCTGTGGATGCCAGTTCTCCACTTGAATTTTTCAAACCAGCCTCGACTGGCCTTGAAACGTTCCACAGTATCCGCAGGTTCTTCTGATGTCGTTCCAGGAGACTTCTTGTAAAGATCATCGTACAATAATCATGCCTTCTCGCAGATGATGTCCTCAGTGACAGTATCACCTGCGAGTTCCTTCTCGTTCAACCAAATAAGAAGGAATTTTTCCATCTCCTCGTTCACAACTGTCTGCTTCTTCGACAGCCTTGCGACACCCTTCGATGACGACAATTCCTTTATCTCCTTCTTTTTCTTCAAAATGGTGCACATGGTCGACGTACTCCGTTTGTATTGGCGCGCCAAGTCCGTAACACTCACTCTTTTTTCATATTTTTCGATAATTTCCTTCTTAATATCGATCGTGATAAGCAATTTCTTCTTATCACTACTCTCCTTTACACTACGATTCTTAGGTCCCATGGCTAATGTATAAGTTACAGAATAAATTGCAAAAAATCACAAATATTTGCCAGAACACAATTCAGAAATGCTTTTCCTACAATTTCAAAACGCGAACTGAGTGAGCGACGGCAGGGTGATCCAAGAAGAATTTCGATTTGGTCTTATCAGCATTGAGCTCCTCATCCCGCTTTGTTTTGGCTCGTTTACCAAAGTGACCAACGTAAGTAACATAGAAAAGGGATTTTGTTTCTAGCTTACCATCGGGTCCTTTGTAGCCACGGTAGCTCGACCGCGAACTTATTAGACAGCGCCAACAAGCAGGATACGATTATACCCGCACGCTCGTAGTAAGAAATTTCGCTCGTCTAAAGAGTCAATATTTTGGCCTAGTGCCAGCTCGTAGTATGGAATACTCGTACTAAGGAACACTAGTAGTAAGAGGTACTACTGTAGTAGCGGTTAGATCTCTTAAGCCGGTGAGGCAAGTGTATGTAATTCGCAAAGCAATTATTTCTGAGTTTAAGGTTTTATTTGAACGAAGGCTTGGATAATTTCTTACGCTTTTCGGGTGAAAATACAGTAAATGATAGTTGGGTAGAGTTTCTACGGATAATCAAAGTAGATTTAGTTAAATATTTTCCGTCTAAACAGTAGGTGAGACGAGGAAGAAGTTTGAATCGTTGCATAGGAGTCATTCACTCGCAATTGAGAAAACTTAAACCGTGCGGTGAGATCCATGAGCTTGGTGATCAAAACTATAGAGAAGTGCAAAAGCTATTTGAGGAAGGATCACGAAAAGAATACCAGGAATATAGATCTCGAACATCTCGAACGATTTTACCTCGCGCATTGATTCGGAGACGATTACCATAGAGATATAAGTTGATGCGAGTGGAAATTCACTGCAACAGATTGATAGGAAATTCTATCAGAAATAAATTAATGAGGGTACTGTCCTATTGTCGTGGAAAAAATTAAACGTCACTCCGGGGCCTAAGAATGATCAGATTATTATGGGTAATTTTCGTTAACTTCGAATTTCTGCAAAATAATGGATGTTATAGCAAGCTCTATTATTCATTTTCTTACCATAAAGATAGGAATCATTCGGATCCAACACGGATTCCATAAAGGTAAATCTTGTAAGACGCACCTAGAGTTTTTGTGAATGATGTATATAAAGCGTAAGGATGTTAGATATCATCCAAAAACGTTATTTCCACGCAGCAACAAATTTCGCGACAACCCTCAGTGTTAGTGCGCCATACAAAATACCTAAGAGTCACGTTTAGCTGTAGTTTATCTTTGAAAGAACATATTAGAGATGCGATAGGAAAAGTGAATAGAATGCAAAGATTAACTAGTAGATCGTTGAGGGGATGCTCATCATGTTTCAAAGAAAATACTCATATTCCTCTTATTCAACCTAGCCAAACGAGAAAATACTGTTTCGCGATTACACTGATTATAAATTTTATATTACAGTTCGTGTACTGCATTTGTTTGATTGGTTGTTTACGATACGATTTGTACAGAATTGCCATGATAAAACGGTGAGTGTTACTCAGACGTTGCAGTACGCGGGATGGCAATCATTAAGAGATAGAAGACTAATTCAAAGGATAAATTTACTAAGTAAGTTCAGAAAGATTAGGTTCTCAAATGATGCAATCGATATTATGCGACCTCTCTGTTGATGTGGGCCGCTCTGATACTGCGAGGAAGATTAGAGAAATAATGCAAGAAGGAATCGTAACAAGAATTCATTTTTTCCGCGCACGATACGCGAAAGAAATTGATTATGAAAATAGAGTTAAGGAGCCTGTACCCCCTGCCACACGCCGAAAGGCGGATTGAAGGGTTCTTACATAGACATATTTTTATGGTGTTTTTGTGCTGTCGACATTTTAACCCAATAATCAGAATATATCGTATTTATAAAACAACATATAATTTAAGAGGAAAAATTCATCCGTCTCCGCTACGATTGGTCTTCGTTTTCCTTCAAAGTAACTCGGTTGTCCAAATTGTAGTGCTATCTCCAAAATACTTATATTTCAATATCATCTCCTAAATCACTACTACTAATTTATTTCTTCTCACATTCACTAACAGTTAAAGGAAAGTTTAATTAACCTTCCTCTGATTTCAAAAAACTCTCAAAGGTACTCGAAATTAATATTTACAATGATAAAAACCTTACACCTAGAGAAATAATGACAATGTAAGAGAAATTGGCCCTGTCAAAACTGGAAATCCAAATATCATTGTGGTTTATTATTCACCATTATTATTCAATTATTCATTTTACAAACTAAAATCTCAAAAAGGTTTTAATTTTGCCACATAACCGTGAACATATCCTAGTTTTCTATGCATTTTAGTTTTTTTTAAAGAATTTAACATATTTTCTATCATGTAGCGTGCATGAATATACCGGCCCTGAAATTTAGAAATGTTTTCGCTCTTTCTGCTGTCTATAACCCTCTCCCTCGTAGAAAAATCCTGGCTGCGCCCCTGCGACAAAGCAATCATTAATTATCATCTGTATATTCATGTCCACATTCGATAGAATCCGTAGATTCTTACATATAGATGATTATGAAAAAATGTCAGCTCCGCCATAGACCTTCATCCCCGTAATGTTACTCAATTTCCGTGTTTTTAAGAGAAGGAGACTATTTAACATAATTTAGAGCAAGTGGAAAATATTTATATGTATTCGTATTTCTCTCAGACTCGGTAACAGTGTGCAAATATGCACTATGATTAATAATCGAGAATTTCATTGGAATCAATAAAAATATAGGATGATTAATAATATATCCATTCTCCTTCATTCTCCTCTTTATGATTCAGCCTCATAGACATAGAGTTAACCACTTCTTTATTGGAATTCGCTCCAGGTAAGAAGATCTGATAACCGACGGAAGCTCATCGAAAGCTTTATCGGTTCAGAACCTAAAGACGAAGTAAATGAAATTTTAGTGCAACTAAAGACCTAATCGCGATCTCCGAGAAGCATCGACAAAACGTTACAGGGAGGTAATCACAAAACATTATTACTTTTGGTCGCTTTTTTCCCCGGACAATTAGAGAAGCTGATTGAGTAGATTACGTGATGATGGTGTTATTACAACCCCTACCATACCCATCTTGCAGCTCGCGAGGTATATATCTAAATCTAAATGTATATAATTGGTTTGGAACTACCGCCGAGAAAATTGGAAAGTGTGAACCCGCGAATTGTCCTGGTTGTAGACGAACAATGAATAATAATATGCATAAGAATGTCAATAGTTCTCAAGGCTTTTTTTTAAAGCGTAAAAATGAAAAAGATTCGCTTGCGCGGTCCGCTGGTTATCCGTCTATCGACGTGAAGACCTAAATGAAGAAATAGTCACCAATAAGCCTGAGCTCCTTGCCTTACGACCGGTTTGTTGTTGCGAGTGACGCATAGGCTTTCGAAAATCCGCTGCACTGAAAGCGAAAGGTTCATCGTGCTTCGAGAAATCAGGAGGCCCTGTCAAATACCTCTAATTGTGGAAAATGAGTCAAAGGAACTTTCTTTCAGCGAACGACCTCGAATCCTTGGTAGAAGAGGAATTTCCAATGACACACGAAACATGTTCTTGACCGACAATTGGTGATGAATCGGTTCCTAATCTTTCATGTCCAATGGTTATTTTTCCATAATGAATTGCATCTCTCTGGTAAATATATATATTCATCATAAGGGCGTATAAATATATGTGGAAACCATATCTTACATTCGTTCATTTCCCGAACAAGAGAAGTTTAAGATAAAAAACTTATTTAACTTAACCGGAATTCGAGCTCGTGCCCTTCCTATGCGAATAACATGTGTCAGACAGCTGCAAAATCACCTCTTAATTAGCAACTAGTTATATTTATGACACTTCCCAACAAACTGAGAAGTCCATTTTAGCAGCTTATTATTAATTTTATTATGGCAGCATAATCCTGGTTAATTAACTTTATAAAGTTAGACGTTCATAAAATACGTATCAGTACTAAAAACTTGGGTTGTTTATTAGGAAGTCTTTGTTTACTAAAATACACTAATATAATAATATTATTTGGGAATATTTTTACGAGTGCAATAACATCTAATTTCCTTAGCACCATGGTGAGGAAGGAGCTTTGAATTAGCCAGAGGATTGTTTCTACTGGGCGACTGTAAAATGAGAGTCCTGAGTCTCGCTGATATAGGCACGAACAGGGAAAATATACCTGGCATCTGCAATACTTGCTTAGAAAGTGCTCGACATATGGTTAAAGCTTTTCCACGCGAGGTAATGCATTTCAACGTTTGTTTTGTATTGGCGCCTGCAATACTTTGAAGGGATCAACTTTTGGTTAAAGACTTTCCTCGCGAATTATCAAAGCCTTAATGCATTTCTACGTGAATTTCTCCGCGCGAAGGCAACACAATTGACTAATGACCAAGGTCACCGAGCTCCCTGTTACAAAATGTAAGACAAGTCCGATATATGCACAGAAATTGTTCGGTTTTTATGAAATCATGTTTGTTTTAACTTTGGAATTGGTATTTTTCCTTTTAACTCCGGACGGACAATAATTTCATGTATTCTAGGTGACAACTGGTGTATATAAATTTATATTACGAATTTCCTTCGTATGCATTATTAAGTTGGCGAAAAATTATATTCCGTAGACAATATACAAATTTTACATCGTGTCATAGTAACTCAGTAATCGCTCTAATGACTTCTCCAATTCTAATTGCTGAATGAAACACATAAGACTTGTAATCAAAAATCCTCCTCGGAATGTTTATCACAAATAATGAATATCCTATGTTTGAACTGGATGTTTGAAGAATTACATTTACATTAATATCCAGCAGGCAGCCGTAAGACGTATGTTCGAGTGAGAAACCAATCAACCAAAATAACGCCTTATTAGCGCACAAATTATCCAGAAAAGGAGACCATTATAGGCCATCTGTTCTCGCTATAATCTCGCAAAACATCATTATCCTCTAGACTCCAAAATTCTCGTTCTATAAATGTGAGAATCACCACATCGCGTATTCCTACTCCAATCCCACTTATTCCTTATTGCTACACATTATTAAAACCGAAAGCATTCTTCACATTATTAAGAATTAAATTTCAATTATTGTCCATGTATTTTATTGCATTTAAGATTGAAATTGGAATTAATATATATTTAACCTATCGTTCTATAAATACGATAACTATCTGTGAAAGAGAAATGCCGAAATAAATATGACGAACTCGGGGAGATATCGCGCGAAGGCTCTAAGAAGATTTCGAAAGAGAGGAAATTTGTGTAAGTTCTAGGTTCCGACTCAAGTATTACCGCTTTTCGAGGCTTTCCTCGGTGTTGCCAGTCAGTCACAGAAAGCAGAATTCCAAATAGTTTCTGTGAAAGCCACTGGTGCGCGTGCAAAGTGTTGCGATAATTTTTCCGCCACTGTACAGTAGAGGATTGTTTATCCGAACTTTTCGGGACCGAGGTTCGCATAAAGGATATGTTCGGATAATAGGTATTTTAACCTGCATGAGAAAAAGGAACTGAAAAATTGGCTTTGTCAGGTTACAGTACGAAATAATAGACGATAATGCACATATATATTATTGAAAACTTTTATTTAAAGAAAACTATACATGACTGTGACGCGACAAAAACCCGAGAAAAGAATTTTTATCACCTCAACATTATAGGAAAAGATTTTCGATTAAATACGTTAAATATAATGTACCTCGCAAAGAAAACATCAGATTGTCAAGAATGGACAAATAACTTAATGTTAAAGGAAAACGAGAAAACATTTTCACCGCATAATACTTCTTAATGTGGTGTTGTCTATTTACTGCAGCTTATGGCTTGGTGTAACAGAATCCTCGGACCTGTCTTTTTCTCTTGACGTTCCCACCGCTTGAACTATCTGCTGGACACGTTTTTTTCTTATTTTTATCCATTTAGAAGGTTCATTCATGTATTATATAAATACTTAATCGAGCACACCTTCAAAAGATCGGCGCCAAACACACGTAGCGGTGGCGTTCAAAATTACTGTATATCTATCATGAAATGTTCGCTGTTTGGATGTGTTTATTGTTTAGATGTTCGGATGAACGATCCTCTACTGCATAAAAAATGTCGATTTCTGGGGCAGAACAGAAAAAGATATTGCGTCCGTGAACAATCACGGCGTCAGTTAAAAATTGCCATCAGATTGTGAAGAGGGTAAAGAGGCCCTCGTCGATGGGAATCATTTTTTATTTTCTCGGATACGATGTGGTGCTATTCTTTTCTTTTGTCTCCTGTGCAGAGATATTCGGTCTCGAGAAGGATAAATCCCTGGAGGATAACTGAGTGAAAAGGTAGATAAAGAATCATCCACGGTCAGCCTAGAATATGAAGATTAAAATCGAGAGTATTTCATAAAGACTAATAACGTATAAAATTAGACGCAGAATCCCACTGAACCGCACAGCGATGAAGGGGCAACAGTAGCTCTTTGTCTAATTCTCAACTCAAGAGAAAAATATCAGTCGATTCCACAGTTGAGACACATAGAATATGAATTCCCGAATCAGACTGGCATTAATATATTTTCCGACGCATTTTCTCTTGCCTTACCAAACGTTGTGATTCCCCTATTAGTGTAAAATTCGCGACACAATTTAATTCGAAATGTATCATAAAAGATTCGGTAAAGTTTTCCTATTTATTCAAGTTAATATTTCCGAATCATGCATTTATTGTGATAAGCACCAGATCAACTTGCCTCACTATTCTCATAACGGTTTCTGTCTGAGGAATTAATCTTGGATAATAACATTTAACTTCTGGTATGAATGAATGCCCATGCCACTCGCTTACTGGATCACTGATTAGAAATGTTAAGAGACCAAACAATTGGCTTGAGCTTAGTCGTAGTCCTGGGAGTCAAATAGTTTCAGGAAAAGGATTTCCTTAGCATTAAGGAGTCAAGGCGGTCAAAAGCAGTATTCGTGTTAGGAAAGAGGGGGTGCCATGAACTGTAGCAATACTTAATTTGCGGCCAATCGCTCAGCCTTGCGTTGAAAATCCAATAACCCAAAACCCTCAACTTATTCTCCTCTAGCCCTCCCTCCGACTCCCCTCCATTCCCTAAAACCAGAATCCAGCGTTCGCCACGAGAGACGCGACCAGCATAATTTTCTCGACAATTGAAGTCTCCGACGTCTTTCGCGCAGTCTCATCGTAAGTCAGTTAATACACTGGCAATTCTTGGAAGTTATCAGTTCTCCGAACGAATACAGTAGACTTTCTTTGTTAATCGACGACATTATTGCAAAGCTGGGATCTATCTTCGAGGGCGATCTCATCCGCGGTAAAATATCTCCGACCGAAAGCGTAGGAAGCAGTTCGATTGGCTGAAGCTATTGGGGCAGCGTATCTTGCAGCTGGGGCTCTTTAAGGGTAGTTGACTAGGATTCAAAAAGGCCGCTTTTTCAACGCCGAGCGAAGGCGCTCCCTCTTGCGTCCAAGAAGGGAGGCACAGTGGTCCGAAATCGAAAAAAGCCGGACAAAAGTCCAAAATTGCTTTTTTTTTAGATACAAACTTGAAACTCTGCATATATACAGCCAAATGATTGCTGATCATGGAACGGTAAGTCATTTTCCATAAATCGTAAGCGTTACTTAGATACGGAGGGTCAAACATGACTAAATTTCCAAAAACACGCCCGATTTTATTTTTCCTCGAAAATCTTATAAGTTAAGCTCATAGTGGACTTATAGAAGGAATTTAGTAGAATAAAAAACATTATATTCGATCAAAATGGTACTTTGTCTATACTATCCATCAGTTTCAAGGATATTGGTCAATATTTGTGTGGTATTCCATCACAAAATGGTGGACGCTTTTTTCAGACAAATTTGGACATAAAGTAGTCGATATCTTTTGTTTAAAAAATATGTGCAGCGGGAGCTTAGCCCCAAAACGTAGAAAAATTGCAATGGTGAAAAAGAAAAATTCACTTAAAAAAAGATAAAGGTTATTCGAAAAAGGAAACCATGTTTTAATGAGCAAACTGAGAGATCTAAAAATAAAAATAGTAAATTGCAAGAACTTACGTAATAAACAGGTGGAATTCTTTAACATTACGATGGAAACTTGCGCGGATATCATACTAGGAAGAGATTTGGTTAAGCGAGGATATTACTCAAAGCGAGATATTTCCCCCGATTATATGATATACCGAAAATATGACTATGTAGATTTAGCGGTAGAGTTTTTATAGCAGTATGGACTCATTTAATTAGTAAGCGCGATGAATTCGTAGAAAATAGCAGGATCGAAATCATTTGGTGCTCGATTCAAAGACAAAACGGAAGTAAGATTAATGTTTGTTCTTTGTGTCGTCCTCCCGATGAAAAACTAGGTTGTATTGTTGATTTATCCGAGGCCTTACATAAAAATGGCGAGAAAATAAAAGATCCAATCATCGCCGTAGGAAGAGATTTTTACCTAACCAATATTCATTGGGATAATCTAAAATTCTCCAGCACTAGCAGTGGGAAAAAAAAATCACGAAATACATCTTACTTTTTCGTTGCATGCTTTAGATCAGGTAAATATGACGAAAACTCGAACTAATCGTGCGAGGCAAGGTATCAATTTAGATTTACTAGCCACTTCCCAACCACAAATAATAACTAGCCTCGCTGTAGTTGACGGTACAGTCAGACCATGATGTCATAATGGCAGGGATGAAAGTACAGTGGTACCTCTTACTACGAGTTTAATCCGTTCCAAAAGCGAGCTCGTATTAAGAAATGACCGTTTTAAGAAACAATTTTCCCCATTTAACTTAATTGAAATGCAATTAATCCGTTCCAGCCCCCACCCACCACACCTCAATTTATAAAATTATTAACTAACTAACTAACAGTTAAAGGAAAGTTTAATTAACCTTCCTCTGATTTCAAAAAACTCTCAAAGGTACTCGAAATTAATATTTACAATGATAAAAACCTTACACCTAGAGAAATAATGACAATGTAAGAGAAATTGGCCCTGTCAAAACTGGAAATCCAAATATCATTGTGGTTTATTATTCACCATTATTATTCAATTATTCATTTTACAAACTAAAATCTCAAAAAGGTTTTAATTTTGCCACATAACCGTGAACATATCCTAGTTTTCTATGCATTTTAGTTTTTTTTAAAGAATTTAACATATTTTCTATCATGTAGCGTGCATGAATATACCGGCCCTGAAATTTAGAAATGTTTTCGCTCTTTCTGCTGTCTATAACCCTCTCCCTCGTAGAAAAATCCTGGCTGCGCCCCTGCGACAAAGCAATCATTAATTATCATCTGTATATTCATGTCCACATTCGATAGAATCCGTAGATTCTTACATATAGATGATTATGAAAAAATGTCAGCTCCGCCATAGACCTTCATCCCCGTAATGTTACTCAATTTCCGTGTTTTTAAGAGAAGGAGACTATTTAACATAATTTAGAGCAAGTGGAAAATATTTATATGTATTCGTATTTCTCTCAGACTCGGTAACAGTGTGCAAATATGCACTATGATTAATAATCGAGAATTTCATTGGAATCAATAAAAATATAGGATGATTAATAATATATCCATTCTCCTTCATTCTCCTCTTTATGATTCAGCCTCATAGACATAGAGTTAACCACTTCTTTATTGGAATTCGCTCCAGGTAAGAAGATCTGATAACCGACGGAAGCTCATCGAAAGCTTTATCGGTTCAGAACCTAAAGACGAAGTAAATGAAATTTTAGTGCAACTAAAGACCTAATCGCGATCTCCGAGAAGCATCGACAAAACGTTACAGGGAGGTAATCACAAAACATTATTACTTTTGGTCGCTTTTTTCCCCGGACAATTAGAGAAGCTGATTGAGTAGATTACGTGATGATGGTGTTATTACAACCCCTACCATACCCATCTTGCAGCTCGCGAGGTATATATCTAAATCTAAATGTATATAATTGGTTTGGAACTACCGCCGAGAAAATTGGAAAGTGTGAACCCGCGAATTGTCCTGGTTGTAGACGAACAATGAATAATAATATGCATAAGAATGTCAATAGTTCTCAAGGCTTTTTTTTAAAGCGTAAAAATGAAAAAGATTCGCTTGCGCGGTCCGCTGGTTATCCGTCTATCGACGTGAAGACCTAAATGAAGAAATAGTCACCAATAAGCCTGAGCTCCTTGCCTTACGACCGGTTTGTTGTTGCGAGTGACGCATAGGCTTTCGAAAATCCGCTGCACTGAAAGCGAAAGGTTCATCGTGCTTCGAGAAATCAGGAGGCCCTGTCAAATACCTCTAATTGTGGAAAATGAGTCAAAGGAACTTTCTTTCAGCGAACGACCTCGAATCCTTGGTAGAAGAGGAATTTCCAATGACACACGAAACATGTTCTTGACCGACAATTGGTGATGAATCGGTTCCTAATCTTTCATGTCCAATGGTTATTTTTCCATAATGAATTGCATCTCTCTGGTAAATATATATATTCATCATAAGGGCGTATAAATATATGTGGAAACCATATCTTACATTCGTTCATTTCCCGAACAAGAGAAGTTTAAGATAAAAAACTTATTTAACTTAACCGGAATTCGAGCTCGTGCCCTTCCTATGCGAATAACATGTGTCAGACAGCTGCAAAATCACCTCTTAATTAGCAACTAGTTATATTTATGACACTTCCCAACAAACTGAGAAGTCCATTTTAGCAGCTTATTATTAATTTTATTATGGCAGCATAATCCTGGTTAATTAACTTTATAAAGTTAGACGTTCATAAAATACGTATCAGTACTAAAAACTTGGGTTGTTTATTAGGAAGTCTTTGTTTACTAAAATACACTAATATAATAATATTATTTGGGAATATTTTTACGAGTGCAATAACATCTAATTTCCTTAGCACCATGGTGAGGAAGGAGCTTTGAATTAGCCAGAGGATTGTTTCTACTGGGCGACTGTAAAATGAGAGTCCTGAGTCTCGCTGATATAGGCACGAACAGGGAAAATATACCTGGCATCTGCAATACTTGCTTAGAAAGTGCTCGACATATGGTTAAAGCTTTTCCACGCGAGGTAATGCATTTCAACGTTTGTTTTGTATTGGCGCCTGCAATACTTTGAAGGGATCAACTTTTGGTTAAAGACTTTCCTCGCGAATTATCAAAGCCTTAATGCATTTCTACGTGAATTTCTCCGCGCGAAGGCAACACAATTGACTAATGACCAAGGTCACCGAGCTCCCTGTTACAAAATGTAAGACAAGTCCGATATATGCACAGAAATTGTTCGGTTTTTATGAAATCATGTTTGTTTTAACTTTGGAATTGGTATTTTTCCTTTTAACTCCGGACGGACAATAATTTCATGTATTCTAGGTGACAACTGGTGTATATAAATTTATATTACGAATTTCCTTCGTATGCATTATTAAGTTGGCGAAAAATTATATTCCGTAGACAATATACAAATTTTACATCGTGTCATAGTAACTCAGTAATCGCTCTAATGACTTCTCCAATTCTAATTGCTGAATGAAACACATAAGACTTGTAATCAAAAATCCTCCTCGGAATGTTTATCACAAATAATGAATATCCTATGTTTGAACTGGATGTTTGAAGAATTACATTTACATTAATATCCAGCAGGCAGCCGTAAGACGTATGTTCGAGTGAGAAACCAATCAACCAAAATAACGCCTTATTAGCGCACAAATTATCCAGAAAAGGAGACCATTATAGGCCATCTGTTCTCGCTATAATCTCGCAAAACATCATTATCCTCTAGACTCCAAAATTCTCGTTCTATAAATGTGAGAATCACCACATCGCGTATTCCTACTCCAATCCCACTTATTCCTTATTGCTACACATTATTAAAACCGAAAGCATTCTTCACATTATTAAGAATTAAATTTCAATTATTGTCCATGTATTTTATTGCATTTAAGATTGAAATTGGAATTAATATATATTTAACCTATCGTTCTATAAATACGATAACTATCTGTGAAAGAGAAATGCCGAAATAAATATGACGAACTCGGGGAGATATCGCGCGAAGGCTCTAAGAAGATTTCGAAAGAGAGGAAATTTGTGTAAGTTCTAGGTTCCGACTCAAGTATTACCGCTTTTCGAGGCTTTCCTCGGTGTTGCCAGTCAGTCACAGAAAGCAGAATTCCAAATAGTTTCTGTGAAAGCCACTGGTGCGCGTGCAAAGTGTTGCGATAATTTTTCCGCCACTGTACAGTAGAGGATTGTTTATCCGAACTTTTCGGGACCGAGGTTCGCATAAAGGATATGTTCGGATAATAGGTATTTTAACCTGCATGAGAAAAAGGAACTGAAAAATTGGCTTTGTCAGGTTACAGTACGAAATAATAGACGATAATGCACATATATATTATTGAAAACTTTTATTTAAAGAAAACTATACATGACTGTGACGCGACAAAAACCCGAGAAAAGAATTTTTATCACCTCAACATTATAGGAAAAGATTTTCGATTAAATACGTTAAATATAATGTACCTCGCAAAGAAAACATCAGATTGTCAAGAATGGACAAATAACTTAATGTTAAAGGAAAACGAGAAAACATTTTCACCGCATAATACTTCTTAATGTGGTGTTGTCTATTTACTGCAGCTTATGGCTTGGTGTAACAGAATCCTCGGACCTGTCTTTTTCTCTTGACGTTCCCACCGCTTGAACTATCTGCTGGACACGTTTTTTTCTTATTTTTATCCATTTAGAAGGTTCATTCATGTATTATATAAATACTTAATCGAGCACACCTTCAAAAGATCGGCGCCAAACACACGTAGCGGTGGCGTTCAAAATTACTGTATATCTATCATGAAATGTTCGCTGTTTGGATGTGTTTATTGTTTAGATGTTCGGATGAACGATCCTCTACTGCATAAAAAATGTCGATTTCTGGGGCAGAACAGAAAAAGATATTGCGTCCGTGAACAATCACGGCGTCAGTTAAAAATTGCCATCAGATTGTGAAGAGGGTAAAGAGGCCCTCGTCGATGGGAATCATTTTTTATTTTCTCGGATACGATGTGGTGCTATTCTTTTCTTTTGTCTCCTGTGCAGAGATATTCGGTCTCGAGAAGGATAAATCCCTGGAGGATAACTGAGTGAAAAGGTAGATAAAGAATCATCCACGGTCAGCCTAGAATATGAAGATTAAAATCGAGAGTATTTCATAAAGACTAATAACGTATAAAATTAGACGCAGAATCCCACTGAACCGCACAGCGATGAAGGGGCAACAGTAGCTCTTTGTCTAATTCTCAACTCAAGAGAAAAATATCAGTCGATTCCACAGTTGAGACACATAGAATATGAATTCCCGAATCAGACTGGCATTAATATATTTTCCGACGCATTTTCTCTTGCCTTACCAAACGTTGTGATTCCCCTATTAGTGTAAAATTCGCGACACAATTTAATTCGAAATGTATCATAAAAGATTCGGTAAAGTTTTCCTATTTATTCAAGTTAATATTTCCGAATCATGCATTTATTGTGATAAGCACCAGATCAACTTGCCTCACTATTCTCATAACGGTTTCTGTCTGAGGAATTAATCTTGGATAATAACATTTAACTTCTGGTATGAATGAATGCCCATGCCACTCGCTTACTGGATCACTGATTAGAAATGTTAAGAGACCAAACAATTGGCTTGAGCTTAGTCGTAGTCCTGGGAGTCAAATAGTTTCAGGAAAAGGATTTCCTTAGCATTAAGGAGTCAAGGCGGTCAAAAGCAGTATTCGTGTTAGGAAAGAGGGGGTGCCATGAACTGTAGCAATACTTAATTTGCGGCCAATCGCTCAGCCTTGCGTTGAAAATCCAATAACCCAAAACCCTCAACTTATTCTCCTCTAGCCCTCCCTCCGACTCCCCTCCATTCCCTAAAACCAGAATCCAGCGTTCGCCACGAGAGACGCGACCAGCATAATTTTCTCGACAATTGAAGTCTCCGACGTCTTTCGCGCAGTCTCATCGTAAGTCAGTTAATACACTGGCAATTCTTGGAAGTTATCAGTTCTCCGAACGAATACAGTAGACTTTCTTTGTTAATCGACGACATTATTGCAAAGCTGGGATCTATCTTCGAGGGCGATCTCATCCGCGGTAAAATATCTCCGACCGAAAGCGTAGGAAGCAGTTCGATTGGCTGAAGCTATTGGGGCAGCGTATCTTGCAGCTGGGGCTCTTTAAGGGTAGTTGACTAGGATTCAAAAAGGCCGCTTTTTCAACGCCGAGCGAAGGCGCTCCCTCTTGCGTCCAAGAAGGGAGGCACAGTGGTCCGAAATCGAAAAAAGCCGGACAAAAGTCCAAAATTGCTTTTTTTTTAGATACAAACTTGAAACTCTGCATATATACAGCCAAATGATTGCTGATCATGGAACGGTAAGTCATTTTCCATAAATCGTAAGCGTTACTTAGATACGGAGGGTCAAACATGACTAAATTTCCAAAAACACGCCCGATTTTATTTTTCCTCGAAAATCTTATAAGTTAAGCTCATAGTGGACTTATAGAAGGAATTTAGTAGAATAAAAAACATTATATTCGATCAAAATGGTACTTTGTCTATACTATCCATCAGTTTCAAGGATATTGGTCAATATTTGTGTGGTATTCCATCACAAAATGGTGGACGCTTTTTTCAGACAAATTTGGACATAAAGTAGTCGATATCTTTTGTTTAAAAAATATGTGCAGCGGGAAATCACACCAAAGTATTGGGTGAATACATTTTAAGAATATCCAGCAGAGATTATTTAAAAACGTTACCGACCACGAAAATAAAAGCGATTTTTCGATCGCGCTGCACAATCCGGGTCCGCGCGGCTGGGCATAAAAGTACGGCGGCTTCGTTGGATTGTTTTAGTTTTTTGGGCCTTAACTCTTTAAAATCGCTGTTTTTAAGCTAAGTATGCAGTCACTATCACTGTCGCTGTTCAGAAATTCCATATCGAAGATATGAAGAGGATATTTGATCGTGCGAATGAGTCAATGGATGCGGTACTCAGGTAAATACGATTTGGTTTGGATACTTTACGGATTCTTGCCCAAAGTTAGAAATATCCTTCAACTTTTGAGACAGTAAGTTCGAATGTGCGGAAACGGGTTCATGCATTGCAGAAAAGACCATCTGATTGTTTTTCTACCACTTACCCTTTCCACCCTCGCCGACGAGGGCCACGCGAAAAGGGGCATCGCGCAGCCCTAAACGAGATTTACCGGGGTTTTCCGCAATTGCATTTCCTTTCCCTTTAAGAAATGAATCTTAATATGCAATTCTAGTTTGACATCGGTGAAGTATTGTTGTTGTTGTTGTGCTCTGGCGTACTGCTAAAAGCTGTGGGTGTCTGGTGATTTTTCTCGTGAATCATTGCACTAGTTCTGATAACTGTGCTGGATAGTTGTTTACAGTTTTTGATTATTCAACAGTTCATCCCTTTTCTCAAGGTGAGCACTTTTTCCTGTTTCACTTAAGCGTGTTAATCATCGCATTGTACCTACGAGCTTGTATGTGTTTATATTACTCTGTAATTTTTTACTGCCCTTGTTTTTAGCTAACTTTAATAGGAAATAGCAAATATTATCTAACTTTCCCTTAAATTTTTTTAACTTGCCGGATTTTGGCGCAGATTTTTTTCCATTTTTCTGAGCTGTAATGCCTTCATGCCAGATTACGTGTCTTGAGCTCCACAAACGAATAATTGAAATGAAGGAGAAATCAGTAAGGGATAAAATAGTATATTTGACTAATATTATATCACGGAGTTTTAATTTAGAGGCTCATGAAGACGCCCTAGATTGGCTCCGTAAATTTATTAGGATAAAATTCATGGTGCCCTATAAAAAAAGAAAGGGAATGAAAGCGGAAAGAATGATCCTGGATTAATGAGTGATTTTTCGTTCCTCACAAGATATAGCTCACAGAGTAAATCATTTTCCCTGAAACTATCCGTCAGTACCTACCAGGTACGTCTACAGCTACTGGTATGTATTTTCTGTTTTAATTCTATAGCAATCATTCAGCGGTAGTTTTTCACGTGAGATTTGTTTATTACAATTATTACCAAATAAGGTACATACACTAGGACCACCTTCAAGAAAACTATATTATGCATGAAATATAGTTTTCGTGTAAATCGACCATTAATTTTCATAAACGACCGGTTTAAGGTTGTAAGATATCATCAGATTCACCCAACTCTTGTAATTGGATTATTAATTTGAAGAGGGGAGGAAGTTAAGAGGGTTTGAGGGCTGAAGATGAAAAAATTGGGCTTTACAAAGTAAGACGTAAGTGATACAAAATTAATTAATCACATTCGAGTACTAAAAGTTGAGTTCATTGTTAAAGCGGAGGTAGGTGCGGAGAAGTTCGGTGAGAAGTTGATAGGACTGAGGTTGAAAACAATGGAGGATTCAATGTAATTTATTAGTGGATGAAACTTAAGGATTTCCACCAATTGGAATTTGAAATATTTTCATCTTATGCAAGGGAGTCATTGCTCCACCTCGATGTTCGAATACTTCCCTTAAGAAAGTCTCTGCCAACCACTTTACGTTGCACTCCTTGAAACAGAACAAATTTTTAAAGTCTTCATCAATAGGACCCGATCGAGTTTTGTAAACGCGCTACGCACATTTACTACATATTTCTGTCATGGCCGGGCGCAACCTTCTACTCAGCTGCTGAGTCTACGAATGACTACTGTCCATGCAAAAAGTCTAGATACTCGAGTTTGAAGTGTTGTATCTCAGTAACCTATTCATCGATAGCAATGAAATAAACTGAAAATGAAAGAAAATTTATTTCTACGTTTTGTGAATACCATCAGCGATTTTTTACCGTATCAATAAATTTTTTATTTGGACCTGTATGAAAAAAGCACGTTTTTTGCGCTCAGAAATCGGTAGCTCCACTTTGAACGCTAATTTTTCAAAAACTTCTCAAGTTATCATCATGAGACTTCATAAGGTGTAAGATCTATCTTTTATGAATGCATATGCTGAAGCAAAACCTCGTTACTATTTATTTACTATCCAAAAATTGTTGATAAAGAAAACTTTACTATTTTCATTATTTCACGACCTACGAGAAATTTTGAAGTACCGTAGGCACCGCATACACGCACTGTTGACGAATTTGATAATTTTTACAACGAAAAATTAATACCATTGTCCATGTAGAATTTTTTTACTTTCTCCATATACGAAGTATAGAGAAAGTATTGTTTTCATGAAAAAATTCGACTTCGAGATTTCAACGGAAATACATGTTTTGGGGTCCCTAGAACACGTTTTGACCATTTTCGGAATGATGTCTGTGTGTATGTGTGTGTGTGTGTGTGTGTGTGTGTGTGTGTATGTGTGATAGTGGGCACTCTAACGTGAAAACTATTGGTCGTATAAATACCAAACTTCATATATAGTAATGTGGTGTGTGCTGTCAGAGTTGATTAGTTATTGGAGTAAATCGGTCAACCGGAAGTCGAGCTTTATTCATTAAAGCTCATTTCCGGTTTTCAAAATATCTCCATAAATATGATATATACGTATATTGTATTACTTATAAAAGTTTTAGATAATAAAATTTACTATACCTTTTGTATTTAACATATTTTTGTATCACCGGTTGATTAGGAGTTATTCGTGAAATACTGATAAACCGGGAGAAGATGATTATGTACTTTGTGGGCGCTCTAACATGAAAACTATTTGTCCGATCAACACCAAATTTCATATATAGTACTTTGGTTAATGTCATTAGAGTTGATTAGTTTTTGGAGTAAATCGGTCAACCGGAAGTTGAGCTTCATTCTTCAAAGCTTATTTCCGGTTTTCAAAATATCTCCATAAATATGATATTTAGGTATATACTGTTGTAAATAAATGTTTTAGAAAATTTAATTTACTATAACTTTTGTATGAAACATATTTTTGTATCACTAATTGTTTAGGAGTTATTCATGAAATACTGATAAACCGGAAGTTGCTGATTATGTACTTTGTGGGTGCTCTGGGCTCTATGGGCAAAAGGCCAAATTCATCTTTCTTCATCGAGCATGTCCCGAAAAACATTATTTATAATGTTTGTGACGTAAAACATAATAATATATAAATTAATCACTCATCTTCTAAGTTTAGATTGAATATAGAGTTCGAAATTACTGTCGTAGATAAATATTTACATCTTCTATATGGAGAAAGTCATGTGCTGGCCACATCAGATTTTTTATTCTTGTTTTGTGGAGCGCTCAGCCCGCTTATCTCACCAAGAAAGTGCAGGGGAGGGGGTGGAAAAAGCGTGCAAAAGACATATTTAATTTTTATTTTAATGTCTATGTGAAAATAACCATTAGCAATGGCTATCTGCTTAATAATAAGTAATTTGCAGGAGAAATTAAAGAATTTAGGACTAAGTTAATTTATCTATATATTAAATTTTGGAAAGCAGAATGCTTACTTTTAATTTCACATGTAAATTTTAGGTTGTGGTGTAATGTGTTTAAAAAGGGACAAAAAAAAAAGTTGTCTTAGGGTTCCAATCCAAATACAGTGGATGTCGACGACATACTTATTCCAACAGCCTGAATATTTTAACAAACAATGAAAAAGAAATAAATTTAAGAAAATAATTTAGTTTCACAATGATTATTGAACAGTTCAACAAGTAAAGCAGAAATAGGAGAGCCCATGGGTAAACCTTCTGGTTGAGAATTATAACTCATGAAAAAGGAGGTAATTTTGTAAAATACATAATTCGCATAGCATTAAAAATTCATCAGTTATGCCATTAGCAAAATAGTAAAAACTTTTTGTATATTTTGCCATATGATGACTAAATCTTAGTCGAAACCGGTCGCAAAATAAATTTGTGGAATTGAGACCTGGTCATTATTCTCATCACCCGATGGAGTTCCACATAGATAAAACTTCTTTTTTATGTGTGTTATTCTTTTCTTTTAGCGACAGTTTGTGTTATCCGACGACTACGATGAGGTTTTAGCACCTGTCCATTTGACAAATGTAATTAGCTGATATATCTGTAGCTAGTACATACAAATATATTTTTGCATTAGTTTATAATTGCGGGATAGGAAAGATTGTAGTCCTTTCAACTTGTTTAAAACATTTATTCTAAGCGAAGAAATTCAAAGCTGGTTTCAACTGTGGATTTCATCAAGTGCACTACAAACTGAAATCAAAGGCTTTCTACAGGCATTTGTTTTCCATGTCATGGTAGGGAAAGTAGAGGAGAAAATTCATGGTAGGTCATTTTGTCTGTTATGTTTAGGATTATATATGTATATGTCCATTTTTATCAAAGACTTCTAGGTTTCCTAATAGGCTGCCAGTTGTGGTGTTTCACTTTGAATGAGCCTGGCCAATCAGGTGATGATAAAGGTTAAAATGAGTTTCCTGTCTCTCCAAGAGACAAAAAGCGTAACTGGAGAATTCCAATTCTTTTATCATTATTAATCAGTTACAAAGATTAAATCCCTCTACAGGGAAGTTCTCTGAAAATGTTTTTTGTCTTAATACTTCTAATTAGAATTAGAAGCATTAATGCTCTCTTAGAATGGTTATTCCATAATTTACTCTAGGCAGTTTGTAAAGATGTTTTTTAAAATTCTTTCTGTAAGCCAGTTTACATCTATTTTATGTTGAAAAGACTTATGTCTTAACATACAATTGTATGTTTGATACTTGCTTACATTTTACCAATGTATTTAATCTCCCATTGTAAAATGACCTCAGGCAGTGCCTAGTAAGTACATAATGAGATATTCAAAAAGGATATGAGCTAAATAGTTTGATGAAGAGTTTCCAATATGATTAATATGTATAAATAGCTTCGATTAATTTAAGGTATCATTCAATCACTTATAAACAAAATACTGTAAGAGGATACCTTTTGTTACGTTTAAGCACTTTTGATGACTAAAATTAGTGTTAATTTGCATAATCCATGCTTGTTAAAAGGTTAGGGGTGGCTTTAAAGCAATACACTGTCACCAATTAATTGATTTAAGAGGGGGAATCCTGAGAATGAAATGGGTTGAAAGCATATTTCATCAACCAAAAATCCTTTACTATTTTAACTCTTACATAGTAAAATTCATTTAAAAAAACCCAGTTTCTTTTTAGCAAAAAAGGTTACTTTTCAAGACCTCTTTTAGTCATTTAAAGGAGGCATTTATGCATTAAATCTCTCCATTTAATTGAGAAAAATGAGATATATAAAGAAACTTCTCAGTGCAAATGAAAAAGGATAGTAATTACAACCTATAGTTTCAGGTAATAGTTTTTATCAAAAGAGGAAATAAAAATACTGCCTATTATACACACACAAGATTAACTCTAAACACTACCAAATGGCAGCATGAAATAAAAGTCTCATTATTTGAAAAAAAATGTACTATTAAAAAGAAAATTTAGTACACAATTATTTATTCATAAAATTTATAGCATAAATTACTCAATGTGAACAATACATTAAATTTTTAAAATGTAAATCATCATAATAATAAAGCACAATAAGTTTGAAGCATAATAAATTAATAGCATAAAATTACTCATTGTGAACAATTCATAAGTTTGTAAAATGTTTAAAAAACGTTAATTTTTTTATTTAAATTTATTTATTTATTTTATTTATTTAACTATTTCATTAGGAAACTTATTATAAAATAACATACTCTTGACCACAATCGTATTTCGTGATGAAATTAGTTTTGTGTGATATTTACGTTAATAAAACTTGCCAAAAATTTGTTTCAGTAAGAAATTATGGTAATGAGTTGTGAGAGTTTGTGTACAACAAGTATAAAGCAGGCAGTATCACCTATTTACCCCTCTTTGGTAAAGGGTTAAATTTTGTCTTCGGTGTATAAGTTGGCCCCTGGTTTTTAGAGATTTTTTAGGGTGTAAAGGTCGACTTATATGCCAGCATATATGGTAATTATGATGCACAAAATACCTAATATACTTCTTCTTCTTCCCGTTTCTGTCTTTCAGTGTCGTGGAGGCTGCCTCAGCCCATCATCTCGTCATCTCCACCCATTCCTTCCATTCCATCTGATTTCTCATCATTCTCCTCATCTCATTTGGTGTTTTGCCCCTCTGGTTTCCCATCCTCTCAGTCCCATCTTCCCAGGTTATTATTGGTCTACCCCTTCCCCTTTTCTCTGAACTTTAACTTCCAGCACTTGCTTTACTTTCCTGTCGTCCATTCTAAAAGCATGTCCATACCATTTTAATTGCTTTTCTTTAATCACTTTTCCAAGTGGACTTTGTTTCACTTCTTCTCTTAGTCTCTCATTTCGTATGTTATCACTTCTAGTTTTGTTTATGGTTTTCCTCAGGAATTTCATCTCGCAAGTCTGGATCCTTTTTGCATGCTTATTCTGCCAGGGTATACTTTCTATTCCATATAATAGGGTGGGGACTAATATCGACTGATACAGTTTTTTTTAATTGGATATCTCTTTCTTTCCTAATATAGTTTATTTTTAAACTGGTAGTATATGGCATTTGCCTTTTGTCTTCTATATAAAATCTCATCATCATATCTTCCATCATATGAGGAAATTGTTCCAAGATATTCAAATGTCTCTACTTGTTCTAATGTCTCATTTTTATACTTAATAGATATATTCTGATTTCCATCTTTTGAAATACACATTACCTTACTTTTGCTTATGTTTAGCTCCATTTTCTTCCTAGCCAGTTCATCTCCCCATTCTGTTACACTGTTTTGCAAGTTTTCCTCGCTAGCTGATTGTGAGATTAAGACTATATTGTCAGCGTATATTAATGCCAGTAGATATACCGGTTTTGAATTCCAAAATCCAACTTTAGTTTTTATTTTTTCTTCTTTGCAGGTCTGTATTATTTCATCCATAAAATTTATAAATAGGAGTGGACTTAGGCTATCACCTTGTTTTATACCTTTCTCCATCCAGAATTCCCCAGATACATTTCCCTCAATTCTAACTATTCCCTTTACTCCGGTATATAGACTTTGATTACTTTGAGTTTATTGTGTACCTTTTTCTTATGCAGAGCTTCCCAAAGGTACTTTTGTGGTACTGTATCAAAGGCTGTTCTCAAATCTAGAAATGCTAGGTAAGGTTTTCAGTTTTTCTCAATTGTTTTTTCCTATTAGCGTTCTTAAGATAAAATGTGGTCTTGAGTTTGTCTTCCAGGTCTAAAACCTGCTTGTTCCTCTTCAAGTTTACCTCCTATGATTTTTCTAAGTTTTTTCTCTAGTACTCCAGCATATAATTTGTAAATAACCGAAGAAAGGCATATTGGCCGTTTGTTTTTGCATTCTTTGTTGTTACTTTTTTTAAAAACTGGTACTATAATGTTGGTCTTCCACTCCTCTGGTATAGTCATTGTTCTACATGCCCACTGAAAGATTTTTTTGATAATACGTATCATATTTTTCCCACCAAATTTAATGAATTCAGGGTCTGTATCATAGACTTCTGCAGCTTTGCAGGTTTGGATCTTTTTCATTGCTTCCTGTACCTCGCCTCGAGTTATTGTAATCTCATAATTTCCTCCTTCCTGTACCATTTACGTTATATCTACACAATTTTCTTCCCAGAAAGTTTTCTCATAATGTTTTCTCCATTCTTCCAGGATACCTTTCTTGTCTGAGTCAATTCTCTTCATTTTTATACTTTTCCTATGCTTTCCTTTCAATGCTTCAATTGTTTTCCAGAATTGTTTACTCCGTTCTACAAAATTATGTTCAATTTCATTTCCAAAGTTTTCCCATGAATTTTGCTTTGCTTGTTTAATGGCCAGCTTACACTCATTCCGTTTCTGTACATAATCAAGTCTATCTTCTTCGGAATTTGTCCTCAAATATTGTTTCCAGGCATCTTTTTTCTGCCTAACTTTTGCCTTCAATTCCTCTGTCCGCTAGTTTGTTCTCTTCTATTTTGTATTGATCTTTACTTTCCCACACACTTCACTTGCTGTCTCTATTATTATATTCTTAAGATTTTTCCACGTATAATTTAGTTCAGTGGCTTCATTTATTTCAAAATCCTCTAATTCTCTTTTCAATGATCTCTTTATATTTCTTTTTAATTTCAGGGTCTGCTAGCTGCTTTACTTGAATGTTCTCAATCTTCTTATGTTTCTCTACGTTTTCTTTCCTGATCCTTGTCTTAGCAATAAGTAATCTGTGGTCAGTTCCCAGTTCTGCACCTCTTATCACTTTTACTTCCATAATGGCATTTTGGAGTGTGTGTGAATATATTATGTAGTCGATAATGCTTTTAGCATCTCTTCCCTCGGCTTCAAAAGTTATTTTGTATATTCTTTTTTGTGGGAATAGTGAGTTTCCTTGCAGAAGTTAACTTTCTACATACAATTATATTAGTCTCTGTCCATTTTCATTTATTGTTTTCTCTCCTCTATAAGATCCCATACATCCATGTGCTCTTGACATATTATTCGGCCATTAAAATCGCCCATCAATATTACTTGTCTATTCTCTTCATTTTTGGTATTGACTGTTCTTTGTAGTTGAGCATAGAATTCCTCTGTTTCTAGGATCTCTCTATCATCAGTTGGAGAATATACTTGTATTAAAGTAGTCTTACTTTCTAGGCCTAGTCTAACGCTTATTATCCTGGAATTTACTAGTTTCCATGTATTCACCCTTGTTTCCATTTCTTCACTTAAAATAACTCCGACTCCTTCCTTGGCCCTTTTTCCCGGGGAGACTTCTGCGTACAATAGTACGTATCCCTCCTCCAATTGAATTTTTCCATTACCTTTCTTTTTAACTTTGCTTAATTTCAGTATTTCCAGTCTATATTTTTCCATTTCTTCCACTACTTCCACTCCCTTACCGTTCATTGTCTTTACATTCTAAGTTCCAATTCTCATAGTCCGTTTACTCGCTGGTCGTCTTCTTATTGTCCAATCCTGTCCGAGGCTACCTTTATTCCTTTAAATCAGCTTAAACCATCATGCGGGTCGATGCGGATCAGCCCAGCGATGACTTCACCAGTGCCCCTGTTAGCCTAGGGTTTCACAGTTCTTACCAGGGCTTCTCAGCTACCGTAGCGGTCACGGGACTCTGTGTTCTCACTGTACCTCACCCTGGTAGTCACTCTGTTACTTTTCTAATTACCACCTCCCACTACGAGGACATAGGGGCTGGACTTTGGGAGGCCACTAAATATATAAAATAAGTAAAATATACAAGTTAATATACAAAATAAAAAAAGAAGATGAAGTACACCTTGTCAATTAGTCTACAAGGTGTAAACTAAATTAGATAAAAGATTAGCTGTTAAAAAATTCATCTGTATTGTTCAGTCACTTTTCCAAGAGTAATTTACACACAGCGTTTTTAAAGGTATTGAAGGATGCAATATTTTTTATTGTGGCTGGTAATGTATTGTTGAACTTATGCCACAAACTTTGGGACTAAGAGAGAAATTTTTCAGAATTTGTTGAGAAGTATGGAGATCGTTAATTCTCCTGATGAAATGTTTGTTACACATTACATTTTTTTCAAAGTGGGAGATGTTTTGTCCAGTACAAAGAAGAGTTTTGAAGATAAAAACAGAGGGGGATAGTAAAAATTTCTAATTTTTTAAAAAGAGGCTTACAGTGGGCTCTATATGGAGCATTGCAAATAGCCCTAACATTTTTTTTCTGCGTCTTAAAAATATTAATGATTTGGGTGGAGGAATTTATTCCTACGGACTATTCCATAAGAAGCATGAGAGTAGAAGTGGGCATAGTAGATTTCAGCTTTCAGTGTCCAGCGCATAAGCCGACCAAAAAATTAGGCAACACCACTTCCCCAGCTCTATTTTATGGGAAGAAAAACTATGGTATCCATAAATATACTACAGCTTAAGGAATATTTACTGCACAATGCATAAGATTAAGACGCTAGAATTGTTTCTTTCAGCTACCATGTCAACTTCTCACCTCTGATTAACTATTACACAAGTTTTGTTCATTGGTATTACTCAGGCCATTCAAATAAAAATGCATAAGAAACAGAAACACTTTAGTATTAAAAATTTATTATAAAAATAATGGTAATACAGCTTGTTAAGATCAAATCATGATACTGCTAAAACAACTTCCATTAACTTCTAACGCAAAGTCGAATCATAATGATTACGAGTAAAATGTTGCTTGCATACTGCAAGCAGATCGACAACACTATTTTCATGTCGGCATCATATCGGGACGGCCATCAAAAGAAAAAAATGGAATGGATTTTTCTTAAAATTCGCTGAAATTCCATCGTCTGGCATCGAACCCGGGTCTTTACTGTAAACTTACGATGCAGCACAATAGAACATCACCATCTCTAACTATGTGTGAAAATTCAAGCAGAAATATGGGCTATAACAGCCTCAGGAGACGTTCTAATTTTCACGAACTAAAATGGCTCTCTGGATTTGAACCAAGGACGATTTTGGAAATCTAAAAACCGTTTCTGAAAGTTATTTATGATCAATATCTATATGCCGAATTTGAAGTTTCTATATTATTGGGAAAGGTTTCAAAATAATTCCTAAAAATCGGATTACCTTCTGATTGCAGAGACACCTGGTGTCGAACCCAGGACACATTGACAGCTGGGAATGCACAGTTTGATTTGTATACACTTAATCTTTCTTAGTGCAAAGTTTGAAGTCTTTATCGTGCCGGGAAGTACCTATAATTTGTTTCCGTTATCTCCGTAAGAAATGCATTGAGGAATTTAAATGGCCCTCTGGGATCGAACCAAGGACCATCAGCGAATATGTAAAATTTGATCCTGAAATTTATTATTGATCTCCAACTCCATGCCGAATTTCAAGTTTCCATGCCATCGGGAAAGGGTCCAAAAAAAATCTTAAAAATCGCCACAATGCAATTTAAACGGCCGATTTTTGCCCCGACCTAGCATGTTTGTTTTCCGTAAAACTCATTTATGTTTTCGATAGATCATGACCATATATATAGGCTCCTTGAGTTTTGATTCGCTACCTATCCGGAAAGTTTTTTTTTTTAATTCCCGAAAATCAAAGCAATGCATTTAAACGGGAAAAATCGGGACTTTGAGGCCCTCTGGAATCGAACCCATGACATCGACGTTCAAAATCGCAATTTTTCTGGAGGTTATACGTTATGGCCAATATGTCGTAAAAATTTCAAGCCATTGACGCTAGTGGTTTAGCCTGTGACTTTGTATCCTCTCTATATATATCTATTATATATAGATGCTTCTCCGGATTCATTCATATATATACCCAGATAGGATACAAATTCACAGGCTAAACTACAAGCGTCATTGCCTTGAAATTTTTATGACGTATTGGCCATAACGTGAAACCCCCAGGAAAAAAGCGACTTTGATCCTCAGTGTCATGGGTTCGATTCCAGAGGGCCCCAAAGTCTCGATTTTTCCCGTTTAAATGCATTGCTTTGATTTTCGGGAATTTTTAAAAAATACTTCCGGGATAGGTAGAGAATCGAAAATCTAGGAGCCTTTATATATGGTCATGATCTATCGAAAACATAAATGAGTTTTACGGAAAATATCCTGGGTTCGATGCTAGGTCGAGGCAAAAATCGGCCGTTTAAAATGTATTGTGGCGATTTTAAAGATTTTTTTTGGACCCATTCCCGATGGCATGGAAACTTGAAATTCGGCATGGAGTTGGAGATTATAAATATATTTCATAATCAAATTTTACATATTCGCTGATGGTCCTTGGTTCGATCCCAGAGGGCCATTTACATTCCTCAATGCATTTCTTATGGAGATAACGGAAACAAGTTTAAGGTACTTCCCGGCATGCTATCGACTTCAAACTTAGCATGATAGAAGAAGCAGTCTTAAAAAATCAAACTATGCATTCATAGCTATCAATGTGTCCTGGGTTCGACACCAGGTGTCTCTGCAATCAGAAGTTGATCCGATTTTTAGGAATTATTTTGAAACCTTACCCCATAATATAGAAACTGAAATTTGGCATATAGATTAAGATCAATAATAACTTTCAGAAACATTTTTTAAATTTCCAAGATCGTCCTTGGTTCGAGTCCCGAGAGCCATTTACATTCGTGAACATTAGAGCGTCTTTTGAGGCAGTTGTAGCCAATATTTCTGCTTGAATTTTCACACATAGTTAGAGATGGTGATCTACTATTGTGTTTCATAGTAGGTTTTCCAGTAATACCCGGGATCGATTTCAGACGATGAAATTTCAGCGAATTTTAAGAAAAAATTAAATCAGGTGATTTTCTGTTGTGCTGCATAGTAGGTTCACCAGTAAGGCCTTGGTTCGATGCCAGACGATTAATTTGCAGCGAATTTTAAGAATATTTTCAATCCCTTTTTTTTTTCTTATGAGGACCGTCCCGATGTGATGCCGATATGAAATTAGTATTGCCGATCTGCTTGCAGTATGCAAGCTACATTTTACTCGTATATCTATTATATATAGATGCTTCTCCGGATTCATTCATGTATCCATATATATATACGAGTAAAATGTTGCTTGCATACTGCAAGCAGATCGACAACACTATTTTCATGTCGGCATCATATCCGGACGGCCATCAAAAGAAAAAAATGGTTTCAAATTTTTCTTAAAATTTGCCTAAATTCCATCGTCTGGCATCGAACCCGGGTCTTTACTGAGAACTAACTATGCAGCATAATAGAACAACACCATCTCTAACTATGTGTGAAAATTCAAGCAGAAATATTGGCTGCAACAGCGTCAAAAGACGTTCTAATTTTCACGAATGTAAATGGCTCTCTGGATTCGAACCAAGGACAATCATTGAAATATAAAATATGTTTCTGAAAGTTATTTATGATCTCTATTTATATGCCGAATTTCAAGTTTCTATATTATTGGGAAAGGTTTCAAAATAATTCCTTAAAATCGGATCAACTTCTGATTGCAGAGACACCTGGTGTCGAACCCAGGACATATTGATAGCTGTGAATGCACAGTTTTATTTGTTAAGACTGGTTCTTCTAACACGTTAAGTTTTAAGTCGATAGCATGCCGGGAAGTACGTTAAATTTGTTTCCGTTATCTCCGTAAGAAATGCATTGAGAAGTGAAAATGTCCCTCTGGGATCGAACCAAGGACCATCAGCGAACATGTAAAATTTGATTATGAAATATATTTGTGACATCTATCCACGTGCTGAGTTTCGAGTATCAATGTTATCGGGAAAGGATCCAAAAAAAATCTTCAAAATCGCCGCAATGCATTTTAAACGGCCGATTTTTGCCCCGACCTAGCATCGAACCAAGGATAATATTCATAGATGTCTTTATGGTTTTCTTTAGATATCTTTGGCATCTAGCGATCCCTCAAGTTTGAACTCTCTCCTTTTCCGGGAAGTGCCTCAAATAAATTTTCGAAAATCCCCGCCATGTAATCTTTTGGGGAAAATTGCGACTTTGGGGCCTTCTGGAATCGAACCCATGACACCGAGGTTCAAAGTCGGCTTTTTCCTGGAGGTTACACCTTATGGCCAATATGTCGTAAAAGTTTCAAGTCGGTGGCACTTGTGGAACATGGTTAGACTTTTGATCCCCAGTGTATATATATATATATACGAGTAAAATATTGCTTGCATACTGCAAGCAGATCGACAACACTAATTTCATATCGGCATCATATCGGGACGGACATCAAAAGAAAAAAAAAGGATTCCAAATATTCGTAGAATTCGCTGCAATTTAATCGCCTGGCAGCGAACCCCGGTCTTCCTGGTGTACTTACTATGCAGCAAAACAGAAGATAACCATATCAAACTATGTGTGAAAATTCAAGCAAAACTATTAGGTGCAACTACCTCAAACGACGTCCTACTTTTCACATACACTCCTTATGTGAGAAATTATAATGTGCTCTGGCATCGAACCCAGGAACAGCATGGTCTTATCTTTTTTTTTCTTAAACAAAGTGTTAATATACATCTTCCATCTAAGCAAGAGCTCCCTTACATGTCGATAAATGCATAAAAAAATTATGAAAAGATACCCTATAGTATTATATATGGGGGATATTTTTACCGCCTGGCATCGAACCCGTGTCTTTCAGGCAATACTTTCTATGCAGCACAACAGAAACACACCATCTCTAACCGCGTATGCAAATTTAAACAGAAATATTGGTTACAACTGCCTCAAATGACATCCTACTTTTCCTTTATATTCCTTATGAGAGAAACGTTATTGTGCTCTGGCTTCGAACCAAGGAATAGTACGGTCTTATGAAAATTTTTTTCTAAACGTTATTCGTACCATACATCTTCCAGCCAAGCACGAACATCCTTTCATTTCGATAAGTACATCTAAAAAAATAATGAAAAACGCCTCCCATGTATTTTAAAGGGCAGATCTTTGCATCGTCCTAGCATCGAACCCAGGATAATTTTTGTAAAAGTCATTGATGTTTTCGAAAGTCCAAGACCATAAATATAGGCACCTTGAGTTTTACTTCTCTACCTATCAGGAAAGTATTTTTTTTTAATTCCCGAAAATCACGGCAATGCATTTAAACGGGAAAAATCGGGACTTTGAGGCCCTCTGGAATCGAACCTATGACACTGAGGATCAAAATCGCTTTTTTCCTGGGGGTTTCACGTTATGGCCAATATGTCATAAAAATTTCAAGTCAATGACGCTTGTGGTTTAGCCTGTGAATTTGTATCCTATCTATATACCTATATAGCTATATATATGAATGAATCCGGAGAAGCATCTATATATAATAGATATATATATGGATACATGAATGAATCCGGAGAAGCATCTATATATAATAGATATATATATATATATATAGAGAGGATACAAAGTCACAGGCTAAACCACTCGCGTCATTGGCTTGAAATTTTTACGACATATTGGCCATAACGTATAACCTCCAGAAAAATTGCGATTTTGAACCTCAGTGTCATGGGTTCGATTCCAGAGGGCCCCAAATTCCCGATTTTTCCCGTTTAAATGCATTGCTTTGATTTTCGGAAATTAAAAAAAAATACTTTCCCGATAGGTAGAGAATTAAAACTCAAGGAGCCTATATATATGAACATGATCTATCAAAAACATATATGAGTTTTACTAAAAATATCCTGGGTTCGATGCTAGGTCGGGGCAAAAATCGGCCGTTTAAAATGCATTGTGGCGATTTTTAAGATTTTTTTTTACCCATTTCCGAATGCATGGAAACTTGAAATTGGGCATGGGGTTAGATATCATAAATATATTTCATAATCAAATTTTACATATTCGCTGATGGTCCTTGGTTCGATCCCAGAGGGCCATTTGCACTCCACAATGCATTTCTTATGGGGATAACGGAAACACATTTTAGGTACTTCCCGGTATGATATCGACTTCAAACTTTGTAGTATTTTTTAAAAATTCCCGAAAATCTAAGCAATGCATTTAAACGGGAAAAATCGGGACTTTGGGGCCCTCTGGAATCGAACCCATGACACTGAGGATGAAAATCGCAATTTTTCTGGCGGTTAATTGTTATGGCCAATACGCAGTAAAAATTTGAACTCAATCACGCTTGTGGTTTAGGCTGTGAATTTGTATCCTATCTATCTATATACCTATCTATATACCTATCTATATACCTATCTATATACCTATCTATATATATGAATGAATCCGGAGAAGCATCTATATATAATAAGATACGAGTAAAATGTAGCTTGCATACTGCAAGCAGATCGACAACACTAATTTCATATCGGCATCATGTCGGGACGGCCATCAAAAAAAAAAATCTGATGTGGCCAGCACATGACTTTCTCCATATATAAGATGTAAATATTAACCTACGACATTAATTTCGAACTTTATATTCAATCTAAACTTGGAAGATAAGTGCTAAATTTCTTTTGTATTATCTTTTACGTCACAAAAATTATAAATAATGTTTCTCGTGACATTTTTGATGAAAAACGATGAAGTGGCCCTTCGCCCCAGCGCCAAGAGCGATCACAACGTACATAATCAGCAACTTCCGGTTTATCAGTATTTCACAAATAACTCCTACACAATCAGTGATACAAAAATATATTTCACACAAAAGTCATAGTATATAACATTTTCTAAAACTTTTATAAATAATAGTATATACCTAAATATCATATTTATGGAGATATTTTGAAAACCGGAAATGAGCTTTGAAGAATGAAGCTCAACTTCCGGTATACCGATTTACTCCAAAAACTAATCAACTCTAAAAACACCAACCAAAATACTATATATGAAATAAGGTGTCGATCCAACTAATGGTTTTCATGTTAGAGCGCCCACAAAGTACATAATCATCTTCTTCCGGTTTATCGGTATTTCACGAATAACTCCTAATCAACCGGTGATACAAAACTATGTTAAATACAAAAGTTATAGAAGAATACATTATCTAAAACTTTTATAAGAAATACAACACACATATATATCTATTATATATAGATGCTTCTCCGGATTCATTCATGTATCCATATATATATATATATATACGAGTAAAATGTAGCTTGCATACTGCAAGCAGATCGACAACACTAATTTTATATCGGCATCATATCGGGTCGGTCCTTAATAGAAAAAAAAAGGATTGAAATATTTCTTCAAATTCGCTGAAATTTCATCGTCTGGCAATGAACCCGGGTCTCTCTGGTGAACTTACTATGCAGCACAATAGAAGATCACCGATTCTAACTATGTGTGAAAATTCAAGCAGAAATATTTGGCTACAACTGCCTCAAAAGACGTTTTAATTTTCACGAATGTAAATGGCTCTCTGGATTCGAACCAAGGACTATCTTGGAAATCTAAAACATGTTTCTAAAAGTTATTTATGATCTCTATCTATATGCCAAATTTCAAGTTTCTATATTGTTGGGAAAGGTTTGAAAATAATTCCTAAAAATCGGATCAATTTCTGAATGCAGAGACACCTGGTGTCGAAGCCAGGAAATACTGTAAGCTGTGAATGCAAAGTTTGATTTGTAAGGACTGGCTTTTCTATCATGCAAAGTTTGATGTCGATAGCATGCCGGGAAGTACCTTAATTTTGTTTCCGTTATCTCCGTAAGAAATGCATTGAGAAGTGCAAATGGCCCTCTGGGATCGAACCAAGGACCATCAGCGAACATCTAAAATTTGATTATGATATATATTCATGATATCTATCGACGTGCCGAGTTTCAAGTATCCATGTTATCAGGAAAGGATCCAAAAAAAATCTTAAAAATCGCCGCAATGCATTTTAAACGGCCGATTTTTGCACCGACCTAGCATCGAACCATGGACAAAATTCGAAGATGTCTTTTTGATTTTCGTTGGATATGCACGGCTTCTAGCGGTCCCTCGAATTTCAATTCTCTCCTTTTCCGGAAAGGGCCTCAAAAAAATTTTGGAAAATCACCGCCATGTATTCTTATGGGGAAAATCGCGACTTTGGGGCCTTCTGGAATCGAACCCATGGCACCGAGGTTCAAAATCACATTTTTTCTGGCGGTTACACGTTATGGCCAATACGTCGTAAAAATTTCAAGTCAATCACGCTTGTGGTTTAGGCTGTGAATTAGTATCCTATCTATCTATCTAGGTATATACATGAATGAATCCGGAGAAGCATCTATATATAACGAGTAAAATGTAGCTTGCATACTGCAAGCAGATCGACAACACTAATTTCATATCGGCATCATATACCGGGACGGACATCAAAAGAAAAAAAAAATTCAAAATATTCGTAGAATTCGCTGCAATTTAATCACCTGGCAGCGAACCCCGGTCTTCCTGGTGTACTTACTATGCAGCAAAATAGAAAATTACTATATCAAACTATGTGTGAAAATTCAAGCAAAACTATTAGGTGCAACTACCTCAAACGACGTCCTACTATTCACATACACTCCTTATTTGAGAAATTATAATGTGCTCTGGCATCGAACCCAGGAACAGCATGGTCTTATCTATTTTTTTTCTTAAACAAAGTGTTAATATACATCTTCCATCTAAGCAAGAGCTCCCTTACATATCGATAAATGCATAAAAAAATTATGAAAAGATACCCCATAGTATTATATATGGGTGATATTTTTACTGCCCGGCATCGAACCCGGGTCTTTCAGGCAATACTTTCTATGCAGCACAAAAGAAAAACACCATCTCTAACCGCGTATGCAAATTCAAGCAGAAATATTGGTTACAACTGCCTCAAATGACGTCCTACTTTTCCTTTATATTCCTTATGAGAGAAACGTTATTGTGCTCTGGCTTCGAACCCAGGAACAGTACGGTCTTATGAAAATTTTTTTCTAAAACTTATTCGTACCATACATCTTCCAGCCAAGCACGAACATCCTATCATTTCGATAAGTGCATCTAAAAAAATAATGAAAAACGGCTCCCATGTATTTTAAAGGGCAGATCTTTGCATCGTCCTAGCATCGAACCCAGGATAACTTTTGTAAAAGTCATTGATGTTCTCGAAAGTCCAAGACCATAAATATAGGCACCTTGAGTTTTACTTCTCTACCTATCCGGAAAGTATTTTTTTTTAATTCCCGAAAATCACGGCAATGCATTCAAACGGGAAAAATCGGGACTTTGGGGCCCTCTGGAATCGAACCTATGACACTGAGGATCAAAGTCTCTTTTTTCCTGGGGGTTTCACGTTATGGCCAATATGTCATAAAAATTTCAGATCAATGACGCTTGTAGTTTAGGCTGTGAATTTGTATCCTATCTATCTATATAGGTATACGAGTAAAATGTAGCTTGCATACTGCAAGCAGATGGACAACACTCATTTCATGTCGGCATCATATCGGGACGGCCCTCAAAAGAAAAAAAAGGGATTGAAAATATTCTTAAAATTTGCTGCAATTTAATCGTCTGGCATTGAACCCGGGTCTTACTGGTGAACTTACTAAGCAGCACATTAGAAAATCACCATCTCTATGTGTGAAAATTCAAGCAGAAATATAGGCTACAACTGCCTCAAAAGACGTTCTAATTTTCATGAATGTAAATGGCTCTCTGGTTTCGAACCAAGGACGATCTAGGAAATCTAAAACATGTTTTTAAAATGTATTTATGTTTTCTATCTATATGCCTAATTTCATGTTTTAATATTATTGGGAAGGGGTTTAAATTCATTCTTAAAAATCGGTTAATTTACTGATTGCAGAGACACCTGGTGTCGAACCCAGGAAATATTGGTAGCTGTGAATAGACAGTATGACTTATTAGGACTTCATCTTATTTCATACAAAGTTTGAAGTCGATATCATACCGGGAAGTACCTAAAACGTTTTTCGTTTATCTCCATAAGAAATGTATGGAGGAATGTAAATGGCTCTCTGGGATCGAACCAAGGACCATCAGCGAATGTGTAAAATTTGATTATTAAATATATTTATGATATCTAAACCCATGCCGAATTTTGAGTTTCCATGAATTCGGGAAAGGGTCCAAAAAAAATATTAAAAATCGCCACAATGCATTTTAAACGGCCGATTTTTGCACTGACCTAGCATCGAACCCAGGTTATTTTTCATAAAACTAATTTATGTTTTCGATAGATCAAGACCATATATAAAGGCTCCTGGAGTTTTAAGTTCCTACCTATCCGGCAAGTATTTTTTTTTAATTCCCGAAAATCAAAGGAATGCATTTAAACGGGAAAAATCGGGACTTTGGAGCCCCCTGGAATCGAACCCATGACACTGAGGATCGAAATCGCAATTTTTCTGGTGGTTACACGTTATGGCCAATACGCCGTAAAAATTTCAGCACAATCACTCTTGTGGTTTAGGCTGTGAGTTTGTATCCTCTCTCTATATATATATATATATATATGGATACATGAATGAATCCGGAGAAGCATCTATATATAATAGATATATGAATGAATCCGGAGAAGCATCTATATATAATAGATAGATATATAGAGAGGATACAAACTCACAGCCTAAACCACAAGAGTGATTGAGCTGAAATTTTTACGACATATTGGCCATAACGTATAACCTCCAGAAAAATTGCGATTTTGATCCTCAGTGTCTTTGGTTCGATTCCAGGGGGCTCCAAATTCCCGATTTTCCCGTTTAAATGCATTGCTTTGATTTTCAGGAATTAAAAAAAAATATTTCCCGGATAGGTAGAGAATCGAAACTCTAGGAGCCTTTATATATGGTCATGATCTATCGAAAACATAAATGAGTTTTACGGAAAATAACCTGGGTTCGATGCTAGGTCGATGCAAAAATCTGCCGTTTAAAATGTATTGCGGCGATATTTAAGATTTTTTTTGGACCCTTTCCTGATGGCATGGAAACTTGAAATTCGGTATGGGGTTAGATATCATTAATATATTTCATAATCGATTTTTATGTTTTCCCTGATGTTCCTTGGTTCAATCCCAGAGGGGCATTTACATTCCTCAATGCATTTCTTATGGAGATAACGGAAACAAGTTTAAGGTACTTCCCAGCATGCTATCGACTTAAAACTTAGCATGATGGAAGAACCAGTCTAAACAAATCAAACTATGCATTCATAGCTATCAATGTGTCCTGGGTTCGACACCAGGTGTCTCTGCAATCAGAAGTTGATCCGAATTTTAGGAATTATTTTGAAACCTTTCCCAATAATATAGAAACTTGAAATTTGGCATATAGATTGAGATCAATAATAACTTTCAGAAACATTTTTTAAATTTCCAAGATCGTCCTTGGTTCGAGTCCCGATGGCCATTTACAATCGTGAACATTAGAGCGTCTTTTGAGGCAGTTGTAGCCAATATTTCTGCTTGAATTTTCACACATAGTTAGAGATGGTGATCTTCTATTGTTTTTCATAGTAGGTTTTCAGTAAGACCCGGGTTCGATGCCAGACGATGACATTTCAGCGAATTTTAAGAAAAAATTAAATCTTTTTTTTTTCTTTTGAGGACCGTCCCGATATAATGCCGATATGATATTAGTGTTGTCGATCTGCTTGCAGTATGCAAGCTACATTTTACTCGTATATATATATATATATATATATATATATATATATATATATATATATATATATATATATATATATCATATTTAGGGAGATATTTTGAAAACCGGAAATGAGCTTTGTTGAATAATGCTTGACTTCCGGTGAACCGATTTACTTCAAAAACTAATCAATTCTGACAGCACACAAAATAGTACTATATATGAAGTTTGGTATTGATACGACCTCTAGTTTTTACGTTAGAGCGCCCACTATCACACACACACACACACACACACACACACACACACACACACACACACACACACATACACACAGACATCATTCCGAAAATGGTCAAAACAAGTTCTAGGGACCCCAAAACATGTATTTCCGTTGAAATCTCGAAGTCGAATTTTTTCATGAAAACAATACTTTCTCTATACTTCGTATATGGAGAAAGTAAAAATGGATTGAAATTTTTCTTAAAATTCGCTGAAATTCCATCGTCTGGCATCGAACCCGGGTCTTTACTGTGAACTTACTATGCAGCACAATAGAAGGTGACCATCTCTAACTATGTGTGAAAATTCAAGCAGAAATATGGGCTACAACTGCCTCAAAAGACGTTCTAATTTTCACGAATTTAAATGGCTCTCTGGATTCGAACCAAGGATGATCATGGAAATCTAAAAAATGTTTCTGAAAGTTATTTATGATCTCTATCTACATGCCTAATTTGATGTTTCTATATTATTTGCAAAGGTTTCAAAATAATTCCTAAAAATCGGATCAACTTCTGATTGCAGAGACACCTGGTGTCAAACCCAGGACACATTGATAGCTGTGAATGCACTGTTTGATTTGTAAGGACTTGATCTTTCTATATGCAAAGTTTGAAGTCGATATCGTGCCGGGAAGTACCTAAAATTTGTTTCCGTTTTCTCCGTAAGAAATGCATTGGGGAATTTAAATGTCCCTCTGTGATCGAACCAAGGACCATTAGCGAATATGTTAAATTCGATTATGATATATTTTTATAGTATCCAACCTCATACCGAATTTCAAGTTTCTATGCCATCGGGAAGGGGTCCAAAAAAAATCTTAAAAATCGCCACTATGCATTTTAAACGGCCGATCTTTGCCCCGACCTAGCATCGAACCAAGGATAATATTCGTAGATATCTTTCTGGTTTCCTTTAGATATGCACGGCATCTAGCGATCCCTTGAATTTCAAATCTCTACTTTTCCGGGAAGTGCGTCAAAAAAATTTTCGAATATCCCCGCCATGTATCCTTATGGGGAAAATCGCGACTTTGGGGCCTTCAGGAATCGAACCCATGACACCGAGGTTCAAAGTCGGCTTTTTTCTGCAGGTTACACGTCATGGCCATAACGTGGTAAAAATTTCAAGTCGGTGGCACTTGTGGAACATAGTTAGAATTTTGATCCCCTATATATATATAGGTATATCCGGAGAAACGTCTATATATAATAGATATATATATAGGAAATCAAAATTCTAACCATGTTCCACAAGTGCCACCGACTTGACATTTTTACCACGTTATGGCCATGACGTGTAACCTCCAGGAAAAAGCCGACTTTGAACCTCGGTGTCATGGGTTCGATTCCAGAAGGCCCCAAAGTCCCGATTTTCCCCATAAGATTACATGGCGGAGATTTTCGAAATTTTTTTTGAGGCACTTCCCGGAAAAGGAGAAAGTTGAAATTCAAGGGATCGCTAGATGCCGTGGATATCCAACGAAAACCAAAAAGACATTTTCTAATATTGTCCATGGTTCGATTCTAGGTCCGGGCAAAAATCGGCCGTTTAAAATGCATTGCGGCGATTTTTAAGATTTATTTTGGACCATTTGCCGATGGCATGGAAACTTGAAATTCAGCATGGGGTTAGATATTACAAATTTATTTCATAATCAAATTTTAGATGTTCGCTCATGGTCCTTGGTTCGACCCCAGGGCGCCATTTACATTTCTCAATGCATTTCTTATGGAGATAACGGAAACAAATTTTAGGTACTTCCCGGCATGCTATCGACTTAAAACTTAGCGTGATAGAAGAACCAGTTTTAGCAAATCAAACTATGCATTCATTGCTATCAATGTGTCCTGGGTTCGACACCAGGTGTCTCTGCAATCAGAAGTTGATCCGATTTTTAGGAATTATTTTGAAACCTTTCCCAATAATATAGAAACTTGAAATTTGGCATGTGGATTGAGATCATTAATAACTTTCAGAAACATTTTCTTCATTTCCAAGATCGTCCTTGGTTCGAGTCCCGAGAGCCATTTACATTCGTGAACATTAGAGCGTCTTTTGAGGCAGTTGTAGCCAATATTTCTGCTTGAATTTTCACACATAGTTAGATATGGTGATCTTCTATTGTGCTACATAGTAAGTTCACCATTAAGATCCGGGTTCGATGTCAGACGATGAAATTTTAGCGAATTTTAAGAAAAATTTCAATCCTATTTTTTTCTTTTGAGGACATTCCCGATATGATGCCGATATGAAATTAGTATTGCCGATCTGCTTGCAGTATGCAAGCTACATTTTACTCGTAATAGATATATAGATGCTTCTCCGGATTCATTCATGTATCCATATTTCTATTATATATAGACGCTTCTCCGGATATACCTATAAGTTATATATAGGGGATCAAAAGTCTAACCATGTTCCACAAGTGCCACCGACTTGAAATTATTACCACGTTATGGCCATAACGTGTAATCTCCAGAAAAAATCCGACATTGAACCTCGGTGTCATGGTTTCGATTCCATTAGGCCCCAAAGTCGCGATTTTGTCCATAAGAATACATGGCGGGGATTTTCGCAAATTTTTTTGAGGCATTGAACCTCGTTGTCATGGGTTCGATTCCAGAAGGCCCCAAAGTTCCGATTTTCTCCATAAGGATACATGGTGGCGATTTTCAAAATTTTTTAAATAATACTTTCCGGACAGGTAGAGAATCGAAATTCAAGAAGCTTAGAGATATGGTCAAGAACTATCATAAACATTAATGATTACAAATGAGAAAGCCTGGGTTCGACGCTAGGACGATGCAAAAATCCCGCATTTAAAATGCATGGGGATAGTTTTTCATTAATTTTTTTGATGCACTTACCGGAATGTAAGGAACTTTTCGCTCAGCTAGAAGATATATATTAAGAAATGGTTTCAGAAAAAAATTTCTGAAGCCCGTACTATTCCTGGGTTCGATGCCAGAGCACATTAACATTTCTCTCATAAGGAATATAAGGGAAAAGTAGGACGTCGTTTGAGGCAGTTGCAGCCAATATTTCTGCTCGAATTTTCACACATAGTTAGAGATAGTGATCTTCTATTATGTTGCATTGGAAGAATTACCAGAAAGATCCGGGTTCGACGCCGGGTGGCAAATATGTCTCCCGTTTAAAATACATTGGTTTAGTATTTCATTATTTTTTTGATGCACTTATCGAAATGATAGGAAGTTCGTACTCGGCTGGAAGATGTATGAAAAGAATTGGTTTTAGAAAAAAAATCAGATAACACCGTACTATTCCTGGGTTCGATGCCAGAGCACATTAGCATTTCTATCATAAGGAATATAAGGAAAACGTAGGACGTCGTTTGAGGCAGTTGCAGTTAATATTTCTACTTGAATTTTCACACATAGTTACAGATGGTGATCTTCTATGGTTCTGCATAGTAAGTATGACCGGGAAGACCTGGGTTCGATGCCAGACGAATAAATTGCAGGGGAAATTAAGAATATTTTCTAACCATTTTTTTTTCTTTTGAGGACTCACTCTATGTGATGCCGACAAAAAACTTTTGTTATCGATGTGCTTGCAGTGTGCAAGCAACATTTTACTCGTATAATAGATAGATAGATAGATAGATAGGATACAAATTCACAGCCTAAACTACAAGCGTCATTGATCTGAAATTTTTATGACATATTGGCCATAACGTGAAACCCCCAGGAAAAAAGAGACTTTGATCCTCAGTGTCATAGGTTCGATTCCAGAGGGCCCCAAAGTCCCGATTTTTCCCTTTTGAATGCATTGCCGTGATTTTCGGGAATTAAAAAAAAATACTTTCCGGATAGGTAGAGAAGTAAAACTCAAGGTGCCTATATTTATGGTCTTGGACTTTCGAAAACATCAATGACTTTTACAAAAGTTATCCTGGGTTCGATGCTAGGACGATGCAAAGATCTGCCCTTTAAAATACATGGGAGCCGTTTTTCATTATTTTTTTAGATGCACTTATCGAAATGATAGGATGTTCGTGCTTGGCTGGAAGATGTATGGTACGAATAAGTTTTAGAAAAAAATTTTCATAACACCGTACTGTTCCTGGGTTCGATGCCAGAGCACATTATAATTTCTCAAATAAGGAGTGTATGTGAATAGTAGGACGTCGTTTGAGGTAGTTGCACCTAATAGTTTTGCTTGAATTTTCACACATAGTTTGATATGGTAATTTTCTATTTTTCTGCATAGTAAGTACACCAGGAAGACCGGGGTTCGCTGCCAGGTGATTAAATTGCAGCGAATTCTACGAATATTTTGAATTTTTTTTTTCTTTTGATGTCCGTCCCGATATGATGCCGATATGAAATTAGTGTTGTCGATCTGCTTGCAGTATACAAGCTACATTTTACTCGTATGATATATGAATGAATCCGGAGAAGCATCTATATATAATAGATAGCGAGGATACAAATTCACAGGCTAAACCACAATCGTCATTGACCTGAAATTTTTACGACATATTGGCCATAACGTGTAACCTCCAGAAAAATTGCGATTTTGAACCTCAGTGTCATTGGTTCGATTCCAGAGGGCCCCAAATTCCCGATTTTTCCCGTTTAAATGCATAGCCGTGATTTTCGGGAATTTTTAAAAAATACTTCCCGGATAGGTAGAGAATCAAAACTCATGGAGCCTATATATATGGTCATGATCTATCGAAAACATAAATGAGTTTCACCGAAAATATCCTGAGTTCGATGCTAGGTCGAGTCAAAAACCGGCCGTTTAAAATGCATTGTGGCGATTTTTAAGATTTATTTTGGACCCTTTCCCGATGGCAAGGAAACTTGAAATTCGGCATGAGGTTGGAGATTATACATATATTTCATAATCAAATTTTACATATTCGCTGATGGTCCTTGGTTCGATCCCAGAGGGTCATTTACATTCCTCCATGCATTTCTTATGGAGATAACAGTAAAAAGTTATAGGTACTTCCCGGCATGATATCGACATCAAAATTTGTATGAAATAAGATGATGTCCTAATAAGTCATACTGTGCATTCACAGCTACCAATATTTCCTGGGTTCGACACCAGGCGTCTCTACAATCAGTAAATTATCCGATTTTTAAGAATTAATTTAAACCCCTTCACAATAATATTAAAACATGAAATTAGGCATATAGTTAGAGAACATAGATACATTTCAAAAACGTGTTTTAAATTTCCTAGATCGTCCTTGGTTCGAATCCAGAGAGCCATTTACATTATTGAAAAGTAGGACGTCGTTTGAGGCATTTGGAGTCAACATTTCTGCTTGAATTTTCACACATAGTAAGAGATGGTGATTTTCTGTTTTGCTGTATAGTAAGATCACCATTAAGACCCAGGTTCGATGCCAGACGATTAAATTGCAGCGAATTATAAGAATATTTTCAATCCTTTTTTCTCTCTTTTGACGGCTTTCCCGATATGATGCCGACATGAAATTAGTGTTTTCGATCTGCTTGCAGTATGCAAGCTACATTTTACTCGTATATATATATGAATATATGATATATGAATGAATCCGGAGAAGCATCTATATATAATAGATATAAACAAAAAACAAACCATAATGTGTTTATTGATCATCATTTTTAAAAAGATAACATTGAAATATATATTAAATTTTTGTAAAATAAATTTATGTGAAGAAATGAATATAATTCTCGAAGAATAAATATGTGTCAAATTCATTTTAAAGATATGAAAATGGGTTTATTAATTCAACTCTTTTATTAAGAAAACATGTCATAACTCATACATGGAAATTTTAAAACCCTAAAAATTACTCACCTTATCATCTGACATGAACAATAATGTATCATCATATGGATCATCTTCGGGACTGGATGAAATTGCATTGTCCTTTTTAAATTCGCCGATAATTTTTGCTGGACTTTGCAGTTTTACTTTTGGCCACAATTGTATTTTGTGATAAAATTTGTTTTATATGATATCTACGTTAATTAGACTAACCAAAAATTAGTTTCAGTAAGAAATAATTGTGGTGAGTTGCGAGAGTTTGCGTACAACAAGTGTTAAGCAGGCAGTTTCACGTATTTACCACTTGGTGGTAAAGAGTTAAATTTTATATATATTTTATGGCTTCTAAGGTCAACTTATACCCCAGCATATATGGTAAATCAATCTTATCATATTTTGCCAGAAATACTGCACACCTCTCTCCAAATGAAGAATCTATAAATTTTGATCTATTCCATTATATATATACATATATATATATATATATATATATATATATATATATATATATATATATATATATATATATATATATTATACCATATGCTGAATGCATATAAATATATGATTCAATTTTATGCAGGATTATTTATTTCTATTTTAAACAATTTCTTATTGTCAACATTGTTTTATTCAGGCAGTCTCCTTAATATACTTCGGAAATTATTTGTATGCCTTTTTTGAGTAGAATTCATTTGTTCCTACTCTTCTTGCTCTATCGATATGGAAAATATCTTGCTTGGGTATTTTATTATGAGTACTTACATCACACCTTTTTATCAAGATTAAAACAAAATTTTAAGGCCTCATCAGCATAGTGGTTAAGGTGCTCGTCTGCCATGCAGAGCAATTTAACTGCCAGCATTCTTCAGGGAGGCCACAGGTCGACTCAGCCTGTAAATGTGTAAAAATAAGTACTGGAGATAAGACTCTGGGTAATAGTAGGCGGTAGAAGCATAGTGCTGGCCACACTATCTTCATCCATACCGTTAGGCTAAGTATTAGCAGCCTTAACCTTTCAACTCTCAAGAGCAATGATATGCTTGAAAAAGGGAGATTACTACTACTAAAATCAAATTATAGCATTCCTAATTAATGTTAGAACAAATGAATTGTTGACTTTTTAAAGATGGAGCGTACCCAATAATGGTTGTTTATTTCTGTTATCTTTTAAAACAAACATCTTAGCAACAAAATACATACATTCATGACAGTCTACCCCATTTTATGTATGCTTGACAATGAACAGAATAATTATAGTTATTTTATGATGAACACTGTCCTACCAAATCATTATATACCATATGTCTGAATTCAATTTTTTAGAAGTCTATAATTGCATTGTATGTCAATAAACATAAAATATTGCTGCGGCTGATACTTATTCTATGCATGTTGATGAGTATAAAGAACTAAAACATGTACAGGGAATATCAATGGGAAAATGTTGTAGTTAGTAATGCACTTCTTCAAGATTAATTCAGGGAATTCTCAGATCATAATGAGTTCATCATCTTAAATACTAGGTTTTTAAAAGCTTGACCATACTCAGTTTATTAGGTATAGAATTTCTTAGGTCTGAATTAACCCTATTTATTCTTTTTCTGCATATTAAATTAAGTTCTTTCTTTTTGTATTAGATAGAGCATGAAATTTAATTAGATTTAAGCTTCAAAGTATGAAAGTTTGATGGGTGACAATATGTCATATGTCTAAAAATAAAATTCTACCATTTTTAATTAATACTAGATATTTAAGTTATGCCGTTATAAGCATATGCTCCTTAATCTTCTTTTACATCAGTAGATAAATTGTAAGAAAATCATTTACATCAATCAATTTAGAACTTGTAAATCAACATAAATTGTAGAAATAGGGCATTTAAAAAAAATCATTGGAACTCTATGATCCTATGTTACATAGATCTCATAATATTATCATAGCATTTAGAAACTGGATTTTATTGCACATATATATATGTGTATATGAGGATATATGTGTATAATTTATGACTTCAAAATATATTCTAGAAATACTAGGAGTCAACATTTTTTAGAGTCAGAATCATAAAATTAATGTAAAGTAGAAACTTATTTTAGACATTGCAAAATCAATTTTGCATTATATTCTAATATTGTTTTCTCATGCATTTCCATCTGCACCAATAAAAGGTTTAATCTAATTATCAATTTATACTTATGAGACGCATCTCCATAGAGTTAATTGTGTTAACAAAAATAATTGCAATAACCAGATTTTTGGCATATTCATTTACTGAATTTATTAATGTAATCATATATAATATGCATCAAAATAATTATTGCTCTTTTGAATAATTTTTTCAAATTTATTAAGGAATATATTGTGTGCCATTAAAAATCCTGTTTGTCACAGTACATAGAATGGGGTATGAAAGCAATCAGAGGATTATAATTAGAGGCAAGAATTTGTGGTGAATAAAACTCTCAAATTTCGTCATTAAAAATGACCCATTTCGGGATAAAAAATGGGAAATGGCTCTAAATTTCGGTGTTTAAAAAATATTGATTCATCCAAGATTTCTCAGCTGCCATTTGGTGATACCTTGCATTACTATATTGATGGCTGTCCTGGAGAAAATTTATTTACATTTTAATGTATTTACAACAGTTAATAATAATATATTTATTTTACTCTTGGAATGTACATGCATGGTTTTGTCTATAACATACAGAAAGGGTTACATAGGTATAACGTAGACATAGGGTTACAATAATTGAGGTACATACACAAAATACACTATATAATTATTCATCTGAATATTTTGCAGTACGATTAATCTCCAAATGTCAAAGATAACATAAGTTAAACATTTTCTGGTGTCAAAGTTGTTCTACGGTCACTTACAATATTTGTATATGCTGAAAATCCACGTTCACTGTCCACATTAGACACTGGTACCGACAGTGATTTAACACTTGCATGTACAAACTCAGCATGATCTTTTTTTAAGTTGAGTAATTCTGACATGAAGTCAAATTCAGATCCATTAGAGAGTGCTTTCGTGAGTGCACTTTTAACAGCAGCATGACCCTTAAGAACCACTTGTGAAGATAGAGCTGCCATTAATGGTAGATGCTTTGAGGCCCTGATAATATCATTTTTTGTAGTGGATCTCATGAACCTTTCATCAAAAAGTTGGCCAATAGAATGAAGAAATCCCTTGGCAGTATCTCCATGCTGTAACTGTGAAAGCTTGATTTTTGCCTTCGTAGCTGCATTAGTTAATGCTGCCGTCAGCACAGGTGCAAGTTTTTTTGGGAGATTTTTTATTAGACCAGATGTGTCATTCCCAAAACTACCATCACTTACAATTTTTAGACTATTTCCTATGTCTATTAATTGGCTTTGTAGTTTGTATGAATAAGGATATGCACCCTCAAGGCATTCTAGCAACTTCACAATCGGTTGACAATGTTCAACAACAAATGCTGCTTGGCACTGTATAATAGCAACCTCTTCTTCGGTCAGGCTACTTAACCTACGTACAGCACTTCCTCCCTCCCCCACGAATGAGAAAAATTCTCGGATATCAGAGAGATACTCATTAACATAAATGGCAGCCTTGTGCCAAGAATTCCAGCGAGTAGCTACAGGAGATGAAAAAAGCTTAGCTTTCTTTTCACCCTCTGAATACTTCTGCTGTAAGAAAGCAAGGTATGCATGTTTTCTTTTTCTCGTATTCAGAAATGCACTTTTCACCTTCAGTATACACTCATTTAACTCTTTTAAATGAATCTGAAAAATATTGCTCACTAAATTAAGTTTGTGTGCCCAGCATTGTATGTGCACCAGGGACTCACCAAACAGGACTTTCAGACTGTCAACACACTTTTTCATATATGCAGCAGAATCAGTAACGATACAAGAAACATTTGTTAAAGAAATTTCCAACTTGTTAACAACATCCATTATTGCCCGACCACATTCAGTAGCATTAGCATTGGATAAAATCTTTGCCCCCCCAACATACAATTTGGAGCTGTCACTACATTCTAGGATTTTAATTAAAACTAGAAAAACACACTGCCCTTTTCTATCTGTCGTTTCATCACAGAGAATTGAAATTTGTTGGTCTTTTACTTTTTGTCTCAAAAATGCCTCCTCTTCTTCTCGGACTTGAGAGATGTAAGTCTTCCGCATCATATCAGCTGAAGGCAAATCTCCAGCACCTGAAATAATACGAAATATGAACTGCAACACAAAATTTCCATGTTATCTGGCCCAGCCCAGTAGTATCTTTTGAATAGAGAAACACCATATCGTCAGAGTTACAGATAATATACATAATTTTAAGTATAGCAAGGTTAAGTTTAGAAGTCAAAGCAAGCCATATTCAAAGGTTATATGGAAAAAGATCAGTATAACTAGCTAAAAATATAGAGAAAAATTAAATAGTTGCTCACCTGGGATGTATTTACTCATCCACGATCGCAGACTGAGGTTATCTAGTTTTTCTATTGGAATATTGGCTTCCAAAAATGCTTTACAGGTGGCCATGACGAAATGATTTTTTTCTACTCGTGCCATTTTAGAACTTTGGTAGGTTTCTTGGAGTGAAGCTTGCCGTTTCACCGATTGACCCTTCTCCTTTGCTTCTTCTTTGAATTTCTTATGTCCTGCACCCTTACAGTGCTTAGTACAGGTATCTTTACGTGCCCATTCAATTCGGCAGTTGCAGTATTTGCACATTAATATTTTCTTCTGTTTATCAAAAATATAGAAACCTTCACTACGAAACTGATTTTCACGGTCAAACACAGTTACTGCTTTCGGCATTTTCCTTAGGTCAATAGACCTCTGGACACCTATTGAGATATTGACATTGGTGAATACTAGGGAGAAAAACTTTACTAACACCCAAAGAAATTTGTACGAAAGATTTTTTGTTTTCAAAATACAAGCATTTGTAAATTTCACAATTTCACTTCAGTCAAAACGTAATTCGCACCACCACCATCTTGGATGACGTCAGGTACCACATCCATGCTTTTGGTACGTATGTTTCGTTAAGGCGGGTTTACACCGCATGTTGCAGACATTTGTATGCAACTTTTTTTGTTGACGTCATTTGTCTACAACATTTTGTTGCAGACAAAATACTAATGCGCTCTATTTTTCTGCGACTTTTGTGGACGACAAAAAGAAGCATTCTTAGTTCAAATGGCGAGCGTGGAGGACGTTTTGTAGTGGAGGGGGTAGGGGCGGGGGTGTGGATGAGTGGAGGGGGTAGGGGTGGAAACAGCCACCATAGTTCTGATTGGTTCTGATGGACGAGAGGGGTAGCGGGGAAATGTCAGCAACACCGAATGGGCGCTGTAACTTTTGTTGACGACAAATGTGTTTGCAACCGAAATTTTGTTTTCCACTCTTGGTAGAAAACAAAATTTCGGTTGCAGACACGGAAAATCTGTCGTCAACACGATTTGTTGACGACAAAATAAGTGCTGTTTTGTGAAATGTCGTCGACATCTGTCGTCAACACGTGTCGTCAACTCCGGTGTAAACCCGGCTTTAGTGTATGAGGAAGTTTTTGTGTATAGATAACTGCAAATTCTGTGGTAAACAGAACACCTCAAAATGGCAAAGTGTACCATTACGTATCGCATTGTGCCCAAAGTTCAATAATACGACGAGAAGTGGCCCGGATAAATATTTCTTTACAATTCCAAAAAATACTGCCGATTTTCCCGATGTCCCGATTTTTCCCGTTTAAATGCATTGCTTTGATTTTCGGGAATTAAAAAAAATACTTCCAGGATAGGTAGAGAATCAAAACTCAAGGAACCTATACATATGGTTATGATCTATCGAAAATATAAATGATTTTTACAAAAATTATCCTGGGTTCGACGCTAGGACGATGCAACAATTTGCCCTTTAAAATAAATTGAGGTAGTTTTTCATTATTTTTTTGATGCACTTATGGAAATGATAGGAAGTTCTCGCTATGCTAAAAGATGTATATTAAGATTTAGTTTAAGAAAAAAAATTAGATACGGCGATACTGTTCCTAGGTTCGATGCTAGAGCACATTAAAATTTCTTTCATAAGGAATATATGTGAAAAGTAGGACGTCGTTTGAGGCAGTTGCAGCCAATATTTCTGCTTGAATTTTCATACATAGTTAGAAATGATGATCTTCTATTGTGCTGCACAGAAAGTATTACCATTAAGACCCGAGTTCGATGCCGGGCGGTAAATATATCTCCCATATAAAACACATAGGGGTAGCTTTTCATTATTTTTTTATGCATTTATCGAAATGATAGGAGGTTCTTGCTTAGGTAGAAGATGTATATTAAGACTCCATTTAAGAAAAAAAAATAGATAAGACCATGGTTTTCCTTGGTTCGATGCCAGAGCACATTAAATTTTCTTACATAAGGAATATAAGGGAAAAGTAGGACGTCGTTTAAGGCAGTTGCAGCAAATATTTCTGTTTGAGTGTTCACACATAGTTAGAGATTGTGAACTGCTGTTTTGCTGCATAATAAGTATCACCAGGAAGACCAGGGGTCGGTGCTGGTTGGATAAAATGCAGCGATTTAAAGAATATTTTCATATTATTTTTTCTATTAAGGACCGTCTCGATATGGTGCCGACTTGAAATTAGTGTTATGGATATGCTTGCAGTATGCAAGCAACATTTTACTCGTATCTATTATAGACGATCGGTGTGGATGATGAAGTGTCGACGGAAGGATGTTCTGTCGCAAAAATTATCCGTTTGCGTCTGTGAAGATCATTTTGACGTAAGCAAACACGATGAATATAACAATATTTGCTACACTACGCCAAATACCATTAAATGCAACTTAGCATTCGTTCTTAGATATTGCTTTATGTGCACGAGGGCGGAAAAATATATGTTTTGTATATATTGCATTGTTGATAGCTGAATAAGTCTTTATTAACTAAAGACGTATTTTGCATCCTTAGTTAATAAATGGTCGATAAGAACATATTAAATTTGCGTAGTTAAAATGCGAAATTATTACGTTCGATTCATGTTATTTGAGAGGCAGGTGAATGCTCAATCGTGTACTCTTCTTTATAAGCGCACCATATATTTGATGTCATCGTAGCGTTATGTAGGTTTAATTATTTAGATCCTAATTATAAATTGATAAATATTTATAATGCCTAAGATTCATACAATAAATATAATTCTTCCTTTTTTTGTATGCTTAATTAATGATGTCCACAGTAGTTAAACACAAACATAAAATAACGAATGGACCGTACCGCTAAAGGTACTGAAGGGCCGCGCGGATGTGGTAGCTGACGTCACATTTACGTCAGCCAATGGAAATACGTATTGAGGTGGGGGTGTCTGCTGAGCAAAATTGCTTCCTTTTCTTGCGATTATAAAAAAATACATGGCAAATTATCACCTGAAATATACGTTTTACGTATGTATTTCCCCTTTTTGATATTTTAGAATATGTTTGAAGGCTAATTAAAAGTGAGTCCAGAGGTCTATTTACGCAATGTAGGGATGTCTCAAGCCGAGTTCACATGGGAGTGGAATATACAGAACAGACAGCAAGTGGAAAAGCATCTAGCCAATCACAATCCATTCCTTCTATTCCACTCCCATGTGAACCCGGCTTCCGCGGGGACTACAATGTAATGAACTGACTACAATGTAATCACTAATGGGTCATTCCATGCCAAGTGGTCTGATTTCAGAGAAGTGCCCCGCTCGAACATCACGGATTTCAATGAAATTTTGTATGAACATTTACACATATCTCTTATGAACATTTGTAAAGTTTTACGTTCGCCGATGGTATACTTGCTGAGAAATAGCAGTTTATTTGACCCCGTGTCGCTGCCTTCTTCAACATGACTATGAGTTTTCAGTAACTTTGAGGCGTTGTATCTCAGAGAATTGTTTTACGAAGTAAACAATCTTTGGCTATCTTGAACAACTTTTTGCGCTCTATTAAACAAAGTAATAAAAATTACTGTAAGAGCGACCTCCTTGCAGAAAATTCTGTGCAAAACTAGCCCAAAAAATTGCGGATCGAAAAAAAATTAAAACTTTGGCTTTTTATATTTCAAGAAGAAATGATATAATCAACGTGAAACTTATCGAATGATAACATATAAATACATAGTTTATAAATATAAAATTTCATTATCCTAGTACTTTCCATTATTTTTAAAATTGAGCCAACATTTGACAGTTTTTGTAAAAAAGCCAAAAATAGGCTATTTTTACCCCGCTTTTACAAAAAAAGACCCTCTGGAATTTATTTTGAAAAATTTTTATTAAATAGAGAATGATTTCAACCCTCTAAAAAAGTATATCTAGTTTTTCATCTCGAGCATATAAGGCCCTAGAAACTTGGACAGCTATGAGGATGACATTTGTAAAAACGAGAAAAATAGGTTATTTTCTGTCCGCTCTTAGAAAAGAAAGACCTTTTCGATACTCTTGTAAATTAGTTTCATTTGAAAGAGCATGTTTCAAACCTCTTAAAAAAGTACACTTGGTTTTTCATCGCGAGCTCGTACAGCCCTAAAAAAATTAACAAAGTTGAGAACGATGCTATGGTGGCGCCACATGTCTTCTGTTGTTTATCGTCCGGGTTATTTTATGTTGACATTTTTAGTATATTGCGTTGGTCCATGACTGGTACTGGTAGTGACGATGTCACTACCAGTTCAGGCATTTGAACCAGTAACCCCATCGCCCCAGTTTCACGTTGATTATATCATTTCTTCTTGAAATATAAAAAGCCAAAGTTTTAATTTTTTTTCGATCTGCAATTTTTTTGGCCAGTTTTGCACAGAATTTTCTGCAAGGAGGTCGCTCCTACAGTTATTATTATTATTTTTTTTTAATAGAGCGCAAAAAGTTGTTCAAGATAGCTAAAGATTGTTTACTTCGTGAAACAATTCTCTGAGATACTATGCCTCAAAGTTACTGAAAACCCACAGTCATATTGAAGAAGGCAGCGACACGGGGTCAAATAAACTGCTATATCTCAGCAACTATACCATCAGCGAAAGTAAAACTTTACAAATGTTCATAAGAGATATGTGTAAATGTTCATACAAAATTTCATTGAAATCCGTGATGGTCGAGCGGGGACCACTAGACCACTTGGCATGGAATGGCCCTAATGTGACATTCGTGCCGGGACAAAGTTAGAAATCGCGCTGCGACAACGAGAAAAAAAAACAAACGAATATCGCTTGGCGACTGCTTGAAATTCTGGTGCTCGCTCAGACGTTGAGACGTGCAACTCGGAAAATACAGCGGTAATTTTCGTAAATTACCGCTGCCCCTGAAAATTATGGCAATTTTTTACTACTACCTCAATTGAAAATTACGGAATTTACCTATCTATAATCGGACGAAGAAAGATGAGAATACAAGACGGATTATGATTAACATAACTTATTTGATGGATAGATTCATAATTAAAGGTCACTAAGATGTGTAAAATCGTTGGATTTGTACATGTAGAACGCGTCCAATGATTAATATTGTACGGGTATTTGAATGAATTCAATTGGAAATTTTCCGTCAGGGCTTAAAATGATAGATTTTAATAGTCGGAAGTAGTAATATTTCCTGCAGAAATGAGAAAACAAGTGGGAGCAAGAACAAAACTTACCACGAAATATTTCATTCGGTGGAGATAGTTTCGCGGTCTCGGGGTCTCACTCTTAATACTATATAAGTGCGGAGGTTTGTCGAAAATAATGGGGTTCGATTCAAAGATGTTTCCCTCTGTTACATGCTTGAATTTTGGCCGGCGATGAGGATTTTACGATGAAAAGATGTTCCATAGGCAGAGGTTGTGCTACACAAGCAACATTTTTGCAAAATATCCAGTAAAAATTCTTTAAAAATCGCATTATTTTTGCTTAGGATAATAAATTTCGCGTTATCCCAAATAATCTTGATATTTCGCGTCATTCCGCGAAAAAATCGTTTCGCGAAAAATTCGTGCCTCTAGGGATTATAATATTATCTGCAACTTGAATGTCAGATAATGAGTTGCTGCAAATATAATTCTATAATTGGTATATATAATACAGCCAATAATCAAATAACCTATTATAATGAAAATTTTTAAGATTCAGTATACTATACTAATTGTAATTGTAATATCTTTGACATGTCTTATATATGTTTCGCATTTCTTTGGACAAAATAAATAAATAAAAATCGGTTCAGCATAGCTACCTTTCAAGCTATTACATTAAGCAGTACCAAATATCCATTCCATGTATTAAATCTGGAACTGCTAACAACATTGGTCAAGTCACTGACATCCTGCTTACCCAAGGAAACAATATATTTGAAATATAAAGAATGATGAATCTTGAATTAGAAAAAGGAAGAGTTGATTCATGAATAATTCAAAGAAAGAAGCAAAAGTTAGCTGAAAAGTTGAGTCTCTATTAAAAAATAAACATTATATAATACGACAAAGAATATTGTATAAAATCAGTTAACCTTGACTCTGATGAGAGTTAGTTCAATTAAAAATTAGTTCTTTGCAAGTTGTTTTTGCAAATTATTTATTAATTTTCCCAAAACATTGTTAGTCTTCCAAATAACTATAAAAACACTCTAAATTTTGATATTGTGTTGTGTTCGATCATTAAAAATATCACCAAGGCTAAACAATAAAAAAAATAAATTCTTGTGTTATATACCAAAACAGCATGGGAAGTAAGGGAATGGAAACGGATTGGTTACAAAAAATGGCTCATTCTTTTGTTTATGATGAAGAATTTTTAATTGTGGAACAACGAATATGTTATTTACTAATCTTGACAATCTGCTACCTGTTGGAGAAATTAGTTTCTATCCATTTTAAAATATTACCTCTTATGCCTTTTCTGTGGCATTTGTCTAGTAGGGTTTTATGGTCAACTAGATTGAAAGCTTTGCTCCGATCCAGAAAGATTCCTAGAGTATCACTTTTTTTGTTAAGTTCTTCGGTAGCAAAATTGATAGCATTAATTAGAGCATTTTCGGTTGATTTGCCCTTTCGAAAACCAAACTGACATTGTAAGAGTAATTTGTTCCTCTCAACAAAATGACCAAGTCTTGAGGAAAAGACATACTCAAATGTCTTGGAGAATTGTGAGAGAAGAGAAATGGGCCTGTAGTTCATTGGATTTTTGCCATCTCCTTTATTTTTTAAAACAGGAATAACCTTAGAAACTTTTAGAGCATCTGGAAATATGCCGTTAATCAGAGACTCATTGACTAGGTAAAGGAGTGGCTTCAGGATGACCTGTGAGCAAGATTTAAGTAATCTACCTCATCCAGCCCTTCTGAAAACCTTTTACCTAAGCACTCAAGCACTCTTTGTAACTCATTTCTATCACAAGGTTTTAAGAATATCGAATGAGCACTACTATAATTAAATTGAGTACCATTACTGTGGTATTTATCATGGGGATTTTGGCTATGCTGTGCAAGAAAATCACAGTTTATTGCATTTGCAATCTCCGTAGGATCCTGAATTAGGTTGTCTTCATCAATCAAGGAAGAGGGGGAGTGTCTGTGGCGAGTGGAGCCTGTAGATTCTTTGACAATTTTCCAAACTACACTGGGGGAATGATTTGATTGAAGCAGTCTTCAATCATTGTAGTGTCTCTTAATATTTTTTATCAGTTTCTTATAATATTTTTTAGTATATTACAATATACTATACTAGAATATTGCACTACTGTCTGGGCACCTCATTGTAAAAAACATAACCAAAATAGAAAATGTGCAACGCAAATTCCAAAGATTAATCTATTACAAGTGCTTTCCTGCTCGTATTGTTGCGACAGATTATACAATACCTCACTCTGATATTATGTCCTACCTAAACTTGAATACATTGCATACTAGAAGAACTCTCTTAGATATTTTATTTTTGTATCGTTTGTGTAACAACAAAATAAATTGTCCCCAGCTACTTAGTCTCATTAACTTCCATTTACCTACATACAATGCAAGAAAATCAAACACCTTTTCTGTAAATTATTGCAGTAGAAATTATACCTACCACAGTGCAGTTAACAGAATGACACGAAACTTTGACCGAATTGCCAATACCAAAATATACATCAATAATTGCTCAGAAAGAGCATTAAAGGAACTAGTACTAAACAACGTTAGGAACTAAAGTGAGGTATATATACTCTGTGGACTTCATTTTTAATGTCTTCTTAAATAGTATAAATTGTGTAATTATGCTATATGGCATTCATATCATATCAAAACAGAATGTAGAACGAATGGCTTATGTAAATAACTATGATGTAATAATTACTTAGTACATACATTCATTGTGTTGATATGAAACGATTTTTACTTAATTCACTTGTTAGTAAAATCTTATCCAAGTCTTGAAATGTTATTGAAGATGTTTTTTTTTATTGTGAAATTGGGCTTCTGCCCTCTTATCACTTTTAAAATTTATAAATAAACTGTTTATTATAATAATGATAAAAATCACCAAAATGCAATGTGATACTATGGTGGTGTCTCGAGTTACCTTATACTAGAATATATAGAGTAATTTAATATTTTTTATAATACAAATTTTTGCAAATGTATGTATTTTTTAAAAATAATTGTTAATTAGTATTAACTATATTTTTATATATATTTTTCTATCTTTGAAATTGGGTACTTGCCCGTAAATAAATAAATAAATAAATAATCCTCATGAGCCTTTCTATCACTGTGACATTTATCATGGTAAGCTTTACTTTTTATGGTGACCGATAGGGCACATATTTCAGGAGTTATCCCTTTTTTACAATGTATAGGAGTGGGTAATACATGTTGAACAGGAAAAGCACATTGAAAGTGAAACAAATGTAGAATAAAAATCATTGAAAAAGTCATTATAACATGCATAAGAGAACATACCTTGCCACTCTCGTTGATTTAATGTTGTACTAAAGGAATTAATTTTGGACTCTCTGAAAGAGCGTTTCATTTTATGAGTGGGTAGACTATTTAAGCATGCCATGTTGATGGTTGACATTACAGCACAGTGATCAGATATTAAAGGATCAAATACCTCAGTTTTAACATTAATGGTATCAAAGTCAGTCAATACAACATCTAGACTTTAAACTGTCAGTTACTCCTGTGGCTACATGCATTAATTGGTTTAAATGATACATGTCCAATACTTAGTTACAATAGCTAGTTTCAATTTAGATCACCTAGTATTATTCTGTTGCCTTTATGAGGTTTTTGACATAATTCAAATAAAAGATTGTCAAATTTGCTCAAAAAAGTGTCAAAACATTCAAATGATACTTATTACAGATACTTATTACAACAGTACACTCAAACTGTTTTTCACTAACAAACTTAGAAATATTAACACTTATATCACTAAAGTCAACTGTGTCCTTACAAAATATTCCAACTCCACCATTTTTGTATATAGAACGGCAATATGAGGTTGAACAAACATATCCTGGAATAGAAATGCAAACATCTTTCATCCAGTGTTCTGCTACACAGATTACATTAGGTTTTTCCTCTATTGCTATCCGATCTAAGTCATTGATCTTATTACCAAGGGACTGAATGTTTATGAAAAGAATTTTAGTAACAATGGCTGAGCTGAAAGAATTTTGAAATTTGTGTTCTTCTCTGTTGTTAAGTTATTTGAATTCCAGTCTTGCGAAGGAATAAAAAACGCCTCAAGATGGTGTTGCATGGCCATACATCACTATTCATGATCTCATCACATAGATGAAAAGGAATGCCTAGTCTGAAGCTGGAGTTCACACCTTTGGACTCCAGCTTGCTCACAGTTACATCAGTATGCGAAAAATTTCTTTTAATGAAACTTTCCACATTTCCTGCTGAAGTTCCTTCAGAAAGCTTTTCCATATGGAGCCAAGCTTTTTTCACTCCCACTAAATCCATATTATAATAGCATCTTCATCCTGAATGTTAATATTAACTAGATTGTTACTGACTGAATTTGAGTTGAATTTTGATTACTGGAGCAAAAGATGCTCCTTATATAAAATACATATATATTTTATGCATGTTTTGAGAGGAAAAAAGTACCATGTGATGGGATGTATGCTACATTGATAATAATTGTGAACTAGTTCCAAAAGACACCTACTAACTATAAAATCATTTAAGTCACTTTGGGATGCTTTCTAAATAGTGATATGTCGAAGGCCTGTTCGTAATCCTCAAAGCAGAGGACGAGTGGCATCTCGTACTCATTTGTTTTGTTAACAATTTCCTGTAGAGTGTGGATGTTGTCCATAATGATAAAGCCTTTCCGGAATCCTGCTTGTTCTCTAGGCCAGGCTGAAGCAGGTTCATCTTAAGACGTTCAGCAAATATCCTCATGAATGTTTTATAGACAACTGGAAGGAGGCTATTGGGGCGATAGTTCTTCAAATCTTCTTTGCTTCCTTTCTTGTGCAGAAGGGCAATCCTTGCATGGTTCCATTCCTTGGGAATCATTCCTTGTTTTAGACAATTACTAAATAATTGTGCTAAAACATTAGCAATATCTGTTCCACCAGCTTTCAGATATTCCGCCAACACCCCATCTGCTCCTCCTGCTTTCCCATTCTTCATCTGCTTAATCGCTGCCATTACCTCTTCTGGGAGAATTGAGGAGATTTTGTGAGCTTTGGCTTTCCTCTTGGTTTATCTCTTCGGAATTTCCCATCTTCTTGTATAGGTTACTAAAGTATTCTGCTACAGTCCTCAATATTGCTGGTCTGTTATATGTTGTTGTGCCATCTCTTTTCTGCAAGGCTAAAATCTGTTTCTTATCTATTGCTAGGCATCCTCTGGCCCTTTATGTGCTCTTGTTATTTTCTATACCTTTTCACACCATTTCATTTAAATTCACACACCTTTTCATTAAAATTCCTCACATCTTTCTTGATTGCTACTCCGATGGCTTTTCAAAGCTCAGCATATTCGATGTTAACTCTTGGAGTGTCTGAATTATTCTGTTCCTTCCATCGTTTCATCATTTGCCGGGTTCTGTCACTAAAATTCTTATCCTTAGGTTATATTTAATATAATTTCATTAATTTTTGAAAAGGCACTTAGACAGAAATGTATCGGAAATCATTTGGAGAATTCCTCATTCAACATTGTTTCTATCTCATATTTCACCATTATCTATACGCTGATAAACACATTTCAAGCTTCTTAGTAAAAAATATCACGAAAACTATGAAAAAATCACATTGTCTTTGTTGAAGTTAAAAAGTGATAGAGATTTTATATGGATATTTCTTCGATCAATTGCCTAAACCAGTGGTGTCACTAGGGGGTGTCCCAGTTTGTTACCATCACGGGGGTGACACCCGATGCCTTTAAGTGTATCAAACTGTTATTTTTCACCAACGTCATAAATGAAATGAGCATCAATATCTTTGCCTTTAAAATATAATTCGTTCATTATGCCTATGGCGATGACGGTATTTCTCGGGATAGCACTAGCGGGGATAAAATGGAGGTTCGACGGGGAAGGGGTCAGAAACTTGGTTGGTCTGGTCTTGGGTTTCGTGACCATGAAATGCGAATCTGAAGATTGAACAGCTTATCAAATTCCCAATAATCAATGACTAAATGCTGCCTTTTGGAACACAGCGGTGCACATGCAGCGAAAAAATATCAGATTTATTCCCCGAAATCAAATCTTCTTCCAAAATAAAGACTTCTTTATTAATAAAAAACCATTTGGGACTCATTTTGATCCGACATTTCTCCATACAGTGTCTAATATGATGAAAGGTTATTTGGTTCTTAAATAAAAGTCCAAAGGCAAGATTTGGATACTAAAGATTGTATTGGATAAAGAACTTACATACTGCGATACAAGCATTCGAACATGTGACAACATACAGCCGGAAGTTGAGAGCAAGACAAAAAAAAAACGGTTACTCACATACCACCAACATAATAAGCTTACACTTACACATTACCAACAGTAGAGAAATGTAAGTTGTTCTTCTAACACTCCGCCTCAACTTATATTTTACACAAAAGAAAAAAATCAAAAAGAAACAGCAATACACTACAACAATGATTATTACAAATACAAAATAATATTTACACATGCAGCGAAATCATTCCAATTTCTGAACACAATTTAAGGAATTGCTTAGAAGATAAACCTTTGGTTAGAATGTCAGCCTTTTGGTCTTCAGATGCAATATACTGTAAACACATTATATCATCATTGCATAAATCTTTAACAAAATGAAATTTTACATCAACATGTTTCTGTTTGCAATGATTTGGTCTCCCAACTAAGTGAATACAAGGCTGATTGTCTTCATGAACAACAACAGGACCTTCAAAACTTATATCTAATTCAAAGAGTAAATTTCTTAACCAAACAAGTTCTGCTCCTGCAAGAGAAAGAGCAATGTATTCAGCTTCTGTTGAAGATAAGGCCACTGTGGCCTGTTTTCTGGTGGCACAAGAAACAATCCCACCAAATACTTCAAACAGATACCCTGCGGTTGATTTTCTATCAATATCACCAGCCCAGTCTGAGTCTGCATAGCCAACCAATGCTGTTGAAGTCTGAGGAGAGAGAAGCAGGCCAAGATTTAATGTTCCTTTGATATACCTGAGGATCCTTTTTAGACCCTTTCATTGAGGTTCTGTGGCACTTGATTGATATCTGCTGAAGAAATTAACAGCAGCACTTAAATCAGGTCTAGTGGTAGTCATTACATACATTTACCAACTCACGATAGGGTTTCTCTTGCACAATACAAGGTCCAACTAAATCCCTAGGAGGGCTAACTTCCATGGGAGTTGACACTGACTTACAATCACTCATATCAAGTCTTTTAAGAAGATTTACCAGATAGGAGTTTTGGCTTAGAATTACTCCCTGATCTGTCCAAGACACTTTTATACCAAGGAAGTTTGATAATGTGCCCAAGTCCTTAATTTTGAATTCAGACACCAAAGAATTTTTAACTACATCAAGCTTACTCACTTCACTCCCAGCCAAGATGATGTCGTCAACATAAAGTTGTACATATATTAATGAAGCACCATCTTTACGAGTATATAAACAGGAATCATGTTTGGATTGAATAAATTTCAGCCTCTTCATGAAGTTATTAAACTTTTCATTCCAAGCTCGAGGGGCTTGCTTAAGTCCATATAAGGCTTTCTTTAACTTGCATACTAGTTGTGTACCATCATCCATCCCTTTGGGCTGCTTCATATAAATTTCTTCTTTAACCCTTAAACTGCGGGAAACGTTTTAAAACGTTTTCCTGTCAGAATGCGAGAACTGCGGGAAAAACGTTTTAAAACGTTTGACCTGCTCTTCCTTGCCCATGCTTGGCCTTCCTCAATTTTATGGTGGTGCCTGTGAATGAGACGCACCCTCACAAAATCGTTTGCATTGTCCTAAATGTGGAAAACCCTTCGCCGGGGTTTTCCGGCCTCTGCGTAATTCCAAGATTTGTAGTGCACTCGTAATTTCATATTTCCTCACTCGTTAAAAATCAATGTATCTACTAACTGTTTGGTATCAAATTAATTAGCTAAAAGCAAGGGAAAAAAATAAGACAATTAAATCATTGGCAATTGCTTCCACGTTAGAGGAACAACCAAAAGTCTTGAACTATAACCGCTGACCGCGGGCATCGGAAAAAGGTCTACCCGGATTATGGGGGTTTTCTACCTGCTGCAACTAGTCTGACCCACCAGGAGAAGGGACCGTTTCTCTAACTTGCCTCCCGCACACGACTGTCGCCAAAGAAAAATACACCCGCATCTTAAGGGTTAAGGTCACCATGAAGGAAGGCATTCTTTACATCTAATTGTTGAGCACACATACCCTTATATTTGACCACAGCCAGAAGAGTTCTAAATGTAGTTAGCCTTGCAACTGGGGCATACGTCTCAAAATAGTCAAATCCTTTCCTCTGACTACACCCCTTAATTACAAGCCTAGCCTTATATTTTTCCTCACCATTTTGCCCTGTTTTTATTCTAAATACCCATCTACTATCAATGGCTCTTTTATCAATAGGCAATTCCACCAATGTCCAAGTATTATTTTCTTTGAGAGCCTTTACCTCCTCATTCACAGCACAATACCATAATTTCTCGTCAGCTCTACCTGTTATATCGTCATATGTTTCTGGCAAGTCAGAAACAAAGGTCTCAGCAGAAAGAGGAAAATTAACTTCTTCAGAGTCATGTAGCACAAAGTCATTTAAATAGGCAGGGGGATGTCTTAACCTACCACTTCTGCGAAGGTCATTACCCTCAGTCTCCAACTCCATATTGTCTTCTCTTGTTGGTTCTGCATCTGAGTTTGGTGCTCCGCCTGATCCTGTTGCATCTGCCTCAGATATTGGTTCCCAGGAAGAATCAGATGCCTCCAGATTACAGTGGTCAATTTCCAATGGAAAGTTCTCCTTTGCAGCTTCATAATCACTTTCCCAGTCTACAAATTCACAAGACTAAGTAAATTTACTTTCATAAAATTTAACATCCCTCCCTGAAATAACTTTCCTGTCAGATTGACTCCACAGCCTGTATCCATTATGGCAGTACCCAACTAAGTAACATTTTAAAGATCTGGACCCAAATTTTCCTTCGAGTTTAACATCAGGAGGTCGAAGATAAGCAACACAACCGAAGGTCCTAATTTTGCTTACATCAACTCGTTTTCCAAACCACTCCTGAGCAGGCAGACTATTCTTAAGGGCTTTGGTGGGACTTCTATTAATGAGATACACAGCAGTTAAGACAGCTTCATTCCAAAGGGTCTTAGAGAGCCCAGAATTAATTATCATGCATCTTGCCTTTTCTACCATAGTCCTGTTCATTCGTTCAGCCACTCCATTCTGTTGAGGAGTGTATCTTATTGTGAACTCAAATTGAATACCCTTCATTTCAAAAAAATCTTTCAATTCCTTGGATACGAATTCACCCCCATTGTCACAGCGAAATCCTCATCGTAGAATTATGATGGGCTGAAGCCATTGCCTCATAAATTTTAAAATAATGAAACACTTCAGATTTTGAGGTAAGAAAATAAACAGCAGTAAAATGAGTATAGTCATCAATAAAGCTTAGAACATAGCGCTTACCATTCCATGAGACAGGATTGATGGGACCCATTACATCACTATGGACAAGTTCTAATGGCCTTGTTGCTCGAACTCTCTCCTGTGAATGGGGTGATTTCACAAGTTTGCCTGCAATACATGTCTCACATACCTTTTCATTTAAAACCTTTTCAGCACCTTTTACTATGCTTAGGCCATCTGCCATTTGTTCAAGTTTTTCTAAATTTGATTTTCCAATATGGCCAAACCTTTCATGCCATATCTTGGATTCGGATTCTGTTAATTTCGCTTCGCCTATTTCCTTGGAGAGCTCAAATTCAAGTTCATGCAGTTTATGCTTCCTTACCCCAACAGCCACAGGAACTTTGCCTTTCATTGTTATTGCTTTTCCATCACTAAATACAACATCAAAACCAGCTTGATCTGATTTCCTAACAGATAATAAATTTAACTCTAGATCAGGTACAATCATCACATCACGAACAATTACCTTCACAGGCTTAACATCAACAAATGATTTTACAGAAACGTCCCCAAATTCTTTTGCAACTAAATACTGGCCTGACTTTGCTACTTTAATTTGAAGAGGAGAAGGCAATGACTTAATGTTCTTTACAAATTCTTTACTGTTTATCAAATGTTCTGTAGCTCCTGAATCTAAAAACCAACTTAGACAGTTAGGCCTCTCTCCATGCACAGCTGAAAAAGAATACTCCACTTCTACCTCAGCTCCTACTGCATTGGCCCGTCCAAACCTCCTTCTGTTGTCCGACGCTACAGGAGGATTCCTGCAGTCCCTTCTCTTGTGTCCTGGTTTCCCACAGTTGTGGCACAGGAACGGGAATGGAACCGTCGACTGCCGTCCAAAGCTGTTACCTCTGAAGCCCTGGTTGTTGAAGCTGGGTCTCCTGGGATGATTCGTATTCCCGCCATTCCTTCCTCCACGAGTTGCAAATGCCATGCTGGGTTGTACCTCTCTCGAATGCTGCGTCCTGGACATCAGAAGCGATTCTTCGTCCAACAGCCTTCCTTTGGCGATCTCCATCGTAATGAGCCTAGGATCTGCTATCGATGGAGTCTCTAGACTGCTAACCACCGTCTTGAATTCATTTGGAAGAGACTGCAAAAGAATCAAGACTTTCTCCCTCTCTTCTATGATACCTCCGGCATTCCTTAGTTCCCGCAACAGCTTATCAAACCGGAGAAAGTATTCATCTAGCGATTCCCTCCGAGGATTGAATCTGCATTCTGAGACGGCTTTGAGTGGCTAATGACTGCCGTTCAAAGCTGAAGGCTAAGCCTCTACACATTTCAAATGCCGTATCTTTACCTTGCACATACTCAAGGTGGGAGTCAGCTATTTTCTGCACTATTTCTCTTTTGCAGGTCCGGTCTTTCTTTAATAATTCCGCATTGCTCTTTCGGGTGGCCGCCTGTTGTCCCTCATTACCGCTAACCTCCGCAAGCGTAAGTTCCTTCTGAACACAAATCAGAAGTTCCTTCTCGTCCAAGAGAATTTCCATTCGAAATTTCCAGCTCGAATAATTGGAGCCATTGAACAACGGGAGCTTGTATCTTTCCTCTTCTGAAGTCATCTTCGAGAAGTGACGCCGGCGTGCTTTCTTCCGACCCGCTATCACCCACACGTAGTTTTCAGTCGAGTATGGCTACGGCCACACGTGCCTGTTTTCACGCTGTAAAATTGTCTTGTTTTCCCGCTGCTTGAAATCCCGCCGAGGACCCGGCCACACGGCGCGTGAAAAACGGCAGTCTTTCTCAATCATTGCTGGTGAACGAACGTTAGAGCAAACATGAATCCGTGTCATGCAAGTGTAAATAAAAATGCAGTAAATACAATATGTGCGTTGTTAGTTGTTCGTCGTCGACGTGATCGGCGCAAGAGAAAATTCTGGATCCATCCGATTGTCCACGACAGATTAACGAAGGGGAAATTTGTGCTTTTACATAACACCCTCAAGGAATATCCTGACAAGTTTTTTGAGTACTATAGGATGTCCACCTCTTCATTTGAAATACTGCTATCGAAGGTGATTGTGAAGATCTCAAAACAAGACACCACGATGCGGGATTGTATAACTGCAGAAGAGAAACTCGCAGTAACATTGAGGTGTGATTTATTGTTTTAATGTACATTATACATATTGGTAATACCATAGTGTTATAATGTTTGAACTTTACAAATATGCCGTTTAGACTAAAGACTAAAAATGGATAAAACGGAGTCGTCATCTGTTTGCTCTAGTTACTGGGGTAAAAATCGGCCGTTTAAAATGCATTGCGGCGATTTTGAAGATTTTTTTGGACCTCTTCCCGATGGCATAGCAACTTGAAATTCCACATGAGGTTAGATATCATAGATATATCTCATAATCAAATTTTACATATTTGCTGATGGTCCTTGGTTCGATCCCAGAGGGCCATTTGCACTCCACAATGCATTTCTTTTTGGGATAACGGAAACAAAATTTAGGTACTTCCCGGCATGCTATCGACTTTAAACTTTGCATGATAGAAGAGCAAGACTTAAAAAATCAAACTATGCATTCACAGCTATCAATGTGTCCTGGGTTCGACACCAGGTGTCTCTGCATTCAGAAGTTGATCAAATTTTTAGGAATTATTTTGAAACCTTTACCAAAAATAAAGAAACTTGATATTCGGCATGTAGAGAGAGATTATAAATAACTTTCAGAAACATATTTTAGATTTCCACGATCGTCCTTGGTTCGAGTCCCGAGAGCCTTTTACATTTGTGAACATTAGAGCGTCATTTGAGGCAGTTGTAGACAATATTTCTGCTTGAATTTTCACACATAGTTAGAGATGGTGATTATTCTATTGGGTTTCATAGTTGTTTTACCAGTTAGACCCGGGTTCGATGCCAGACGATGAAATTTCAGCGAATTTTAAGAAAAAATTAAATCCTTTTTTTTTTCTTATGAGGACCGTCCGGATGTGATGCCGATATGAAATTAGTATTGCCAATCTGCTTGCAGTATGCAAGCAACATTTTACTCGTAATAGATATGAATGAATCCGGAGAAGCATCTATATATAATAGATATATATATATATATAGGGGATCAAAATTCTAACCATGTTCCACACGTGCCACCGCCTTGAAGTTTTTACGACGTTATGGCCATGACGTGCAACCTCCAGGAAAAAGCCGACTAAAACCTCGGTGTCATGGGTTCGATTCCAGAAGTCCCCAAAGTCGCGATTTTCCCCATAAGATTACATGGCGGGGATTTTCGAAAATTTTTTTGAGGCACTTCCCGGAAAAGCAGAGAGTTGAAACTCGAGGGATCGCTAGATGCCGTGCATAGCCAACGAAAATCAAAAAGACATCTCCGAATATTGTCCTTGGTTCGATGCTAGGCCGGGGTAAAAATCGGCCGTTTAAAATGCATTGCGGCGATTTTGAAGATTTTTTTGGACCTCTTCCCGATGGCATAGCAACTTGAAATTCCACATGAGGTTAGATATCATAGATATATCTCATAATAAATTTTACATATTTGCTGATGGTCCTTGGTTCGATCCCAGAGGGCCATTTGCACTCCACAATGCATTTCTTTTTGGGATAACGGAAACAAAATTTAGGTACTTCCCGTTATGCTATCGACTTCAAACTTTGCATGATACAAACCCAAGTCTTTACAAATCAAACTATGCATTCACAGCTTACAATACGTCCTGGGTTCGACACCAGGTGTCTCTGAAATCAGAAGTTGATCCGATTTTTAGCAATTATTTTGAAAGCTTTCCCAATAATATAGAAACTTGAAATTCAGCATATAGACAGAGTTTATAAATAACTTTCAGAAGCATGTTTAAGATTTCCCAGATTGTCCTTGGTTCGAATCCAGAGAGCCATTTACATTCGTAAAAATTAGAACGTGTTTTGAGGCAGTTGCAGCCAATATTTCTGCTTGAATTTTCACACATAGTTAAGGATGGTGATCTTCTATTGTGCTGCATAGTAAGTTCACAGTAAAGACCAGGGTTCATGCCAGACGATGAAATTTCAGCGAATTTTAGGAATTTTTTATTCATTTTTTTTCTTTTGACGACCGTCCCTATATGATTCCAACATAAAATTAGTGTTGTTGATCTGCTTGCACTATGCAAGCAACATTTTACTTGTACCTATATATATACGAGTAAAATGTTGCTTGCATACTGCAAGCAGATCGACAACACCATTTTAATGTCGGCAACCTTTCGGGAAGGTCGTAAAAAGAAAAAAAAATTGAAAATAATCTTAAAATTCGCTGCAATTTTAATCGTCTACAAATCGTCGTAATACAAATTCACAGGCTAAACTACAAGGGTCATTGCCTTGAAATTTTTATGACGTATTGGCCATAACGTGAAACCCCAGGAAAAAAGCGACTTTGATCCTCAGTGTCATGGGTTCGATTCCAGAGGGCCCCAAAGTCCCGATTTTTCCCGTTTAAATGCATTGCCGTGATTTTCGGGAATAAAAAAAAAAATACTTTTCGGATAGGTAGAGAAATAAAACTCAAGGTGCCTATATTTATGGTCTTGGACTTTCGAAAACATTAATGACTTTCACAAAAAATATCCTGGGTTCGATGCTAGGACGATGCAAAGATCTGCCCTTTAAAATACATGGGAGCAGTTTTTCATTATTTTTTTAGATGCACTTCTCGAAATAATAGGAAGTTCGTACTTAGCCGGAAAGTGTAAGGTAAGAATTGGTTTAAGAAAAAAATTTTCATAAGACCGTACTATTCCTGGGTTCGATGCCAGAGCACAATAACGTTTCTCTCATAAGGAATATAAGGGAAAAGTAAGACTTCGATTGAGGCAGTTGCAGCCAATATTTCTGCTTGAATTTTCGCACATAGTTAAAGATTAATATCTTCTATTATGTTGCATAGGAATTTTCACCGGAAAGACCCGGGTTCGATGCCGGGCAGTAAATATGTCTCCCGTTTAAAATACATAGGGTTAGTATTTCATTATTTTTTGATGCACTTATCGAAATGATAGGAAGTTCGTGCTTGGCTGGAAGATGTATGGTTAAAAATGGTTTTAGAAAACAGTTTTCAGAAGACCGAACTATTCCTGGGTTCGATGCCGGAGCACATTCACATTTCTCTCATAAGAAATATAAGGGAAAAGTAGGACGTTGTTTGAGGCAGTTGCAGGTAATATTTCTGCTTGAATTTTCACAGATAGTTAGAGATGGTGATCTTCTATTGTGCTGCATAGTAAGTATCACCAGGAAGACCCGGGTTCGATGCCGGACGAATAAATTGCAGCGAATAATCAGAATATTTTCAATCCATTTTTTTTTCTTTTGACGTCCTTCCCGATATAATGCTGACATGAAATTAGTGTTGTCGATCTGCTTGCAGTATGCAAGCTACATTTTACTCGTATATATATATGGATACATGAATGAATCCGGAGAAGCATCTATATATAATAGATATATAGATGCTTCTCCGGATTCATTCATGTATCCATATATATATCTATTACGAGTAAAATGTAGCTTGCATCCTGCAAGTAGATCGACAACACTTATTTCATATGGAATCATATCGGGACGGTCCTAAAACGAAAAAAATAAGATTTGAAAATATTCTTAAAATTCGCTGCAATTTCATCGTCTGGCTCGAACCCGGGTCTTTCTGGTGATACGTCCTAAGCAGTACAACAGATAATCACCACCTCTAACTATGTGTGAAAATTCAAGCAGAAATGTTGGCTTCAATTGCTCCAAAGGACGTCCTACTTTTCCCATATATTCCTTATGAGAGAAATTTTAATGTGCTCTGGCATCGAACCCTGGTACAGCATGGTCATATCTCATTTTTTTCTTAAACCGAGTCTTAATATACATCTTCTAGCAAAGCAAGATTTTCCTATCATTTCGATTAGTACATCAAAATAAATAATGAAAACTAACTCAATGCATTTTAAAAGTGGGATATATTTACCATCTGGCTTCAAACCCGGGTCTTTCTGGTAATACTTTCTATGCAGCACTAAAGAAGATCACATCCTTTAACCATGTGTGAAAATTCAAGCAGTAATATTAGGTGCAACTGCCTCAAATGACGTCCTACTTTTCCCTTATATTCCTTATGAGAGAAATTTTTATGTGCTCTGGCATCGAACCCAGGAACTGTAAGGTCTAATCTACATTTTTTTCAAAAAACTATGCTTAATATACATCTTACATATAAGCTAGAACTTCCTATCATTTCGATAAGTGCATGAAAAAAAATAATGAAAATCTACCTCAATGTATTTCAAATGGCCGATTTTTGCAACGACCTAGCATCGAACCCAGGATATTTTTCGTAAAAGTCATTTATGTTTTCGATAGATCATGTCCATATATATAGGCTCCTTGAGTTTTCATTCTCTACCTATCCGGGAAGTATTTTTTAAAAATTCCCGAAAATCAAAGCAATGCATTTAAACGGGAAAAATCGGGACTAAGGAGCCCTTTGGAATCGAACCCATGACACTGAGGTGCAAAATCGCAATTTTTCTGGCGGTTACACTCTATGGCCAATATGTCGTAAAAATTTCAAGTCAATGACGCTTGTGGTTTGGCCTGTGAGTTTGTATCCTCTCTATCTATTATATATAGATGCTTCTCCGGATTCATCCATATATCATACAAGTAAAATGTAGCTTGCATACTGCAAGCAGATCGACAACACTAATTTCATAACGGCATTATGTCGGGATGGTCCCGGAAAGGAAAAAAAGGATTAAAAATTTTCTTAAAATTCGCTTTAATTTAATTTTTTGGCATCGAACCCTGGTCTTTTTGGTGAAATTTCTATGCAGCACATCAGAAGATCATCTTCTCTAAATAGGTGTGAAAATTCAAGCAGAAATATTGGCTGCAACTGCCTCAAACGAAGACCTACTTTTCACGAATGTTAATAGCTCTCTGGATTCGAACCAAGGCCGATCTAGGAAATATAAAATGTGTTTTCGAAATGTATCTATATGTTCTATACATATGCCGAACTTCAAGTTTTAATATTATTGGGAAGGGGTTCAAGATAATTCTTAAAAATCGAATCAGCGACTGATTGTAGAGACGCCTGGTGTCGAACCCTGGACGTATTGGAAGCTGTTAATGCACAAAATGACTTGCTAGGACTTGATCTAATTTCATTCAAAGTTTGAAGTCGATATCATACCGGGAAGTACCTAAAATGTGTTTCTGTTATCCCCATAAGAAATGCATTGTGGAGTGCAAATGGCCCTCTGGGATCGAACCAAGGACCCTCAGCGAATATGTAAAATTTTATAATGAAATATATTTATGATTTCTAATTCCATGCCAAATTTCAAGTTTCCATACATTCGGAAAGGGGTCCAAAAAAAATCTTAAAAATCGCCACAATGCATTTTAAACGGCCGATTTTTGCCTCGACCTATCATCGAACCCAGGATATTTTGCGTAAAACTCGGTTATGTTTTCGATAGATCATGACCATATATAAAGGCTGCTAGATTTTCGATTCTCTACCTATCCCGGAAGTATTTTTTTAAAATTCCCGAAAATCAAAGCAATGCATTTAAACGGGAAAAATCGAGACTTTGGGGTCCTCTGGAATCGAACCCATGACACTGAGGTGCGAAATCGCAATTTTTCTGGTAATTACACGTTATGGCCAATACGCCGTAAAAATTTCAGCTCAATCACTCTTGTGGTTTAGGCTGTGAGTTTGTATCCTCTCTCTATCTATTATATATAGATGCTTCTCCGGATTCATTCATGTATCCATATATATATACGAGTAAAATGTAGCTTGCATACTGCAAGCAGATCGGCAATACTTATTTCATATCGGCATCATATCGGCATCATATCGGGACTGTCCTAAGAAAAAAAGGATTGAAATTTTTCTTAAAATTCGCTGAAATTTCATCGTCTGGCATCGAACCCGGGTCTTACTGGTGAACCTACTATGCAGCACAACAGAAGAGCACTATCTCTAACTGTGTGTGAAAATTCGAGCAAACTTATTGACTGCAATTGCATGAAACAACGTCCTACTTTTCACGAAGGTAGATGGCTCTCTGGATTCGAACCAAGGACTATTCAGGAAATCTAAAACATGATTTTGAAATGTATCTATGTTCTCTATCTATATGACTAATTTCATGTTTTAATATTATTGGGAAGGGGTTCAAATTAATTCTTAAAAATCGGATAATTTACTGATTGTAGAGACGCCTGGTGTCGAACCCAGAAAATATTGGTAATTGTGAATGCTTAGTATGATTTATTAGGATTTAATCTTATTTCATACAAAGTTTGAAGTCGATATCTTGCCGGGAAGTACCTAAAACCTAATTATGTTATCTCCATAAGAAATGCATTGAGGAATGTAAATGGCTCTCTGGGATCGAACCAAGGACCATCAGTGAATATGTAAAATTTAATTAGGAAATATATTTATGATCTACAACTCCATGCCGAATTTCAAGTTTCCATGACATCGGGAAAGGGTCCAAAAAAAATCTAAAAAATCGCCACAATGCATTTTAAACGGCAGATTTTTGCCTTGACCTAGCATCGAACCCAGGTTATTTTCTGTAAAACTCATTTTTGTTTTCGATAGAGCATGACCATATATAAAGGCTCCATGAGTTTTGATTCTCTACCTATCCGGGAAGTATTTTTTAAAAATTCCCGAAAATCTAAGTAATGCATTTAAACGGGAAAAATCGGGACTTTGGGGCCCTCTGGAATCGAACCCATGACACTGAGGATCAAAATCACAATTTTTCTGGCGGTTAATTGTTATGGCCAGTACGCAGTAAAAATTTGAAATCAATCACTCTTGTGGTTTAGGCTGTGAATTTGTATCCTATCTATCTATATACCTATCTATATACCTATCTATATATATGAATGAATCCGGAGAAGCATCTATATATAATAGATATATAGAGAGGATACAAACTCACAGCCTAAACCACAAGAGTGATTGAGCTAAAATTTTTACGACATATTGGCCATAACGTATAACCTCCAGAAAAATTGCGATTTTGATCCTCAGTGTCATGGGTTCGATTCCAGGGGGCTCCAAAGTCCCGATTTTTCCCGTTTAAATGCATTGCTTTGATTTTCGGGAATTAAAAAAAAATACTTCCCGGATAGGTAGAGAATCAAAACTCAGGGAGCCTTTATATATGGTCATGATCTATCGAAAACATAAATGAGTTTTACGGAAAATAACCTGGGTTCGATGCTAGGTCGATGCAAAAATCTGCCGTATAAAATGTATTGTGGCGATTTTTATGATTTTTTTTGGACCCCTTCCCGATGGCATGGAAACTTGAAATTTGGCATGGAGTTGGAGATTATAAATATATTTCATAATCAAATTTTACATATTCGCTGATGGTCCTTGGTTCGATCCCAGGGCGCAATTTACATTTCTCAATGCATTTCTTATGGAGATAACGGAAACAAATTTTAGGTACTTCCCGGCATGCTATCGACTTAAAACTTAGCGTGATAGAAGAACCAGTCTTAACAAATCAAACTATGCATTCATAGCTATCAATGTGTCCTGGGTTCGACACCAGGTGTCTCTGCAATCAGAAGTTGATCCGATTTTTAGGAATTATTTTGAAAGCTTTCCCAATAATATAGAAACTTGAAATTTGGCATATGGATTGAGATAATTAATAAATTTCGGAAACATTTTTTAAATTTCCAAGATCGTCCTTGGTTCGAGTCCCGAGAGCCATTTACATTCGTGAATATTAGAACGTCTTTTGAGGCAGTTGTAGCCAATATTTCTGCTTGAATTTTCACACATAGTTACAGATGGTGATCTTCTATTGTGTTTTATAGTAGTTTTACCAGTAAGACCCGGGTTCGATGCCAGACGATGAAATTTCAGCGAATTTTAAGATACAAATCATTTTTTTTTTCTTTTGAGGACCGTCCCGATATAATGCCGATATGAAATTACTTTCCGGCACGATATCGATTTCAAACTTTGCATATTGAAAGATCAAATCCATACATATCAAACAGTGCATTCACAGCTATCAATGTGTCCTGGGTTCGACACCAGGTGTCTCTGCAATCAGAAGTTGATCCGATTTTTAGGAATTATTTTGAAACCTTTCTCTATAATATAGAAACTTGAAATTCGGCATATAGATAGAGATCATAAATATCTTTCAAAAACATTTTTTAGATTTCCATGATCGTCCTTGGTTCGAGTCCCGAGAGCCATTCACATTCGTAAAAATTAGAACGTCTTTTGAGGCAGTTGTAACCAATATTTCAGCTTGAATTTTCACACATAGTTAGAGATGGTGATCTTCTATTTTGTTTCATAGTAGGTTTACCAGTAAGACCCGGGTTTGATGCCAGACGATAAATTTCAGCGAATTTTCAGAAAAAATTAAATCTTTTTTTTTTTTTTCTTTTGAGGACCGTCCCGATATAATGCCGATATGAAATTAGTGTTGTCGATCTGCTTGCAGTATGCAAGCAACATTTTACTCGTATATATATACATACGAGTAAAATGTAGCTTGCATACTGCAAGCAGATCGACAACACTAATTTCATATCGGCATCATATACCGGGACGGACATCAAAAGAAAAAAAAAATTCAAAATATTCGTAGAATTCGCTGCAATTTAATCACCTGGCAGCGAACCCCGGTCTTCCTGGTGTACTTACTATGCAGCAAAATAGAAAATTACTATATCAAACTATGTGTGAAAATTCAAGCAAAACTATTAGGTGCAACTACCTCAAACGACGTCCTACTATTCACATACACTCCTTATTTGAGAAATTATAATGTGCTCTGGCATCGAACCCAGGAACAGCATGGTCTTATCTATTTTTTTTCTTAAACAAAGTGTTAATATACATCTTCCATCTAAGCAAGAGCTCCCTTACATATCGATAAATGCATAAAAAAATTATGAAAAGATACCCCATAGTATTATATATGGGTGATATTTTTACTGCCCGGCATCGAACCCGGGTCTTTCAGGCAATACTTTCTATGCAGCACAAAAGAAAAACACCATCTCTAACCGCGTATGCAAATTCAAGCAGAAATATTGGTTACAACTGCCTCAAATGACGTCCTACTTTTCCTTTATATTCCTTATGAGAGAAACGTTATTGTGCTCTGGCTTCGAACCCAGGAACAGTACGGTCTTATGAAAATTTTTTTCTAAAACTTATTCGTACCATACATCTTCCAGCCAAGCACGAACATCCTATCATTTCGATAAGTGCATCTAAAAAAATAATGAAAAACGGCTCCCATGTATTTTAAAGGGCAGATCTTTGCATCGTCCTAGCATCGAACCCAGGATAACTTTTGTAAAAGTCATTGATGTTTTCGAAAGTCCAAGACCATAAATATAGGCACCTTGAGTTTTACTTCTCTACCTATCCGGAAAGTATTTTTTTTTAATTCCCGAAAATCAGGGCAATGCATTCAAACGGGAAAAATCGGGACTTTGGGGCCCTCTGGAATCGAACCTATGACACTGAGGATCAAAGTCTCTTTTTTCCTGGGGGTTTCACGTTATGGCCAATATGTCATAAAAATTTCAGATCAATGACGCTTGTAGTTTAGGCTGTGAATTTGTATCCTATCTATCTATATAGGTATATATATGAATGAATCCGGAGAAGCATCTATATATAATAGATATATATACGAGTAAAATGTAGCTTGCATACTGCAAGCAGATCGGCAATACTAATTTCATATCGGCATCATATCGGGACGGTCCTCAAAAGAAAAAAAAAAAGGATTGAAATTTTACTTAAAATTCGCTGAAATTTCATCGTCTGGCATCGAACCCGGGTCTTTACTGTGAACTTACTATGCAGCACAATAGAACATCACCATCTCTAACTATGTGTGAAAATTCAAGCAGAAATATTGCCTGCAACTGCCCCAAAAGATGTTCTAATTTTCACGAATGTAAATGGCTCTCTGGATTCGAACCAAGGACAATCTTGGAAATCTTAAACATACTTCTGAAGTTATTTATGAACTCTATCTATATGCCGAATTTCATGTTTCTATATTTTTGGGAAAGCTTTCAAAATAATTACTAAAAACCGGATCAACTTCTGATTTCAGAGACATCTGGTGTCGAACCCAGGACATATTGTAAGCTGTGAATGCAGGATTTGATTTGTAAAGACATGATTTTGTATCCTGCAAAGTTTGAAGTCGATAGCATAACGGAAAGTACCTAAATTTTGTTTCCGTTATCTCCGTAAGAAAGGCATTGAGGAATATAAATGTCCCTCTGGGATCGAACCAAGGACCATAAGCAAATATGTAAAATTTGATTATGAGATATATTTATGATATCTAACCTCATGTTGAATTTCAAGTTTCTATGCCATCGGGAAAGGGTCCAAAGAAAATCTTCAAAATCGCCGCAATGCATTTTAAACGGCCGATTTTTGCCCCGGCCTAGCATCGAACCAAGGACAATAATCGATGATGTCTTTCTGATTTTCGTTGGCTATGCATGGCATCTAGCGATCCCTAAAGTTTCAACTCTCTGCTTCTCCGGGAAGTGCCTCAAAAAAATTTTCGAAAATCCCAGCCATGTATTCTTACGGACAAAATCGCGACTTTGGGGCCTTCTGGAATCGAACCCATGACATTGAGGTTCAAAGTCGGCTTTTTCCCGGAGGTCACACGTTATGGCCAATATGTCGTAAAAATTTCAACTCAATCTCTCTTGTGGTTTAGGCTGTGAGTTTGTATCCTCTCTATATATATATCTATTATATATAGATGCTTCTCCGGATTCATTCATATATATACCTATATAGATAGATAGGATACAAATTCACAGCCTAAACTACAAGCGTCATTGATCTGAAATTTTTATGACATATTGGCCATAACGTGAAACCCCCAGGAAAAAAGAGACTTTGATCCTCAGTGTCATAGGTTCGATTCCAGTGGGCCCCAAAGTCCCGATTTTTCCCGTTTGAATGCATTGCCGTGATTTTCGGGAATAAAAAAAAAATACTTTCCGGATAGGTACAGAGGTAAAACTCAAGGTGCCTATATTTATGGTCTTGGACTTCCGAAAACACCAATGACTTTTACAAAAGTTATCCTGGGTTCGATGCTAGGACGATGCAAAGATCTGCCCTTTAAAATACATGGGAGCCGTTTTTCATTATTTTTTTAGATGCACTTATCGAAATGATAGGATGTTCGTGCTTGGCTGGAAGATGTATGGTACGAATAAGTTTTAGAAAAAAATTTTCATAAGACCGTACTGTTCCTGGGTTCGAAGCCAGAGCACAATAACGTTTCTCTCATAAGGAATATAAAGGAAAAGTAGGACGTCATTTGAGGCAGTTGTAACCAATATTTCTGCTTGAATTTGCATACGCGGTTAGAGATGGTGTTTTTCTTTTGTGCTGCATAGAAAGTATTGCCTGAAAGACCCGGGTTCGATGCCAGGCGGTAAAAATATCACCCATATATAATACTTTGGGGTATCTTTTCATAATTTTTTTATGCATTTATCGATATGTAAGGGAGCTCTTGCTTAGATGGAAGATGTATATTAACACTTTGTTTAAGAAAAAAAATAGATAAGACCATGCTGTTCCTGGGTTCGATGCCAGAGCACATTATAATTTCTCAAATAAGGAGTGTATGTGAATAGTAGGACGTCGTTTGAGGTAGTTGCACCTAATAGTTTTGCTTGAATTTTCACACATAGTTTGATATGGTAATTTTCTATTTTGCTGCATAGTAAGTACACCAGGAAGACCGGGGTTCGCTGCCAGGTGATTAAATTGCAGGGAATTCTACGAATATTTTGATTTTTTTTTTTCTTTTGATGTCCGTCCCGATATGATGCCGATATGAAATTAGTGTTGTCGATCTGCTTGCAGTATGCAAGCTACATTTTACTCGTATCTATTATATATAGATGCTTCTCCGGATTCATTCATATATATAGATAGGTATATAGATAGGTATATAGATAGATAGGATACAAATTCACAGCCTAAACCACAAGCGTGATTGAGTTCAAATTTTTACTGCGTATTGCCCATAACAATTAACCGCCAGAAAAATTGTGATTTTGATCCTCAGTGTCATGGGTTTGATTCCAGAGGGCCCCAAAGTCACGATTTTTCCCGTTTAAATGCATTGCTCATATTTTCGGGAATTTTCAAAAAATACTTCCCGGATAGGTAGAGAATCGAAACTCTAGGAGCCTTTTTATATGGTCATGATCTATCGAAAACATAAATGAGTTTTACGGAAAATTACCTGGGTTCGATGCTAGGTCAAGGCAAACATCGGCCGTTTAAAATGCATTGTGGCGATTTTTAAAATTTTTTTACGACCCTTTCCCGATGGCATGGAAACTTGAAATTCGGCATGGAGTTGGAGATTATAAATATATTTCGTAATCAAATTTTACATATTCGCTGATGGTCCTTGGTTCGATCCCAGAGAGCCATTTACATTCCTCCATGCATTTCTTATGGAGATAACAGAATTAGGTTTTAGAAACTTCCCAGCATGATATTGACTTTCAACTTGGTATGAAACAAGATGAAGTCCCAATAAATCATACTGTGCATTCACAGCTACCAATATTTCCGGGGTTAGACACCAGGCGTCTCTACAATCAGTAAAATATCCGATATTTAATAATTAATTTAAACCCCTTCCCAATAATACTAAAACATGAAATTAGGCATATAGATAGAGGGCATTGATCCATTTGAAAAACATGTTTTAGATTTCATAGATCGTCCTTGGTTCGAATCCAGATAGCCATTTACATTATTGAAAAGTAGGACGTCGTTTGAGGCAGTTGGAGCCAATATTTCTGCTTGAATTTTCACACATAATAAGAGATGGTATTTTTCTGTTGTGCTGCATAGAAGGTCGACCTCAGTGTCATGGGTTCGATTCCAGCGGGCCCCAAAGTCCCGATATTCTCCATAAGAATACATGGCGAGAATTTTCTAAAAATTTTTTGGTGCACTTCCAGGTAAAGTAGAGGATTGAAATTCAAGTGATCGCTGAAAGCCGTGCTTATCTAACGAAAATCAAAAAGACATTTTTGAATATTGTCCATGGTTCGATGCTAGGTCGGGACAAATATCGGCCGTTTAAAATGCATTGAGGCGATTTTTAAGATTTTTTTGGACCCGTTCCCAATCGCATAGAAACTTAAAATTCGGCATGAGGTTAGATATCATGAATATATTTTATAATAAAATTTTATATATTCGCTAATGTTCCTTGGTTCGATCCCAGAGGGCCATTTAAATTCTTCAATGCATTTCTTACGGAGATAACGGAAGCAAATTTTAGGTACTTCCCGGCACGCTATCGACTTCAAACTTTCCATAAAGAAAGATCAACTCCATACAAATCAAACTGTGCATTCATAGCTATCAATGTGTCCTGGGTTTGACACCAGGCGTCTCTACAATCAGTAACTGATCGGATTTTCAATAATTATATTGAACCCATTCCCAACAATATAGAAACTTGAAATTCGGCATGTAGATAAAATTATAGATACGTTTCAAAATCATGTTTTAGATTTCCAAGATCGTCCTTGGTTCGAATCCAGAGAGCCATTTACATTCGTGAAAATTAGAACGTCTTTTGAGGCAGTTGTAGCCAATATTATTCTGCTTGAATTTTCACATATAGTTAGAGATGGTAATCTTCTATTGTGCTGCATAGTAAGTTCACCAGTAAGACCCGGGATCGACGCCAGACGATTAAATTACAGCAAATTTTAAGAAAATTGCAATCCTTTTTGTTTTTATTTTGAGGACCGTCCCGATATGATGCCGATATGAAATTAGTATTGCCGATCTGCTTGCAGTATGCAAGCTACATTTTACTCGTATATATATATATATATCTATTATATATAGATGCTTCTCCGGATTCATTCATGTATCCATATATATATATATACGAGTAAAATGTAGCTTGCATACTGCAAGCAGATCGACAACACTAATTTCATCTCGGCATCATATCGGGACGGTCCTCAAAAGAAAAAAAAGGGGATTGAAAATATTCTTTAAATTCGCTGCAAGTTATTCGTCCGGCATCGAACCCGGGTCTTTTTGGTGATACACACTATGAAGCACAATAGAATTTCTCCATCTCTAATTATGTGTGAAAATTAAAGCAAAAATATTGGGCGCAGCTGCCTCAAAAGACGCTCTAATGTTCACGAATGTAAATGGCTCTCGGGACTCGAACCAAGGACGATCGTGGAAATTTAAAAAATGTTTCTAAAAGTTATTAATGATCTTATCCCTATGCAAAATTTCAAGTTTCTATATTATTGGGAAAGGTTTCAAAATAATTCCTAAAAATCGGATTAACTTCTGATTGCAGAGACACCTGGTGTCGAACCCAGGACACATTGATAGCTATGAATGCATAGTTTGATTTGTTAAGACTGGTTCTTCTATCACGCTAAGTTTTAAGTCGATAGCATGCCGGGAAGAACCTAAAATTTGTTTCCGTTATCTCCATAAGAAGTGCATTGAGAAATGTAAATGGCGCCCTGGGATCGAACCAAGGACCATCAGCGAATATGTAAAATTTGATTATGAAATATATTTATAATCTCCAACTCCATGCCGAATTTCAAGTTTCCATGCCATCGGGAAGGGGTCCAAAAAAAATCTTAAAAATCGCCACAATACATTTTAAACGGCCGATTTTTGCCTCGACCTAGCATCGAACCCAGGATATTTTCCGTAAAACTCATTTATGTTTTCGATAGATCATGACCATATATAAAGGCTCCTAGAGTTTCGATTCTCTACCTATACGGGAAGTATTTTTTAAAAATTCCCGAAAATCTAAGCAATGCATTTAAACGGGAAAAATTGGGACTTTGGGGCCCTCTGGAATCGAACCCATGACACTGAGGTTCAAAATCGCAATTTTTCTGGAGGTTATACGTTATGGCCAATATGTCGTAAAAATTTCAAGCCATTGACGCTAGTGGTTTGGCCTGTGACTTTGTATCCTCTCTATATATATATATATAATATATATATGATATATGAATGAATCCGGAGAAGCATCTATATATATATATATATATAGAGAGGATACAAACTCACAGCCTAAACCACAAGAGTGATTGAGCTGAAATTTTTACGACATATTGGCCATAACGTATAACCTCCAGAAAAATTGCGATTTTGATCCTCAGTGTGATGGGTTCGATTCCAGAGGGCCCCAAATTCCCGATTTTTCCCGTTTAAATGCATTGCTTTGATTTTCGGGAATTAAAAAAAAATACTTGCCGGATAGGTAGGGACTTAAAACTCAAGGAGCCTTTATATATGGTCATGGTCTATTGAAAACATAAATGAGTTTTACGGAATATAACCTGGGTTCGATGCTAGGTCGATTCAAAAATCTGCCGTTTAAAATGCATGGTGGCGATTTTTAAGATTATTTTTGGACCCTTTCCCGATGGCTTGGAACATTGAAATTCGGTATGGGGTTAGATATCATAAATATATTTCATAATCGCTTTTTATGTTTTCCCTGATGTTCCTTGGTTCGATCCCAGAGGGCCATTTACATTCCTCAATGCATTTCTTATGGAGATAACGGAAACGAGTTTAAGGTACTTCCCGGCTTGCTATCGAATTAAAACTTAACATGATAGAAGAACCAGTCTTCACAAATCAAACTATGCATTCATAGCTATCAATAAGTCCTGGGTTCGACACCAGGTGTCTCTGCAATAAGAAGTTGATCCGAATTTTAGGAATTATTTTGAAACCTTTCCCAATAATATAGAAACTTGAAATTTGGCATATAGATTGAGATCAATAATAACTTTCAGAAACATTTTTTTTAATTTCCAAGATCGTCCTTGGTTCGAGTCCCGAGAGCCATTTATATTCGTGAACATTAGCGCGTCTTTTGAGGCAGTTGTAGCCAATATTTCTGCTTGAATTTTCACACATAGTTAGAGATGGTGATCTTCTATTGTGTTTAATAGTAGGTTTTCCAGTAAGAACCGGGTTTGATTCCAGGCGATGAAATTTCAGCGAATTTTAAGAAAAAATTAAATCCTTTTTTTTTTATGAGGACCGTCCCGATGTCATGCCGATATGAAATTAGTATTGCCGATCTGCTTGCAGTATGCAAGCTACATTTTACTCGTATATATATATATATAGAGAGGATACAAAGTCACAGGCTAAACCACTCGCGTCAATGGCTTGAAATTTTTACGACATATTGGCCATAACGTATAACCTCCAGGAAAATTGCGATTTTGAACCTCAGTGTCATGGGTTCGATTCCAGAGGGCCCCAAAGTCCCGATTTTTCCCGTTTAAATGCATTGCTTTGATTTTCGGGAATTAAAAAAAAATACTTCCCGGATAGGTAGAGGATTAAAACTCAAGGAGCCTATATATATGACCATGATCTATCGAAAACATAAATGAGTTTTACGAAAAATATCCTGGGTTCGATGCTAGGTCGGGGCAAAAATCGGCCGTTTAAAATGCGTTGTGGCGATTTTTAAGATTTTTTTTGGACCCCTTTCCGAATGCATGGAATCTTAAAATTTGGCATGGGGTTAGAAATCATAAATATATTTCATAATCAAATTTTACATATTCGCTGAGGGTCCTTGGTTCGATCCCAGAGGGTCATTTGCACTCCACAATGCATTTCTTATGGGGATAACGGAAACACATTTTAGGTACTTCCCTGTATGATATCGACTTCAAACTTTGTATGAAATTAGATCAAGTCCTAGCAAGTCATTTTGTGCATTTACAGCTTCCAATACGTCCAGGGTTCGACACCAGGCGTCTCTACAATCAGTCATTGATCCGATTTTTAAGAATTATTTTTAACCCCTTCCCAATAATATTAAAACTTGAAATTCGGCATATATATAGAACTTATAGATACATTTCGAAAACACATTTTATATTTCCTAGATCGTCCTTGGTTCAAATCCAGAGAGCTATTAACATTCGTGAAAAGTAGGTCTTCGTTTGAGGCAGTTGCAGCCAATATTTCTGCTTGAATTTTCACACGTATTTAGAGAAGATGATCTTCTGATGTGCTGCATAGAAATTTCACCAAAAAGACCCGGGTTCGATGCCAGACGATTAAATTAAAGCGAATTTTAAGAATATTTTCAATCCTTTTTTTCCTTTCCGGGACCGTCCCGATATAATGCCGTTATGAAATTAGTGTTGTCGATCTGCTTGCAGTATGCAAGCTACATTTTACTCGTATATATATATGAATACGAGTAAAATGTAGCTTGCATACTGCAAGCAGATCGACAACACTAATTTCATATCGGCATCATATACCGGGACGGACATCAAAAGAAAAAAAAAATTCAAAATATTCGTAGAATTCGCTGCAATTTAATCACCTGGCAGCGAACCCCGGTCTTCCTGGTGTACTTACTATGCAGCAAAATAGAAAATTACTATATCAAACTATGTGTGAAAATTCAAGCAAAACTATTAGGTGCAAATACCTCAAACGACGTCCTACTATTCACATACACTCCTTATTTGAGAAATTATAATGTGCTCTGGCATCGAACCCAGGAACAGCATGGTCTTATGTATTTTTTTTCTTAAACAAAGTGTTAATATACATCTTCCATCTAAGCAAGAGCTCCCTTACATATCGATAAATGCATAAAAAAATTATGAAAAGATACCCCATAGTAGACATGGGCGCCGTTATGATTTTTGTCAGCGGCGGCGTAGGGGGAAAATGAAGCCGGCGGCGGCGGCGTAACGGCGTGAACGCTGACTGCTTAATCGTCAGCGGCGGCGCGGCGTAACCGGCGGCGTGTACATTTTCGTTCGTATACGGCAGAAAAAAAGGCGAATAACTCGAATATCTGAGAATACATTATTACAATTATGTCATACCAATAAAAATATAAAAATAAGATTTTATGCGAACACTTGGAAGAGGACCCAAAAGCGTTTTGGTCGTACGTTCGTGAGGTCCAAGGTAAAGAGCAAACTGTTGGTTCATTATAGGATACTAGCGGTAATTTAGTAAAAGAAGCTAAAGGCATAGCTTAATATCTTGAATGATTTTTTTCGAAGCGTTTTCACGTCTGACGATACATTAAATACTCTCCCGAATGTTGATAAACCTGAATCGATGTAAAAATCACCTTCAGAGAAGACGGCATCATTAAACTATTGCAACAGATTAAACCGAATAAAGCTCCAGGTCCTGAAGACATACCGGCTCGAGTGTACAAGGAAGTTGCGGAGAGCGTAGCACATTTTCTTAAAGTTATATTTGACAAGAGTATGAGCGAAGGAAAGGTCCCGAAGGATTGGAAAATTACGAATGTCACGCCAATATTTAAAAGCGGCTCTAAGGACGATCCAGCTAATTACAGACCTATATCTTTAACATCACTGAGCGGTAAAATTATGGATCATATAATTTCTAGCTCTTTAATGGGTTTTCTTGAAACGTCTAATTTCGTAATTAGGAATCAACACGGTTTTCGTAAGACTCGTTCTTGCGAGTCTCAGCTGGCTTTATTAGTACACGATATTCTAAACTCTGCTAAAAAAGATAAGCAAGTCGATGCAATATTTTTAAATTTTCGGAAGGCTTTCGATAAGGTACCTCATCAAAAATTGCTGTACAAATTAGAAGTTGCGGGTATCAATACAGAAGTTATTAACTGGATATATGCGATATTAATTTGGTTTCACCGATAGAGAGCAGCGAGTATTACTTGATGGTACTAGTTCCAACTTGGTTAAGGTGACCTCGGGCGTCCCTCAGGGCAGTGTAATTGGACCGTTGTTATTTTTAGTATACATCAACGACCTCAGCAATCACATTGAGAGCAATGTTAGGATATTCGCAGACGACACAGTCATTTACAGGGAAATAGATAGTTCAGAGGATAGATTAACCCTTTCGAATGACTTAGATAGAATTATGAACTGGTGCGACGATTGGCAATTAGAGCTTAATGTAGAAAAGTGATCGGTAGTTAACTTCTTCGAAAGTATATCTATAATAAATGATTATTCTTATAGTCTCCGAGGGGTAAACCTGATGACAGTAGAATCGGTTTCTTGGAGTCACTCTCACGAATAATCTATCATGGAGTGCCCACATCCAAAATATATGTGGAAAAGCACTTAAGAAACTCGGTTTCGTTATAGGAATAGTCGGTAGGAGCGAAGAAAAAGTTCGCGAGCGATGTCACTTAGCGTTAGTTAGGCCTCACCTTGAGTATGCATGTAGTGTATGGGACCCCGCCGAGAAATGTCATATTCGGGATTTAGAAAAAGTACAACGAAAGGCGATACGATTTGTAAAGAATTGCTACGATAAAACAGCGAGTGTCACTCAGATGCTACAGGAAGCGGGATGGGAATCATTAGAAGATAGAAGAAAAATTCAAAGAATAAATTTATTAAATAAGTTCAGAGAAATTACGTTTTCAGATGATGTAACCGATATAATGCGACCCCTCTGTTATATGGGCCGTTCTGATACTGCCAGAAAGATTAGGGAAATAGATGCTAGAACGAATCGTTTCAAAAATTTATTTTTCCGTGAAGTTTACGCGAAAGCAAGCGTTTAGGAAAATAGAGTTAAGATGCTTGCACCCCCTGTCACACGCCAAAAGGCGGCTTGCAGGGTTCTTACATAGACATAGACAATTATATTTATATAAACATTACAATTATATCATACCAATAAAGACAATGTAGAGCTATCTTGAATACGCAGAACAATGGGCTGGAATCGAAAAAACCTGGCAAAAAAATCCTTATCTTGAGTGCGGACTTTAGTACTGGCAATTCTCAAATAAATCCTGCCTATTACTACCAAATTATTTACGCTGATTTCTACCTATTAAAATTCCACAGGTGGTCAAAATTGACCAAAATTCACGAATAATGCCAGGCTTAGATTTTTGCAAAATTCTTCAGCCTCAAACCAAACCCAAATGAGCAGAATCATCGGAAAAAAATCAATACAGTATTAAATAATCAACCCATAAGCTTAATTATGATTTTTTAAGTGATTACAGTTGAATTATTGCATCACTTCCATCAGATCTCTGAATTAGCTTCTTTAGGTGAAATACTCTCTTCATTCAACATGTCTTTTAAATTATATTTCTTTCTCTTGTCCTCTCTCGGACCCTCCGATTTAAGGAAAAATAGCTCACATAAGACGCTGTCTGGGAATATTATATGCAGAACTTATTGAGGTATGGCAATGCGAAGTTTCAAAGTTCACACTCAAAAAATGTTTCCTTATTCTTGGCCAGCATTTTTCGATTCTAGCTCGCTCTGCGCCGTAAAGGGGTTAATTTGGCAATACGTTGCTTTCCTTATTTTCACAAAAGCATGCTTCTTATAATTACGCTACATTACTTTAGGAACGTTTAAAGAGTGGTATCACAAATTGGGCACAAATAGCCAGTAGAATGTCGATCAATGGATGTACTATTGTTGTGAATTAGTTTAACATCACATTTGCGCCACATTTTTCAAGTATGGAATCCAGGAATAGACGTTTAATTGAAATTTCCAGAAAATAAAAAATGTATAAATGATGAACGCAAATCAAAACATTTAAGTTTAAACAAACTAAAAGAATAATAAGCAAATGAATGAATGAGAGGAGTTTAAAATAAATATATTAATAGCATTCAGCAGTAGGTTACACTCTGTCAACAAAATCTTTGCACAACGCATAGTTCTCATGGATGAATACCATTTTTTCTTCAATCTCTGTGGCTCTAGTCTGCTTTTCTTATCGTTGAGAGTGAGTCTTCATATACTAAAACTCCTCTCAATGGGAGTGCTGGTTGCGGCAGTACACTATGTTCTAATTAAGATATTCAAATCGATTATAATGTTTTAGAACTCTGGATTAGACGTTTTTTATAAACCAAAAGATGCTTCAATTATTAGGAATTGAAGGCAATTCAGGAAAATACTGTTGTACCCTAAGAAGAAAATTCTCTTATTGGAGTTAACATTTTGGTTTACATGCATGTTCAAGATGGTTTTTATAAAAATATTCACAGAAATTATGATACGTACTGAATACACATTACTTGAAATTACTAAAGCCCAACTTATCTCAAACGCCCCCATGTTCATAAGAGAGATTGATGCACGTAGTAGAAATATACGCGTTGAAAGAGAAAGTTACACTAAATTAATTTTAGTAATATACCACATGGAGATACAGTAATTGAAAACTGTTCAGTGAAATTTAATTATAGTTAAATTTTATCACATTTACAAGAAAAATAAGAAACGAAAAATATTTCCAATTAAAAATTTGGAAATTCGTAGCGAATTTGTTTGTACGTGTTCTTTAAATACTCACTCTCATTTGAGAAACAAAGAAGTTCTTATTCTTGATAATTTTCTTCCTTTTATGATCTTCTTTCGATACTTTTAAATTTCCCGGTAAATATTCTGGGAAAATACATCCTGAAAATTTTGAAGGGAATGTCGAGAGGTTTGAGAAAAATGCGTTCAAAAAAGTAGCTGCCTACTTTTAGCTATACTTCACTCATTAAAAACATCCAGCGAGATAGTATTCTGAGAAAATACTGAATTTTATTTGTGTTATTTTAAATCCCTATTTTCTATTATAAACATTCGAAAACGAACATACATTGCGGAAGTTACAACTTCCGCAATAAATTGTATGAATTATATTACGTACGAAATATGTTATTATATACGAGTAAAAGTAGCTTGGATACTGCAAGCTTATAAAAGGTATTTATAATCTTTCTTCACATGCCACGTTTTGAGTTTCAATGTTATCGGGAAGGGCTTAAACAAACCTTAAAAATTGCTGCAATTTCTGATTTTTTGTAAACGCCTGGTGTCGAACCCAGCACCTATTGGAATATGCAAATAGGAATAATAACTTGTTAAGACCTAATCTTAATTAATACAAAGTTTGAAGTAAATACTGGGACTGGGAAGGTCCTGAAATAAGACTCCATTATCCCCTATCTGAAATGCATTGGATATAACATATTGGCAGCTGTGAATGCATATTATGACTTGTTAGGACTTGATCTCATTTAATGCAAAGTTTCAACTCGATATCATGTCTGGAAGTACCTAAAATTTGTTTCCGTTATCTCCATAAAAATGCATTGAGGAATGTAAATTTTCCTCTGGGATCGAACCAAGGATAATCAGCGAATTGCTAAAATTAGATTATGAAATATATTTATGATCTCTATTCAAGTGCTGAGTTTCAAGTTTCTATCTTATCAGAAAGTGATAATAAAAAATCTTAAAAACCGCAATGTAAATTAAACGGGAGCATATTTTCCCTGACCTAGCGTCGAACCAAGGATAAACTTGGATAATGTCTTAATGGTTTTCGTCGGATACGCAGGGCCTCCAGCGATCCCTCGAATTTCAACTCTCTACTTTGCCTAAAAGTGCCTCAAAAAAATTTTCGAAAATCCCCACCAAGTATCTTTATGGAGAAAATCGGGACTTTGTTTGTTTCCGGGACGGAATTTGTGGAACATGGTTAGAATTTTGATCCCCTATGAATGAATGAGTGTATATATAGGTACGAGTAAAATGTTGCTAGAATACTGCAAGCATATCGACAACACTAACTTCATGTCGGCATCATATCGAGACGGTCCTCAATAGCAAAAAAAGGATTGAAAATATTCTTAAAATTCGCTGTAATTTAATTGCCTGGCATCGAACCCGGGTCTTTCTGGTCATACTTACTATGCAGCACAACAGAACATCACCATCTCTTACTATGTGTGAAAATTAAAGCAGAAATATTGGCTGCAACTGCCTCAAACGACGTCCTACTTTTCACATATTTTCCTTATGTGAGAAATGTTACTATGCTCTGGCATCGCACCTAGGAACAGCATGGTCTCATATAATTTTTTTCTTAAACCGAGTCTTAATATATATCTTCTAGCCAAGCACGAACTTCCTATCATTTCCATAAGTGCATCAAAAAAAATAATGAAAAACTACCACAATGTTTTTAAGGGCAGATTTTTACATCGTCCTAGCGTCGAACCAAGGACTTTTTCCGTAAAAGTCATTTATGTTTTCGATAGATGATGACCATATATATAAGCTCCTTGACTTTTGATTCTCTTCCTATCCGGGAAGTAATTTAAAAAAATTCCCGAAAATCAAAACAATGCATTTAAAGGGAAAAAATCGGGACTTTGGGGCCCTCTGGAATCGAACCCATGACACTGAGGTTCAAAATTGCAATTTTTTGTCGGTTACACGTAATGGCCAAAACGTAAAAATTTCAAGTCAATCACGCTGGTATATCATAACAGGAAGGTCCTGATATAACTCCTTTATCCCCATCTGAAATGCATAAGAAATGTAAATGGCTCTCTGAGATCGAACCAAGGACGATCAAGATATCCTAAAACTGAGTATTTGAAACATATCAATGATCTTTATCTATATGCCGAATTTCAAGTTTCTATATTATTGGGAAGGGGTTCAAAAAAACTTCTTAAAAATCGGATCACCTTCTGATTTTAGAGACGGCTGGAGTCGAACCAAGGACATATTGGCATCTGTGAATGCACAGTATGACTTATTCTGACTTGATCTTATTTTATGCAAAGTTTGAAGTCGATATCATGCCGGGAAGTACCTAAAATTGGTTTCTGTTATCTCCATAAAAAATGCATTGAGGAATGTAAATACCTCACTGGGATCAAACCAAGGGCCATCAGCGAAACGGTGAACAGCGTACATAAAATTTATAATTAATCTCTATCTACATGCCGAGTTTCAAGTTTCTATCTAATCGGGAAGTGATTTAAAAAAATCTTAAAAATCGCAATGTAAATTAAACGGGAGAATATTTGCCCCGACCTAGCGTCGAACCAAGGATAATCATCGATGATTGTTTAATGGTTTTAATATATCAGCGCCCTCGTGGAAAGCCCGAGATGTGTTCTATCAGTTCAAAGCGTATCTCTTCGAACTACTTGTCAGCATATTTTCGACTATGGGACTTTGTTTTAAATCCAAGCCACGCCGCGCCGCCGCCGTTAAAATTTCCGGCGGCGGCGCGGCGGCGCGCCGTAGTTATTTCTTCGGCGGCGGCGGCGTGCCCGATATTGTCGGCGGCTGGCGTAATCGGCGCGGCGCCCATCTCTACCCCATAGTATTATATATGGGTGATATTTTTACTGCCCGGCATCGAACCCGGGTCTTTCAGGCAATACTTTCTATGCAGCACAAAAGAAAAACACCATCTCTAACCGCGTATGAAAATTCAAGCAGAAATATTGGTTACAACTGCCTCAAATGACGTCCTACTTTTCCTTTATATTCCTTATGAGAGAAACGTTATTGTGCTCTGGCTTCGAACCCAGGAACAGTACGGTCTTATGAAAATTTTTTTCTAAAACTTATTCGTACCATACATCTTCCAGCCAAGCACGAACATCCTATCATTTCGATAAGTGCATCTAAAAAAATAATGAAAAACGGCTCCCATGTATTTTAAAGGGCAGATCTTTGCATCGTCCTAGCATCGAACCCAGGATAACTTTTGTAAAAGTCATTGATGTTTTCGAAAGTCCAAGACCATAAATATAGGCACCTTGAGTTTTACTTCTCTACCTATCCAGAAAGTATTTTTTTTTAATTCCCGAAAATCACGGCAATGCATTCAAACGGGAAAAATCTGGACTTTGGGGCCCTCTGGAATCGAACCTATGACACTGAGGATCAAAGTCTCTTTTTTCCTGGGGGTTTCACGTTATGGCCAATATGTCATAAAAATTTCAGATCAATGACGCTTGTAGTTTAGGCTGTGAATTTGTATCCTATCTATCTATATAGGTATATATATGAATGAATCCGGAGAAGCATCTATATATAATAGATATATATGGATACATGAATGAATCCGGAGAAGCATCTATATATAATAGATATATATATATACGAGTAAAATGTAGCTTGCATACTGCAAGCAGATCGACAACAATAATTTCTTGTCGGCATCATATCGGGACGGCCCTCAATCAAAAATAAAAAGGGATTGAAAAAGTTCTTAAAATTCCCTGCAATTTAATCGTCTGGCATCGAACCTAGGCCTTCCTGGTTAACGTAATATGCATCACAACAGAAAATCACCATCTCTTACTATGTGTGAAAATTCAAGCAGAAATATTGGCTCCAACTGCCTCAAACGACGTCCTACTTTTCAATAATGTAAATGGCTCTCTGGGTTCGAACCAAGTACGATCTAGGAGATCTAAAATATGTTTTTGAAATGCATCTATGTTCTCTATCTATATATCTAATTTCCTGTTTTAATATTATTGGGAAGGGGTTCAAAAAATTCCTAAAAATCTGATAATTTACTGATTGTAGAGACGCCTGGTGTCGAACCCAGGAAATATTGTTAGCTGGGAACGCACATTATGACTTATAAGTACTTCATCTTATATTATGCAAAGTTTGAAGTCGATATCATGCCGGGAAGTACCTAAAACCTTTTTCCGTTATCTCCATAAGAAATGCATTGAGGAATGTAAATGGCTCTCTGGGATCGAACCAAGGACCATCAGCGAATATGTAAAATTGGATTATGAAATATATTTATGATCTACAACTTCATGCAGAATTTCAATTTTCCATGTCATCGGGAAGGGGTCCAAAAAAAATCTTAAAAATCGCCACAATGTATTTTAAACGGCCGATTTTTGCCTTGACCTAGCATCGAACCCAGGATATTTTCCGTAAAACTCATTTATGTTTTCGATAGATCATGACGACGGCTCCTTGAGTTTTAAGTCCCTACCTATCCGACAAGTATTTTTTAAAAATTCCCGAAAATCAACGCAATGCATTCAAACGGGAAATATCGGGACTTTGGGGCCCTCTGGAATCGAACCCATGACACTGAGGATCAAAATCGCTTTTTTCCTGGGGGTTACACGTTATGGCCAATACGCCATAAAAATTTCAGCTCAGTCACTCTAGTGGTTTAGGCTGTGAGTTTGTATCCTCTCTCTATATATATATATATATATATATATATATATACGAGTAAAATGTAGCTTGCATACTGCAAGCAGATCGACAACACTAATTTCATATCGGCATCATATCGGGACGGACATCAAAAGAAAAAAAAATTCAAAATATTCGTAGAATTCGCTGCAATTTAATCACCTGGCAGCGAACCCCGGTCTTCCTGGTGTACTTACTATGCAGCAAAATAGAAAATTACCATATCAAACTATGTGTGAAAATTCAAGCAAAACTATTAGGTGCAACTACCTCAAACGACGTCCTACTATTTACATACACTCCTTATTTGAGAAATTATAATGTGCTCTGGCATCGAACCCAGGAACAGCATGGTCTTATGTATTTTTTTTCTTAAACAAAGTGTTAATATACATCTTCCATCTAAGCAAGAGCTCCCTTACATATCGATAAATGCATAAAAAAATTATGAAAAGATACCCCATAGTATTATATATGGGTGATATTTTTACCGCCCGGCATCGAACCCGGGTCTTTTAGGCAATACTTTCTATGCAGCACAAAAGAAAAACACCATCTCTAACCGCGTATGCAAATTCAAGCAGAAATATTGGTTACAACTGCCTCAAATGACGTCCTACTTTTCCTTTATATTCCTTATGAGAGAAACGTTATTGTGCTCTGGCTTCGAACCCAGGAACAGTACGGTCTTATGAAAATTTTTTTCTAAAACTTATTCGTACCATACATCTTCCAGCCAAGCACGAACATCCTATCATTTCGATAAGTGCATCTAAAAAAATAGTGAATAACGGCTCCCATGTATTTTAAAGGGCAGATCTTTGCATCGTCCTAGCATCGAACCCAGGATAACTTTTGTAAAAGTCATTGATGTTTTCGAAAGTCCAAGACCATAAATATAGGCACCTTGAGTTTTACTTCTCTACCTATCCGGAAAGTATTTTTTTTTAATTCCCGAAAATCACGGCAATGCATTCAAACGGGAAAAATCGGGACTTTGGGGCCCTCTGGAATCGAACCTATGACACTGAGGATCAAAGTCTCTTTTTTCCTGGGGGTTTCACGTTATGGCCAATATGTCATAAAAATTTCAGATCAATGACGCTTGTAGTTTAGGCTGTGAATTTGTATCCTATCTATCTATATAGGTATATATATGAATGAATCCGGAGAAGCATCTATATATAATAGATATATATATATATGGATACATGAATGAATCCGGAGAAGCATCTATATATAATAGATATACGAGTAAAATGTTGCTTGCATACTGCAAGCAGATCGACAACAACAATTTAATGTCGGCAACCTTTCGGGACGGTCTTAAAAAGAAAAAAAAATTTAAAATAATCTTAGAATTCTCTGCAATTTTATTCGTCTGGCATCGAACCTGGGTCTTCCTGGCTAACCTATTAAGCAGCACAACAGAAGATCACCATCACTAACTATGTATGAAAATTCAAGCAGAAATATTGGCTGAAACTCTCTCAAACGACGCTCTACTTTTCACGAAAGTAAATGCCTCTCGGGACTCGAACCAAGGACGATCGTGGAAATCAAAAACTTGTTTCTGAAAGGTATTTATGATCTTTATCTATATGCCGAATTTCAAGTTTCTTTTATATTGGAAAAGGTTTCAAAATAATTCCTAAAAATCGGATAACTTTTGATTGTAGAGACGCCTGGTGGCGAAACCAGGAAACATTGGTAGCTGTGAATTCACAGTTTGATTAGTTATGACTTGATCTTATCTTATGCAAAGTTTCAAGTAGATATAATATCGGGAAGCACCTAAAATGTGTTTCCGTACTCTCCATAAGAAATGCATTGAGGAATGGAAATGGCCCTCTGGGATCGAACCAAGGACCATAAGGGAATATGTAAAATTTGATTATGAAATATAATTATGATATCTAACGCCATGCTGAATTTCAAGTTTCTATGCCATCGGAAAAGGGTTCAAAAAAAATCTTAAAAATAGCCGCAATGCATTTTAAACGGCCGACTTTTGCCCCGTCCTAGCATCGAACCTAGGATAATATTCGTAGATATCTTTATGGTTTTCTTTTGATATGGGGGGCATCTAGCGATCCCTCGAGTTTCAACTCTCTCCTTTTCCGGGAAGTGCCTCAAATAAATTTTCGAAAATCCCCGCCATGTAATCTTATGGGGAAAATCGCGACTTTGGGGCCTTCTGGAATCGAACCCATGATACCGAGGATCAAAGTCGCTTTTTTCCTGGGGGTTTCACGTTATGGCCAATACGTGGTAAAAATATCGAGTCAATGCCGCCAGTAGTTTAGCCTGTTTATTAGTATCCTATGTGGGTATCTGGGTATCTGGGTATCTGGGTATATCATGAGTGAATCCGGAGAAGCATCTATATATAATAGATAGAGAGGATACAAACTCACAGGCCAAACCACAAGCGTCATTGACTTGAAATTTTTACGACAGATTGGCCATAACGTGTAACCACCAGAAAAATTGCGATTTTGCACCTCAGTGTCATGGGTTCGATTCCAGAGGGCCCCAAATTCTCGATTTTTCCCGTTTAAATGCATTGCTTTGATTTTCGGGAATTTTTAAAAAATACTTGCCGGATAGGTAGGGACTTTAAACTCAAGGAGCTGATATATATGGTCATGATCTATTGAAATCTTAAATGAGTTTTACTGAAAATATCCTGGGTTCGATGCTAGGTCGAGGCAAAAATCGGCCGTTTAAAATGCATTGTGGCGATTTTTATGATTTTTTTTGGACCCTTTCCCGATGGAATGGAAACTTGAAATTCGGCATGGGTTTAGATATTATAAATATATTTAATAATCAAATTTTACATTTTCGCTGATGGTCCTTGGTTCGATCCCAGAGAGCCATTTACATTCCTCAATGCATTTCTTATGGAGATGAAAGAAAGAAGTTTTAGGTACCTCCCGGCATCATATCGACTTCAAACTTTGTATGAAATAAGATAAAGTCCTAATAAGTCATACTGTGCATTCACAGCTACCAATATTTCCTAGGTTCGACACCAGGCGTCTCTGCAATCAGAAGTTATACGATTTTTAGGAATTATTTTGAAACCTTTCCCAATAATATAGAAACTTGAAATTCAGCATATAGATAGAGATCATAAATAACTTTCAAAAACATGTTTTAGATTTCTAAGATCGTCCTTGGTTCGAATCCAGAGAGAATTTGAAGTTTCTATATTAATGGCAAAGGTTTCAAAATAATTCCTAAAAATCGGATCAACTTCTGATTGCAGAGACACCTGGTGTCGAACCCAGGACACTTTGATAGCTGTGAATGCACTGTTTGATTTGTATGGACTTGATCTTTCCACGCAAAGTTTGAAGTCGATATCGTGCCGGGAAGTACCTAAAATTTGTTTCCGTTTTCTCCGTAAGAAATGCATTGGGGAATTTAAATGTCCCTCTGTGATCGAACCAAGGACCATTAGCGAATATGTTAAATTCGATTATGATATATTTTTATAGTATCCAACCTATGGCCTATAGAAAGATCAAGTACATACAAATCCAACAGTGCAATCACAGCTATCAATGTGTCCTGGGTTCGACACCAGGCGTCTCTGCAATCAGAAGTTGATCTGATTTTTAGGAATTATTTTGAAACCTTTGCCAATAAGATAGAAACTTCAAATTCGGCATATGGATAGAGATCATTTATAACTTCCAGAAACAATTTTTTGATTTCCCAGGTCGTCCTTGGTTCGAATCCAGAGAGCCATTTAAATTCGCGAAAATTAGAACGTCTTTTGAGGCAATTGTAGCCCATATTTCTGCTTAAATTTTCACACTTAGTTAGAGATGGTGATGTTCTATTGTGCTGCATAGTAAGTATCACTGGAAAGACCCAGGTTCGATGCCAGACGATCATATGTCTCCGAATTTTAAGAAAAATTTTAATCAATTTTTTTTTCTTTTAAGGACCGTCCCGATATAATGCCAATATGAAATTAGTGTTGTCAATCTGCTTGCAGTATGCAAGCAACATTTTACTCGTACCTATATATAAGTTATATATATATATATATCTATTATATATAGATGCTTCTCCGGATTCATTCATGTATCCATATATATATATATATATATATACGAGTAAAATGTAGCTTGCATACTGCAAGCAGATCGACAACACTAATTTCATATCGGCATCATATACCGGGACGGACATCAAAAGAAAAAAAAAATTCAAAATATTCGTAGAATTTGCTGCAATTTAATCACCTGGCAGCGAACCCCGGTCTTCCTGGTGTACTTATTATGCAGCAAAATAGAAAATTACCATATCAAACTATGTGTGAAAATTCAAGCAAAACTATTAGGTGCAACTACCTCAAACGACGTCCTACTATTCACATACACTCCTTATTTGAGAAATTATAATGTGCTCTGGCATCGAACCCAGGAACAGCATGGTCTTATCTATTTTTTTTCTTAAACAAAGTGTTAATATACATCTTCCATCTAAGCAAGAGCTCCCTTACATATCGATAAATGCATAAAAAAATTATGAAAAGATACCCCATAGTATTATATATGGGTGATATTTTTACTGCCCGGCATCGAACCCGGGTCTTTCAGGCAATACTTTCTATGCAGCACAAAAGAAAAACACCATCTCTAACCGCGTATGAAAATTCAAGCAGAAATATTGGTTACAACTGCCTCAAATGACGTCCTACTTTTCCTTTATATTCCTTATGAGAGAAACGTTATTGTGCTCTGGCTTCGAACCCAGGAACAGTACGGTCTTATGAAAATTTTTTTCTAAAACTTATTCGTACCATACATCTTCCAGCCAAGCACGAACATCCTATCATTTCGATAAGTGCATCTAAAAAAATAATGAAAAACGGCTCCCATGTATTTTAAAGGGCAGATCTTTGCATCGTCCTAGCATCGAACCCAGGATAACTTTTGTAAAAGTCATTGATGTTTTCAAAAGTCCAAGACCATAAATATAGGCACCTTGAGTTTTACTTCTCTACCTATCCAGAAAGTATTTTTTTTTAATTCCCGAAAATCACGGCAATGCATTCAAACGGGAAAAATCGGGACTTTGGGGCCCTCTGGAATCGAACCTATGACACTGAGGATCAAAGTCTCTTTTTTCCTGGGGGTTTCACGTTATGGCCAATATGTCATAAAAATTTCAGATCAATGACGCTTGTAGTTTAGGCTGTGAATTTGTATCCTATCTATCTATATAGGTATATATATGAATGAATCCGGAGAAGCATCTATATATAGATAGATATAGAGAGGATACAAACTCACAGCCTAAACCAAAAGAGTGATTGAGCTGAGATTTTTACGGCGTATTGGCCATAACGTGTAACCACCAGAAAAATTGCGATTTTGATCCTCAGTGTCATGGGTTCGATTCCAGGGGGCTCCAAAGTCCCGATTTTTCCCGTTTAAATGCATTGCCGTGATTTTCGGGAATTTTTAAAAAATACTTGCCGGATAGGTAGAGAATCATAACTCATGGAGCCTATATATATGGTCATGATCTATCGAAAACATAAATGAGTTTCACGGAAAATATCCTGGGTTCGATGCTAGGTCGGGGCAAAAATCGGCCGTTTAAAATGCATTGTGGCGATTTTTAAGATTTTTTTTGGACCCTATCCCGATGGCAAGGAAACTTGAAATTCGGCATGAGGTTGGAGATCATACATATATTCCATAATCAAATTTTACATATTTGCTGATGGTCCTTGGTTCGATCCCAGAGGGCCATTTACATTCCTCCATGCATTTCTTATGGAGATAACAGTAAAACGTTTTAAGAACTTCCCGGCATGATATCGACTTCAAATTTTGCATGAAAGAAGATGAAGTCCTAATAAGTCATACTGTGCATTCACAACTACCATTATTTCCTGGGTTCGACACCAGGCGTCTCTACAATCAGTAAATTATCCGATTTTTAAGAATTAATTTAAACCCTTTCACAATATTATTATAGCATGAAATTAGGCATATAGATAGAGAACATAGATACATTTCAAAAACGTGCTTTAAATTTCATAGATCGTCCTTGGTTCGAATCCAGAGAGCCATTTACATTATTGAAAAGTAGGACGTCGTTTGAGGCAGTTGGAGCCAATATCTCTGCTTGAATTTTCACACATAGTAAGAGATGGTGATTTTCTGTTGTGCTGCATAGTAAGTTCACCATTAAGACCCAGGTTCGATGCCAGACGATTAAATTGCAGTGAATTTTAAGAATATTTTCAATCCTTTTTTTTTCCCTTTTGACGGCCTTCCCGATATGATGCCGACATGAAATTAGTGTCTCGATCTGCTTGCAGTATGCAAGCTACATTTTACTCGTATATATATATATATATATAGGGGATCAAAAGTTTAACCATGTTCCACAAGTGCCAACGACTTGAAATTTTTACGACGTATTGGCCATAACGTGAAACCTCCAGGAAAAAGCCGACATTGAACCTCGGTGTCATGGGTTCAATTCCAGAAGGCCCCAAAGTCGCGATTTTCCCCATAAGGATACATGGTGGGGATTTTCGAAAATTATTTTGGGGCACTTCCCGGAAAAGGAGAGATTTTAAATTCAAGTGATCGCTAGATGCCGTTAATATCTAAAGGATACCATAAAGACGTCTACGAATATTATCCTTGGTTCGATGCTAGGTCGGGGCAAATATCGGCCGTTTAAAATGCATTGTGGCGATTTTTAAGATTTTTTTTGGACCCTTTTGCGATGGCATGGAAACTTGAAATTCGGCATGGAGTTGGAGATCAATAATAAATTTCAGGATCAAATTTTACATATTCGCTGATGGTCCTTGGTTCGATCCCAGAGGGACATTTGTATTCCTCAATGTATTTCTTACGGAGATAACGGAAACAAATTATAGGTACTTCCCGGTATGCTATCGACTTAAAACTTAGTGTGATAGAAGAACCAGTCTTAGCAAATCAAACTATGCATTCATAGCTATCAATGTGTCCTGGGTTCGACACCAGGTGTCTCTGCAATCAGAAGTTGATCCGATTTTTATGAATTATTTTGAAACCTTTCCCAATAATATAGAAACTTGAAATTTGGCATATGGATTGAGATCATTAATAACATTCAGAAACATTTTTTAAATTTCCAAGATCGTCCTTGGTTCGAGTCCCGAGAGCCATTTACATTCGTGAACATTAGAGCGTCTTTTGAGGCAGTTGTAGCCAATATTTCTGCTTGAATTTTCACACATAGTTAGAGATGGTGATCTTCTATTGTGCTACATAGTAAGTTCACCAGTAAGATCCGGGTTCGATGCCAGACGATGAAATTTTAGCGAATTTTAAGAAAAATATCAATCCTTTTTTTTCTTTTAGGACATTCCCGATATGATGCAGATATAAAATTAGTATTGCCGATCTGCTTGCAGTATGCAAGCTACATTTTACTCGTATATATATATAAGTATATCCGGAGAAGCGTCTATATATAATAGACGAGTAAAATGTTGCTTGCATACTGCAAGCACATCGATAGCAAAAGTTTTTTGTCGGCATCACATAGAGTGAGTCCTCAAAAGAAAGAAAAATGGTTAGAAAATATTCTTAATTTCCGCTGCAATTTATTCGTCTGGCATCGAACCCAGGTCTTCCTGGTCATACTCACTATGCAGAACCATAGAAGATCACCATCTGTAACTATGTGTGAAAATTCAAGTAGAAATATTAACTGCAACTGCCTCAAACGACGTCCTACGTTTCCCTTATACTCCTTATGATAGAAATGCTAATGTGCTCTGGCATCGAACCCAGGAATAGTACGGTGTTATCTGTTTTTTTTTTTCTAAAACCAATTCTTTTCAAACATCCTCCAGCCGAGTACGAACTTCCTATCATTTCGATAAGTGCATGAAAAAAATAATGAAATACTAAACCAATGTATTTTAAACGGGAGACATATTTGCCACCCGGCGTCGAACCCGGATCCTTCTGGTAATGCTAGCTATGCAACATAATAGAAGATCACTATCTCTAACTATGTGTGAAAATTCGAGCAGAAATATTGGCTGCAACTGCCTCAAACGACGTCCTACTTTTCCCTTATATTCCTTATGAGAGAAATGTTAATGTGCTCTGGGATCGAACCCAGGAATAGTACGGGCTTAAGAAATTTTTTTCTGAAACCAATTCTTAATATATATCTTCTAGCTGAGCGAAAAGTTCCTTACATTCCGGTAAGTGCATCAAAAAAAATAATGAAAAACTATCCCCATGCATTTTAAATGCGGGATTTTGCGGGATATATAACTTATATATAGGTATATCCAGAGAAGCGTCTATATATAATAGATATGACTTATAGGTATATCCGGAGAAGCGACTTTCTATTATATATACGAGTAAAATGTTGCTTGCATACTGCAATCAGATCGGCAATACTAATTTCATATCGGCATCATATCGGGACGGTCCTCAAAAGGAAAAAAAAGGATTGAAATTTTTCTTAAAAATTCGCTGAAATTTCATCGTCTAGCATCGAACCCGGGGCTTACTGGTGAACTTACTATGAAACACAATAGAACATCACTATCTCTAACTATGTGTGAAAATTCAAGCAGAAATATGGGCTACAACTGCCTCAAAAGATGTTCTAATTTTCACGAATTTAAATGGCTCTCTGGATTCGAACCAAGGACGATCTCAGAAATCTAAAAGATGTTTCTGAAAGTTATTTATGATCTCTATCTATATGCCGAATTTGTAGTTTCTATATTATTGGGAAAGGGTTCAAAATAGTTCCTATAAATTGAATCAATAACTGATTGTTGAGACGCCTGGTGTCGAACCCAGGACCTACTGGCAGCTATGAAAACACATTATGACTTGGTTTGACCTGATCTTATTACATGCAAAGTTTGAAGTCAACAACCTGCCAGGAAGTACCTAAAATTTGCTTCTGTATTCTCCATAAGAAATGCATTGTAAGATGTAAATGGCCCTCTGGGATCGGACCAAGGACCATCAGCGAGTTGCTTAAATTTTATTATAAAATATATTTATGATATATATCCACGTGCCAAGTTTCAAGTTTCCAAGTCATCTGGAAGTAATTAAAAAAAATCTTAAAAATCGCAATGTAAATTAAACGGGAGAATATTTGCCCTGGCCTAGCATCGAACCAAGGATAATATTTGTAGATGTCTTTGTGGTTTTCTTTAGATATACACGGCATCTAGCGATCTCTTGAATTTCAACTCCCAACTCTTCCGGCAAGTGCCTCAAAAAAATTTTCGAAAATCCCCGCCATGCAATCTTATGGGGAAAATTGCGACTTTGGGGCCTTCTGGAGTCGAACCCATGACACCTAGGTTCAAAGTCGGCTTTTTCCTGGAGGTTACACGTCATGGCCATAACGTAGTAAAAATTTCAAGTCGTTGGCACTTGTGGAACATGGTTAGACTTTTGATCCCCAGTGTATATCTATTATATATAGACGCTTCTCCGGATATACCTATAAGTTACGAGTAAAATGTTGCTTGCATACTGCAAGCAGATCGGCAATACTAATTTCATATCGGCATCACATCGGGACGGTCCTCATAATAAAAAAAAAGGATTTAATTTTTTCTTAAATTTACTGAAATTTCATCGTCTGGCATCGAACCCGGGTCTTACTGGTAAAACTACAATGATGCACAATAGAAGATCACCATCTCTAACTATGTGTGGAAATTCAAGCAGAAATATTGGCTACAACTGCCTCAAATGACGCTCTAATGTTCACGATTGTAAATGGCTCTCGGAACTCGAACCAAGGACGATCTTGGAAATTCAAAAATGTTTCTGAAAGTTATTATTGATCTCAATCTATATGCCAAATTTCAAGTTTCTATATTATTGGGAAAGGTTTCAAAATAATTCCTAAAATTCGGATCAACTTCTGATTGCAGAGACACCTGGTGTCGAACCCAGGACACATTGATAGCTATGAATGCATAGTTTGATTTGTTTAGACTGGTTCTTCCATCATGCTAAGTTTTAAGTCGATAGCATGCTGGGAAGTACCTTAAACTTGTATCCGTTATCTCCATAAGAAATGCATTGAGGAATGTAAATGGCCCTCTGGGATCGAACCAAGGAACATCAGGGAAAGCATAAAAATCGATTATGAAATATATTTATGATATCTAACCCCATACCGAATTTCAAGTTTCCATGCCATCGGGAAAGGGTCCAAAATAAATCATAAAAATCGCCACAATACATTTTAAACGGCAGATTTTTGCATCGACCTAGCATCGAACCCAGGTTATTTACCGTAAAACTCATTTATGTTTTCGATAGATCATGACCATATATAAAGGCTCCTAGAGTTTCGATTCTCTACCTATCCGGGAAGTATTTTTTTTTAATCCCGAAAATCAAAGCAATGCATTTAAACGGGAAAAATCGGGACTTTGGAGCCCCCTGGAATCGAACCCATGACACTGAGGATCAAAATCGCAATTTTTCTGGAGGTTATACGTTATGGCCAATATGTCGTAAAAATTTCAGCTCAATCACTCTTGTGGTTTAGGCTGTGAGTTTGTATCCTCTCTATATATATATATATATATATATATATATGGATACATGAATGAATCCGGAGAAGCATCTATATATAATAGATATATATATATACGAGTAAAATGTTGCTTGCATACTGCAAGCAGATCGAAAACACTAATTTCATATCGACATTATAACGGGACGGTCCTCAAAAGAAAAAAAAGGATTTAATTTTATCTTAAAATTCGCTGAAATTTCATCGTCTGGCATCGAACCCGGGTCTTACTGGTGAACTTACTATGCAGCACAATAGAAGATCACCATCTCTAACTATGTGTGAAAATTCAAGCAGAAATATTGGCTGCAACTGCCTCAATCGACGTCCTACTTTTCCCTTAAATTCCTTATGACAGAAATGTTAATGTGCTCTAGCATCGAACCCAGGAATAGTAGGGTCTTATATTAATTTTTTTCTTAACGCAACTTACCATACATCTTCTTTCCCATTACGAACTTCGTAACATTTCGATAAGTGCATCAAAAAAATAATGAAACATTAACCCAATGTATTTTAAACGGGAGACATAATTGCCGCCCGGCATCGAACCCGGATCTTTCTGGTAATACTTTATATGCAACATAATAGAAGATCACTATCTCTAACTATGTGTGAAAATTCGAGCAGAAATATTGGCTGCAACTGCCTCAAACGACGACTTACTTTTCCCTTATATTCCTTATGAGAGAAATGTTAATGTGCTCTGGCATCGAACCCAAGAAGAGTACGGGCTTATGAAATTTTTTTTCTTAATCCAATTCTTAATATATATCTTCTAGCTGAGCGAAACGTTCCTTACATTCCGGTAAGTGCATAAAAAAAATTAATGAAAAACTATCCCCATGCATTTTAAATGCGGGATTTTTGCATCGTCCTTGCATCGAACCCAGGACGTTCTCATTAGTAATCATTAATGTTTCTAATAGTTCTTGACCATATCTGTAAGCTCCTTGAATTTCGATTCTCTACCTGTCCGGGAAGTATTATTTAAAAAATTTTGAAAATCGCCACCATGTATCCTTATGGAGAAAATCGGGACTCTGGGGCCTTCTGGAATCGAACCCATGGCACCGAGGTTCAATGTCGGCTTTTTCCTGGAGGTTGCTCGTCATGGCCATAACGTCATAAAAATTTCAAGTCGATGGCACTTGTGGAACATGGTTAGAATTTTGATCCCCTATATATAACTTATATATATAGGTATATCCGGAGAAGCGTCTATATATAATAGATATAGGGGATCAAAAGTCTAACCATGTTCCACAAGTGCCAATGCCTTGAAATTTTTACGACATATTGGCCATAACGTGTAACCTCCAGAAAAAATCCGACTTTGAACCTCGGTGTCATGGGTTCGATTCCAGAAGGCCCCAAAGTCGTGATTTTGTCCATAAGGATACATGGCGGGGATTTTTGAAAATTATTTTGAGGCACTTCCCGGAAAAGGAGAGAGTTGAAATTCGAGGGAGCGCTAGATGCCGTGCATATCTAAAGGAAACCATAAAGACATCTACGAATATTATCCTTGGTTCGATGCTAGGTCGGGGCAAAAATCGGCCGTTTAAAATGCATTGTGGCGATTTTTAAGAATTTTTTTGGACCCTTTTCCGATGGCATAGAAACTTAAAATTCCGTATAAGGTTAGATACCATAAAAGTATTTCATAATCAAATTTTACATATTCGCTGATGGTCCTTGGTTCGATCCCAGATGGACATTTAAATTCCTCAATGCATTTCTTATGGAGATAACGGAAACAAATTTTAGGTACTTTCCGGCATGCTATCGACTTCAAACTTTGCATGATAGAAGAGCAAGTCTAAACAAATCAAACTGTGCATTCACAGCTATCAATGTGTCCTGGGTTCGACACCAGGTGTCTCTACAATCAGAAGTTGATCCGATTTTAGGAGGTATTTTGGAACCTTTTCCAATAATGTAGAAACTTGAAATTTGGCATATAGATTGAGATTATTAATAATTTTCAGAAACATTTTTTACATTTCCAAGATCGTCCTTGGTTCGAATCCAGAGAGCCATTTACATTCGTGAACATTAGAGCGTCTTTTGAGGTAGTTGTAGCCAATATTTCTGCTTGAATTTTAACACATTGTTAAAGATGGTGATCTTCTATTGTGTTTCATAATAGGTTTACCAGTAAGACCCGGGTTCGATGCCAGATGATGAAGTTTCAGCGAATTTTAAGAAAAAATTAAATCCTTTTTTTTTCTTATGAGGACCGTCCAGATGTGATGCCAATATGAAATTAGAATTGCCGATCTGCTTGCAGTATGCAAGCTACATTTTACTCGTATATATATATAAGTATATCCGGAGAAGCGTCTATATCTATTATATATAGACGCTTCTCCGGATATACTTATATATATATACACTGGGGATCAAAAGTCTAAGCATGTTCCACAAGTGCCAACGACTTGAAATTTTTACGACGTATTGGCCATAACGTGTAACCTCCAGAAAAAATCCGACTTTGAACCTCGGTGTCATGGGTTCGATTCCAGAAGGCCCCAAAGTCGTCATTTTGTCCATAAGAATACATGGCGGGGATTTTCGAAAATTTTTTTGAGGCACTTCCCGGAAAAGGAGAGAGTTGAAATTCAAGGGACCGCTAGATGCCGTGCATATCTAAAGGAAACCACAAAGACATCTACAAATATTATCCTTGGTTCGATGCTAGGGCAGGGCAAATATTCTCCCGTTTAATTTACATAGCGATTTTTAAGATTTTTTTTAATTACTTACAGATGACTTGGAAACTTGAAACTTGGCACGTAGATATATATCATAAATATATTTCATAATAAAATTTTAGAGCTCGCTGATGGTCCTTGGTTCTATCCCAGAGGGCAATTTACATCCTACAATGCATTTCTTATGGAGATTACGGAAGCAAATTTTAGGTACTTCCTGGCAAGTTGTTGACTTCAAACTTTGCATTTAATAAGATCAGGACAAACCAAGTCATAATGTGTTTTCACAGCTGCCAGTAGGTCCTGGGTTCGACACCAGGCGTCTCTACAATCAGTAATTGATCAATTTTTAGGAACTATTTTGAACCCCTTCCCAATAATATAGAAACTTGAAATTCGGCATATAGATAGAGATCATAAATAACTTTCAGAAACATATTATAGATTTCAAGATCGTCCTTGGTTCGAATCCAGAGAGCCATTTAAATTCGTGAAAATTAGAACGTCTTTTGAGGCAGTTATAGCCCATATTTCTGCTTGAATTTTCACACATAGTTAGAGATAGTGATGTTCTATTGTGTTTCATAGTAGGTTCACCAGTAATACCCGGGTTTGATGCCAGACGATGGAATTTCAGCGAATTTTAAGAAAAATTTCAATCCACTTTTTTCTTTTGATGGCCGTCCCGATATGATGCCGACATGAAAATAGTGTTGTCGATCTGCTTGCAGTATGCAAGCAACATTTTACTCGTATATATAACTTATATATAGGTATATCCGGAGAAGCGTCTATATATAATAGATATGGATACATGAATGAATCCGGAGAAGCATCTATCTATTATATATAGATGCTTCTCCGGATTCATTCATATATCATATATATATATATATAGAGAGGATACAAACTCACAGGCTAAACCACTCGCGTCATTGGCTTGAAATTTTTACTACATATTGGCCATAACGTGCAACCACCAGAAAACTTGCGATATTGAACCTCAGTGTCATGGGTTCGATTCCAGAGGGCCCCAAAGTCCTGATTTTTCCCGTTTAAATGCATTGCTTCGATTTTCGGGAATTAAAAAAAAATACTTTCCGGATAGGTAGAAAAATAAAACTCAAGGAGCCTATATATATGGTAATGATCTATCAAAATCATAAATGAGTTTTACGGAAAATATCCAAAGTTCGATGCTAGGCAGGGGCAAAAATCGGCAGTTTAAAATGCATTGCGGCGATTTTTAAAATTTTGTTTGGATCCTATCCCGATAAGATGGATACTTGAAACTCGGCACGTCGATAGATATCATGAATTTATTTCATAATCGAATTTTACATATTAGCTTATGGTCCTTGGTTCGATCCCAGGAACCATTTGCAGTTCCCAATGCTTTTCTTACGGAGATAACGGAAACATATTTTAGGTACTTTCCGGCACGATATCGACTTCAAACTTTGCATGTAGAAAGATCAAGTCCATACAAATAAAACTGTGCATTCACAGCTATCAAAGTGGCCTGGATTCGACACCAGGTGTCTCTGCAATCAGAAGTTGATCCGATTTTTAGGAATTATTTTGAAACCTTTGCCAATAATATAGAAACTTCAAATTCAGCGTATGGATAGAGATCATAAATAACTTTCAGAAACATTTTTTAGATTTCCAGGATCGTCCTTGGTTCGAATCCAGAGAGCCATTTAAATTCGTGAAAATTAGAACGCCTTTTGAGGCAGTTGTAGCCCATATTTCTGCTTGAATTTTCACACATCGTTAGAGATGGTGATGTTCTATTGTGATGCATAGTAAGTTCACAGTAAAGACCCGGGTTCGATGCCAGACGATTGAATTTAGTCAAATTTTAAGAAAAATTTCAATCTTTTCTTTTCTTTTGATGGCCGTCCGGATATGATGCCGACATGAAAATAGTGTTGCCGATCTGCTTGCAGTATGCAAGCTATATTTTACTCGTATATATGAATGAATCCGGAGAAGCATCTATATATAATACGAGTAAAACGTTGCTTGCATACTGCAAGCAGATCGGCAACACTAATTTCATATCGGCATCAAGTCGGGACGGTCCTCAAAAGAAAAAAAAAGGATTGAAAATATTCTTTAAATTGGCTGAAATATAATCGTCTGGCATCGAACCCGGGACTTTACTGTGAACTTTTTATGCAGCACAATAGAAGATCAACATCTCTAACTATGTGTGAAAATTCAAGCAGAAATATTGGATACAACTGCCTCAAAAGACGTTCTAATTTTCACGATTGTAAATGCCTCTCTGGATTCGAACCAAGGACGATCATGGAAATCTAAAACATGGTTTTGAAATGTATCTATAATTTCTATCTACATGCCGAATTTCAAGTTTCTATATTGTTGGGAAAGTGTTCAAAATAATTATTGAAAATCGGATCAGTTACTGATTGTAGAGACGCCTGGTGTCGAACACCATACATTGATTTGTATGGACTTCATCTTTCTTAGTGCAAAGTTTGAAGTCTTTATCGTACAGGGAAGTACCTATAATTTGTTTCCGTTATCTCCGTAAGAAATGCATTGAGGAATTTAAATGGCCCTCTGGGATCGAACCAAGGACCATCAGCGAATATGTAAAATTTGATTCTGAAATCTATGATTGATCTCCAACTCCATGCCGAATTTCAAGTTTCCATGCCATCGGGAAACTGTCCAAAAAAAATCTTAAAAATCGCCACAATGCATTTTAAACGGCCGATTTTTGCCTTGACCTAGCATCGAACCCAGGTTATTTTCCGTAAAACTCATTTATGTTTTCGATAGATCATGACCATATATAAAAGCTCCTAGAGTTTTGATTCTATACCTATCCGGGAAGTATTTTTTTTAAATTCCCAAAAATCTAAGCAATGCATTTAAACGGGAAAAATCGGGACTTTGGGGCCCTCTGGAATCGAACCCATGACACTGAGGATCAAAATCACAATTTTTCTGGCGGTTAATTGTTATGGCCAATACGCAGTAAAAATTTGAACTCATTCATGCTTGTGGTTTAGGCTGTGAATTTGTATCCTATCTATCTATATACCTATCTATATATATGAATGAATCCGGAGAAGCTTCTATATATAATAGATATGAATGAATCCGGAGAAGCATCTATATCTATTACGAGTAAAATGTAGCTTGCATACTGCAAGCAGATCGGCAATACAAATTTCATATCGGCAACACATCGGGACGGTCCTCATAAGAAAAAAAAAGGATTGAAATTTTTCTTAAAATTCGCAGAAATTCCATCGTCTGGCATCGAACCTGGGTCTTTACCGTTGAACTTACTATGCAGCACAATAGAACATCGCCATCTCTAACTATGTGTGAAAAATCAAGTAGAAATATACGCTACAACTGCCTCAAAAGGCCGATCTAGGAAATGTATGGAAATTTGTTTTCGGAGTGTATCTATAAGTTCTATATATATGCCGAATTTCAAGTTTTAATATTATTGGGAAGGGGTTCAAAATAATTCTTAAAAATCGGATCAGCGACTGATTGTAGAGACGCCTGGTGTCGAACCCTGGACGTATTGGAAGCTGTTAATGCACAAAATTACTTGCTAGGACTTGATCTAATTTCATACAAAGTTTGAAGTCGATATCATACCGGAAGGTACCTAAAATGTGTTTCTGTTATCCCCATAAGAAATGCATTGTGGAGTGCAAATGGCCCTCTGGGACCGAACCAAGGACCCTCAGCGAATATATAAAATTTTATTATGAAATATATTTATGATTTCTAACCCCATGCCAAATTTAAAGTTTCCACGCATTCGGAAAGGGGTCCAAAAAAAATCTTAAATATCGCCACAACGCATTTTAAACGGCCGATTTTTGCCCCGACCTAGCATAGAACCAAGGATATTTTCCGTTAAACCAATTTATGTTTTCGATTGATCATGTTCTTATATATGGGCTCCTTGAGTTTTAATTCTCTACCTATACGGGAAGTATTTTTTTTTAATTCCCGAAAATCGAAGCAATGCATTTAAACGGGAAAAATCGGGAATTTGGGGCCCTCTGGAATCGAACCCATGACACTGAGGATCAAAATCGCAATTTTTCTGGTGGTTACATGTTATGGCCAATACGCCGTAAAAATTTCAGCTCAATCACTCTTGTGGTTTAGGCTGTGAGTTTGTATCCTCTCTCTCTCTATCTATTATATATAGATGCTTCTCCGGATTCATCCATGTATCCATATATATATACGAGTAAAATGTAGCTTGCATACTGCAAGCATATCGGCAATACTAATTTCATATCGGCATCATATCGGGACGGTCCTCAAAAGAAAAAAAAAAAGGAATCAAATTTTTCTTAAAATTCGCTGAAATTTCATCGTCTGGAATCGAACCCGGGTCTTCCTGGTGAAATTACTATGCAGCATAACAAAAGATAACCATCTCTAACTATGTGTGAAAATTCAAGCAGAAATATTGGCTACAACTGCCTCAAAAGACGTTCTAATTTTCACGAATGTAAATGGCTCTCTGGATTCGAACCAAGGACGATCTTGGAAATCTAAAATTTTTTTCTGAAACCTATATATGATGTCTATATATATACCGAATTTCAAGTTTGTATATTATTGGGAAAGGTTTAAAAATAATTCCTAAATATCGGATAAATTTCTGATTGCAGAGACACCTGGTGTCGAACCCAGGAAATATTGTAATCTGAGAATGCAATGTTTGATTTGAAAGGGCTGGCTTTTTTATCATGCAAAGTTTGAAGTCGATAGCATGCCGGGAAGTACCTAAATTTTGTTTCCGATATCTCCGTAAGAAATGCATTGAGAAGTGGAAATGCCCCCCTGGGATCGAACCAAGAACCATCAGCGAACATGTAAATTTCGATTATGAAATACATTTATGATATCTATCCACGTGCGGAGTTTCACGTATCTATGGTATCGGGAAAGGATAAAAAAAAAATCTTCAAAATCGCCGCCATGCATTTTAAACGGCCGATTTTTGCCTCGACCTAGCATCGAACCCAGGATATTTTCCGTAGAACTCATTTACGTTTTCGATAGATCATGACCATATATAAAGGCTCCTAGAGTTTCGATTCTCTACCTATCCGAGAAGTATTTTTTAAAAATTCCCGAATATCTAAGCAATGCATTTAAACGGGAAAAATCGGGACTTTTGGGCCCTCTGGAATCGAACCCATGACACTGAGGATCAAAATCACTATTTTTCTGGCGGTTAATTGTAATGGCCAATACGCAGTAAAAATTTGAACTCAATCACGCTTGTGGTTTAGGCTGTGAATTTGTATCCTATCTATCTATATACCTATCTATATATATGAATGAATCCGGAGAAGCATCTATATATAATAGATATATATGGATACATGAATGAATCCGGAGAAGCATCTATATATAATAGATACGAGTAAAATGTTGCTTGCATACTGCAAGCAGATCGACAACACTATTTTCTTGTCGGCATCATATCGGGACGGCCATCAGAAGAAAAAAAATGGATTGAAATTTTTCTTAAAATTCGCTGAAATTCTATCGTCTGGCATCGAACCTGGGTCTTTACTGTTGAACTTTCTATGCAGCACAATAGAACATCGCCATCTCTAACTATGTGTGAAAATTAAAGCAGAAATATGGGCTACAACTGCCTCAATAGACGTTCTAATTTTCACGAATTTAAATGGCTCTCTGGATTCCAACCAAGGACGATCTTGAAATCTAAAAAATGTTTCTGAAAGTTATTTATGATCTCTATCTATATGCCGAATTTCAAGTTTCTATATTGTTGAGAAAGTGTTCAAAATAATTATTGAAAATCGGATCAGTTACTGATTGTAGAGACGCCTGGTGTCGAACCCAGGACACATTGACAGCTGGGAATGCACAGTTTGATTTGTATACACTAAATCTTTCTTAGCGCAAAGCTTGAAGTCTTTATCGTGCCGGGAAGTACCTAAAATTTGTTTCCGTTATCTCCGTAAGAAATGCATTGAGGAATTTAAATGTCCCTCTGGGATCGAACCAAGGACCATCAGCGAATATGTTAAATTTGATCATGAAATACTTTTATGGTATCTAATCGCATACGGAATTTGAAGTTTCTATGCCATCGGAAAAGGGTCCTAAAAAAATCTTAAAAATCGCCGCAATGCATTTTAAACGGCCGAATTTTGCCCCGGCCTAGCATCGAACCAAGGATAATATTCGTGGATGTCTTTATGGTTTCCTTTAGATATGCACGGCATCTTGCGGTCCCTTGAATTTCAACTCTCTCCTTTTCCGGGAAGTGCCTCAAAAAAATTTTCGAAAATCCCCGCCATGTATCCTTATGGGGAAAATCGCGACTTTGGGGCCTTCTGGAATCGAACCCATGACACTGAGGTTCAAAGTCGGCTTTTTCCTGGAGGTTACACGTTATGGCCAATACGTCGTAAAAATTTCAAGTCGTTGGCACTTGTGGTACATGCTTAGACTTTTGATCCCCAGTGTATATCTATTATATATAGATGCTTCTCCGGATTCATTCATGTATCCATATATATATACGTGTAAAATGTAGCTTGCATACTGCAAGCAGATCGGCAATACTAATTTCATATCGGCATCATATCGGGACGGTCCTCAAAAGCAAAAAAAAAGGATTGAAATTTTTCTTAAAATTTGCTGAAATTTCATCGTTTGGCATCGAACCCGGGTCTTACTGGTAAACATACTATGCACCACATAAGAAAATCACCATCTCTAACTATGTGTGAAAATTCAAACAGAAATATTGCCTGCAACTGCCTCAAAAGAAGCTCTAATTTTCACGAATGTAAATGGCTCTCTGGATTCGAACCAAGGACAATCTTGGAAATCATAAAAATGCTTCTGGAAGTTATTTATGAACTCTATCTATATGCCGAATTTCAAGTTTCTATATTATTGGGAAAGCTTTCAAAATAACTACTAAAAATCTGATCAACTTCTGATTTCAGAGACACCTGGTGTCGAACCCAGGACATATTGTAAGCTGTGAATGCATAGTTCGATTTGTAAAGACATGCTTTTGTATCATGCAAAGTTTGAAGTCGATAGCATAAAGGGAAGTACCTAAATTTTGTTTCCGTTATCTCCGTAAGAAAGGCATTGAGGAATATAAATGTCCCTCTGGGATCGAAACAAGGACCATAAGCAAATATGTAAAATCTTATTATGAGATATATTTATGATATCTAACCTCATGTTGAATTTCAAGTTTCTATGCCATCGGGAAGGGGTCCAAAAAAAATCTTCAAAATCGCCGCAATGCATTTTAAACGGCCGATTTTTGCCCCGGCCTAGCATCGAACCAAGGACAATATTCGAAGATGTCTTTTTGATTATCGTTGGCTATGCATGGCATCTAGCGATCCCTCATGTTTCAACTCTCTGCTTCTCCGGGAAGTGCCTCAAAAAAATTTTCAAAAATCCCTGCCATGTATTCTTATGTACAAAATCGCGACTTTGGGGCCTTCTGGAATCGAACACATGACAGTGAGGTTCAAAGTCGGCTTTTTCCTGGAGGTTACACGTTATGGCCAATATGTCGTAAAAATTTCAAGTCAGTGGCACTTGAGGAACATGGTTAGAATTTTGATCCCCTATGAATGAATGAATGTGTATATAGGTACGAGTAAAATGTTGCTTGCATACTGCAAGCAGATCGACAACACCAAATTAATGTCGGCAACCTTTCGGGACGGTCCTAAAAAGAAGAAAAAAATTGAAAATAATCTTAAAATTCGCTGCAATTTTAATCGTCTGGCATCGAACCCGGGTCTTCCTGGTTAACCTATTATGCAGCAACACAGAAGATCACCATCACTAACTACGTGTGAAAATTCAAGCAGAAATATTGGCTGAAACTGCCTCAAACGACGTTTTACTTTTCATGAATGAAAATGGCTCTCTGGATTCGAACCAAGGACAATCTAGGAAATCTAAAATATGTTTCTGAAACTTATTTATGATCTCTATCTATATGCCGAATTTCAAGTTTCTGTATTATTGGTAAAGGTTTGAAAATAATTCCTAAAAATCGGATCAACTTCTGCTTGCAGAGACACCTGGTGTCGAACCCAGGACATATTATGAGCTGTGAATGCACAGTTTGATTGGTAATGACTTAATCTTGTGTCATGCAAAGTTTGAAGTAGATAGCATGCCGGGAAGTACCTAAATTTTGTTTCCGTTATCTCCGTAAGAAATGCATTGAGAAGTGCACATGGCCCTCTGGGATCGAACCAAGGACCATCAGCGAACATGAAAAATTTGATAATGAAATATATTCATGATATCTATCCACGTTCCGAGTTTCAAGTATCCATGTTATCGGGAAAGGATCAAAAAAAAATCTTAAAAATCACCGCAATGCATTTTAAACGGCCGATTTTTGCCCCAGCCTAGCATCGAAGCAAGGACAATATTCGAAGATGTCTTTCCGATTTTCGTTGGCTATGCATGGCATTTAGCGGTCCCTCGTGTTTCAACTCTCTGCTTTTCCGGGAAGTGCCTCAAAAAAATTTTCGAAAATCCCCGCCATGTAATCTTATGGGGAAAATCGCGACTTTGGGGCCTTCTGGAATCGAACCCATGACACCAAGGTTCAAAGTCTGAGGTTTTCCTGGAGGTTACACGTCATGGCCATAACGTGGTAAAAATTTCAAAACAGTGGCACTTGTGGAACATGGATAGAATTTTGATCCCCTATCTATTATATATAGATGCTTCTCCGGATTCATTCATATATCATACGAGTAAAATGTAGCTTGCATACTGCAAGCAGATCGACAACAATAATTTAAAATCGGCATTTTATCAGGACGGTCCTCAAAAAAAAAAAAAAAGGATTGAAAATATTTTTAAAATTCGCTGAAATTTCATCGTCTGGCATCGAACCCGGGTCTTACTGGTAAACATACTATGCACCACATAAGAAGATCACCATCTCTAACTATGTGTGAAAATTCAAGCAGAAATATTTGCTATAACTGCCTCAAAAGACGTTTTACTTTTCACGAATGTAAATGGCTCTCTGAATTCGAACCAAGGACTATCTAGGAAATCTAAAACATTTTTTTTTAATGTATGTATGATCTCTATCCATATGCCGAATTCCAAGTTTCTATATAATTGGGAAAGGGTTCAAAATAATTATTGAAAATAGGATCAGTTACTGATTGTAGAGACGCCTGGTGTCGAACCCACAACACATTGGTAGCTGTGCATACACAGTTTGATTTGCTAGGACTTGATCTTATATTATGCAAAGTTTGAAGTCGATAGCTTGCCGGGAAGTACCTAAAACCTTTTTCTGTTATCTCCATAAGAAATGCATTGAGGAATGTAAATGGCTCTCTGGGATCGAACTAAGGACCATCAGCGTATATGTAAAATTTGATTACGAAATATATGTATAATCTCCAACTCCATGCCGAATTTCAAGTTTCCATGCCATCGGGAAAGGGTCCAAATAAAATCTTAAAAATCGCCACAATGCAAATTAAACGGCCGATTTTTGCCTTGACCTAGCATTGAACCCAGGTTATTTTCTGTAAAACCCATTCATGGTTTCGATAGATCATGACCATATATAAAGGCTCCTAGAGTTACGATTCTCTACCTATCCGGGAAGTATTTTTTTAAAATTCCCGAAAATCTAAGCAATGCATTTAAACGTGAAAAATCGGGACTTTGGGGCCCTCTGGAATCGAACCCATGATACTGAGAATCATAATCACAATTTTTCTGGCGGTTAATTGTTATGGCCAATACGCAGTAAAAATTTGAACTCAATCACGCTTGTGGTTTAGGCTGTGAATTTGTATCCTATCTATCTATATACCTATCTATATACCTATCTATATATATGAATGAATCCGGAGAAGCATCTATATATAATAGATATTCATATATATATATATACGAGTAAAATGTAGCTTGCATACTGCAAGCAGATCGGCAATACTGATTTCATATCCGCATCTTATCGGGACGGTCCTCAAAAGAAAAAAAAAAGGATTGAAATTTTTCTTAAAATTCGCTGAAATTTCATCGTCTGGCATCGAACCCGACTATTACTGGTGAACATACTATGTAGCACATTAGAAGATCACCCTCTCTAACTATGTGTGAAAATTCAAGAAAAATATTGGCTGCAACTGCCTCAATCGACGTCCTACTTTTCCCTTATATTCCTTATGAGAGAAATGTGAATTTGCTCTGGCATCGAACCCAGGAATAGTAAGGTCTTATGAAAATTTATTTCTAAAAGCAATTCTTACCATACATCTTCTATCCTATTACGAACTTCGTAACATTTAGATAAGTGCATCAAAAAAACAATGAAATATTAACCCAATGTATTTTAAACGGGAGACATATTTACCGCCCGGCATCGAACCTGGGTCTTTCTATTAATACTTCCTATGCAACATAATAGAGGATCACCATCTTTAACTATGTGTGAAAATTCAAGCAAAAATATTGGCTTCAACTGCCTCAAACAACGTCTTACTTTTCCCTTATATTCCTTATGAGAGAAAAGTTAATGTGCTCTGGCATCGAACCCAGGGATAGTACGGTCTTATAAAATTTTTTTTCTTAAACAAATTCTTAATATATATCATCTAGCTGAGCGAGAAAATCCTATCATTTCGATAAGTGCATCTAAAAAAATAATGAAAAACGGCTCCCATGTATTTTAAAGGGCAGATCTTTGCATCGTCCTAGCATCAAACCCAGGATAATTTTTGTGAAAGTCATTGATGTTTTCGAAAGTCCAAGACCATAAATATAGGCTCCTTGAGTTTTACTTCTCTACCTATCCGGAAAGTATTTTTTAAAAATTCCCGAAAATCACGGCAATGCATTCAAACGGGAAAAATCGGGACTTTGGGGCCCTCTGGAATCGAACCTATGACACTGAGGATCAAAGTCGCTTTTTTCCTGGGGGTTTCACTTTATGGCCAATATGTCATAAAAATTTCAAGTCAATGACGCTTGTGGTTTAGCCTGTGAATTTGTATCCTATCTATATACCTATATAGCTATATAGCTATATATATGAATGAATCCGGAGAAGCATCTATATATATCTACGAGTAAAATGTTGCTTGCATAATGCAAGCAGATCGACAACACTAATTTCATAACGGCATTATATCGGGACGGTCCCGGAAAGGAAAAAAAAGGATTGAAAATATTCTTAAAATTAGCATCGATTTAATCGACTGGCATCGAACACAGGTCTTTTTGGTGAAATTACTATGCAGCACATCAGAAGATCATCTTCTCTAAATACGTGTGAAAATTCAAGAAGAAATATTGGCTGCAACTGCCTCAAACGAAGACCTACTTTTCACGAATGTTAATAGCTCTCTGGATTCGAACCAAGGACGATCTAGGAAAAATAAAATATGTTTTCGAAATGTATCTATAAGTTCTATATATATGCCGAATTTCAAGTTTTAATAGAATTGGGAAGGGGTTCAAAATAATTCTTAAAAATCGGATCAGTGACTGATTGTAGAGACGTCTGGTGTCGAAACTTGGACGTATTGGAAGCTGTAAATGCACAAAATGATTTGCTAGGACTTGATCTAATTTCATACAAAGTTTGAAGTTGATATCATACCGGGAAGTACCTAAAATGTGTTTCCGTTATCCCCATAAGAAATGCATTGTGGAGTGCAAATGGCCATCTGGGATCGAACCAAGGACCATCAGCGAATATTTAAAATTTGATTATGAAATACATTTATGATTTCTAACCCCATGCTAAATTTCAAGTTTCCATGCATTCGGAAAGGGGTCCATAATAAATCTTAAAAATCGCCACAATGCATTTTAAACGGCCGATTTTTGCCCCGACCTAGCATTGAACCAAGGATATTCTCCGTAAAACTCATTTATGTTTTCGATAGATCATGTTCATATATATGGGCTCCTTGAGTTTTGATTCTCTACCTACCCGGTAAGTATTTTTTTTTAATTCCCGAAAATCAAAGCAATGCATTTAAATGGGAAAAATCGGGATTTTGGGGCCCTCTGGAATCGAACCCATGACACTGAGGTTCAAAATCACAATTTTTCTGGTGGTTACTCGATATGGCCAATACGTCGTAAAAATTTCAAGCCGATGACGCTTGTGGTTTAGGCTGTGAATTTGTATCCTATCTATATACCTATCTATCTATTATACGAGTAAAATGTAGCTTGCATACTGCAAGCAGATCGACAACACTAATTTCATATCGGCATCATATCGGGACGGACATCAAAAGAAAAAAAAAATTCAAAATATTCGTAGAATTCGCTGCAATTTAATCACCTGGCAGCGAACCCCGGTCTTCCTGGTGTACTTACTATGCAGCAAAATAGAAAATTACCATATCAAACTATGTGTGAAAATTCAAGCAAAACTATTAGGTGCAACTACCTCAAACGACGTCCTACTATTCACATACACTCCTTATTTGAGTAATTATAATGTGCTCTGGCATCGAACCCAGGAACAGCATGGTCTTATCTATTTTTTTTCTTAAACAAAGTGTTAATATACATCTTCCATCTAAGCAAGAGCTCCCTTACATATTGATAAATGCATAAAAAAATTATGAAAAGATACCCCATAGTATTATATATGGGTGATATTTTTACCGCCCGGCATCGAACCCGGGTCTTTCAGGCAATACTTTCTATGCAGCACAAAAGAAAAACACCATCTCTAACCGCGTATGCAAATTCAAGCAGAAATATTGGTTACAACTGCCTCAAATGACGTCCTACTTTTCCTTTATATTCCTTATGAGAGAAACGTTATTGTGCTCTGGCTTCGAACCCAGGAACAGTACGGTCTTATGAAAATTTTTTTCTAAAACTTATTCGTACCATACATCTTCCAGCCAAGCACGAACATCCTATCATTTTGATAAGTGCATCTAAAATAATAATGAAAAACGGCTCCCATGTATTTTAAAGGGCAGATCTTTGCATCGTCCTAGCATCGAACCCAGGATAACTTTTGTAAAAGTCATTGATGTTTTCGAAAGTCCAAGACCATAAATATAGGCACCTTGAGTTTTACTTCTTTACCTATCCGGAAAGTATTTTTTTTTAATTCCCGAAAATCACGGCAATGCATTCAAACGGGAAAAATCGGGACTTTGGGGCCCTCTGGAATCGAACCTATGACACTGAGGATCAAAGTCTCTTTTTTCCTGGGGGTTTCACGTTATGGCCAATATGTCATAAAAATTTCAGATCAATGACGCTTGTAGTTTAGGCTGTGAATTTGTATCCTATCTATCTATATAGGTATATATATGAATGAATCCGGAGAAGCATCTATATATAATAGATATATATATATAGGGGATCAAAAGTTTTACCATGTTCCACAAGTGCCAAAGCCTTGAAATTTTTACGACGTATTGGCCATAACGTGTAACCTCCAGGAAAAAGCCGACATTGAACCTCGGTGTCATGGGTTCGATTCCAGAAGGCCCCAAAGTCCCGATTTTCTCCATAAGGATACATGGTGGCGATTTTCAAAATTTTTTAAATAATACTTCCCGGACAGGTAGAGAATCGAAATTCAAGAAGCTTAGAGATATGGCCAAGAACTATCATAAACATTAATGATTACAAATGAGAACGTCCTGGGTTCGACGCTAGGACGATGCAAAAATCCCGCATTTAAAATGCATGGGGATAGTTTTTCATTAATTTTTTTGATGCACTGCCGGAATGTAAGGAACTTTTCGCTCAGCTAGAAGATATATATTAAGAATTGATTTCAGAAAAAAATTTCTTAAGCCCGTACTATTCCTGGGTTCGATGCCAGAGCACATTAACATTTCTCTCATAAGGAATATAAGGGAAAAGTAAGTCGTCGTTTGAGGCAGTTGCAGCCAATATTTCTGCTTGAATTTTCACACATAGTTAGAGATAGTGATCTTCTATTATGTTGCATTGGAAGAATTACCAGAAAGATCCGGGTTCGACGCCGGGCGGCAAATATGTCTCCCGTTTAAAATACATTGGTTTAGTATTTCATTATTTTTTTGATGCACTTATCGAAATGATAGGAAGTTCGTACTCGGCTGGAAGATGTATGAAAAGAATTGGTTTTAGAAAAAAATCAGATAACACCGTACTATTCCTGGGTTCGATGCCAGAGCACATTAGCATTTCTATCATAAGGAATATAAGGGAAACGTAGGACGTCGTTTGAGGCAGTTGCAGTTAATATTTCTACTTGAATTTTCACATATAGTTACAGATGGTGATCTTCTATGGTTCTGCTTAGTAAGTATGACCGGGAAGACCTGGGTTCGATGCCAGACGAATAAATTGCAGCGGAAATTAAGAATATTTTCTAACCATTTTTTTTTTCTTTTGAGGACTCACTCTATGTGATGCCGACAAAAAACTTTTGTTATCGATGTGCTTGCAGTATGCAAGCAACATTTTACTCGTATATATATATATGAATATCTATTATATATAGACGCTTCTCCGGATATACCTATAAGTTATATATATATATATAGGGGATCAAAAGTCTAACCATGTTCCACAAGTGCCAACGACTTGAAATTTTTACGATGTATTGGCCATAACGTGTAACATCCAGAAAAAATCCGACTTTGAACCTCGGTGTCATGGGTTCGATTCCAGTAGGCCCCAAAGTCGTGATTTTGTCCATAAGGATACATGGTGGGAATTTTTGAAAATTTTTTTGAGGCACTTCCCGGAAAAGTAGAGAGTTGAAATTCGAGGGACCGCTAGATGCCGTGCATATCTAAAAGAAACCATAAAGACATCTACGAATATTATCCTTGGTTCGATGCTAGGTCGGGGCAAAAATCGGCCGTTTAAAATGCATTGTGGCGATTTTTAAGATTTTTTTTGGACCCTTATCCGATGGCATAGAAACTTGAAATTCCGTATAAGGTTAGATACCATAAAAGTGTTTCATAATCAAATTTTACATATTCGCTGATGGTCCTTGATTCGATCCCAGAGGGACATTTAAATTTCTCAATGCATTTGTTACGGAGATAACGGAAACAAATTTTAGGTATTTGCCGACACGATATCGACTTCAAACTTTGCATAAAAAACATCAAGTCCATACAAATCAAACAGTGCATTCACAGCTATCAATGTGTCCTGGGTTCGACACCAGGTGTCTCTGGAATCAGAAGTTGATCCGATTATTAGGAATTATTTTGAAACCTTTCCCAATAATATAGAAACTTGAAATTCGGCATATAGATAGAGATCATAACTTAAATTCTGAAACATATTTTAGATTTCCAAGATCGTCCTTGGTTCGAATCCAGAGAGCCATTTAAATTCGTGAAAATTAGAACGTCTTTTGAGGCAGTTGTAGCCCATATTTCTGCTTGAATTTTCACACATAGTTAGAGATGGTGATCTTCTATTGTGCTGCTTAGTGAGTATTACCAGAAAGACCCGGGTTCGATGCCAGACGATGGAATTTGAGGGAATTTTAAGAAAAATTTCAATCTATTTTTTTCGTTTGATGGCCGTCCCGATATGATGCCGACATGAAAATAGTGTTGTCGATCTGCTTGCAGTATGCAAGCAACATTTTACTCGTATGATATATGAATGAATCCGGAGAAGCATCTATACATAATAGATATATACACTGGGGATCAAAAGTCTAAGCATGTTCCACGAGTGCCAACGACTTGAAATTTTTACGACGTATTGGCCATAACGTGTAACCTCCAGGAAAAAGCCGACTTTGAACCTCGGTGTCATGGGTTCAATTCCAGAAGGCCCCAAAGTCGCGATTTTCCCCATAAGGATACATGGCGGGGATTTTCGAAAATTTTTTTGAGGCACTTCCCGGAATAGGAGAGAGTTGAAATTCGAGGGACCGCAAGATGCCGTGCATATCTAAAGGAAACCGTAAAGACATCCACGAATATTATCCCTGGTTCGATGCTAGGTCGGGGCAAACATCGGCCGTTTAAAATGCATGGTGGCGATTTTTAAGATTTTTTTAGGACCCTTTTCCGATGGCATAGAAACTTAAAATTCCGTATGAGGTTAGATACCATAAAAGTATTTCATAATCGAATTTTACATATTCGCTGATGGTCCTTGGTTCGATCCCAGAGGGACATTTAAATTCCTCAATGCATTTCTTACGGAGATAACGGAAACTAATTTTAGGTGCCTCCCGGCACGATATCGACTTCAAACTTTGCATATAAAAAGATCAAGTCCATACAAATCAAACAGTGCATTCACAGCTATCATTGTGTCTTAGGTTCGACACCAGGTGTCTCTGAAATCAGAAGTTAATCCGATTTTTAGGAATTATTTTGAAACCTTTCCCAATAATATAGAAATTTGAAATTCGGCATATAGATAAAAATCATAAATACAATTCTGAAACATATTTTAGATTTCCAAGATCGTCCTTGGTTCGAATCCAGAGAGCCATTTAAATTAGTGAAACTTAGAACGTCTTTTGAGGCAGCTGTAGCCCATATTTCTGCTTGAATTTTCACACATACTTAGAGATGGTGATCTTCTATTGTGCTGCTTAGTGAGTATCACCAGAAAGACCCGGGTTCGATACCAGACGACGGAATTTCGGGGAATTTTAAGAAAAATTTCAATCCATTTTTTTCTTTTGCTGGCCGTCGCGATATGATGCCGACATGAAAATAGTGTTGTCGATCTGCTTGCAGTATGCAAGCAACATTTTACTCGTATGATATATGAATGAATCCGGAGAAGCATCTATATATAATAGATATATACACTGGGGATCAAAAGTCTAAGCATGTTCCACGAGTGCCAACGACTTGAAATTTTTACGACGTATTGGCCATAACGTGTAACCTCCAGGAAAAAGCCGACTTTGAACCTCGGTGTCATGGGTTCAATTCCAGAAGGCCCCAAAGTCGCGATTTTCCCCATAAGGATACATGGCGGGGATTTTCGAAAATTTTTTTGAGGCACTTCCCGGAATAGGAGAGAGTTGAAATTCGAGGGACCGCAAGATGCCGTGCATATCTAAAGGAAACCGTAAAGACATCCACGAATATTATCCCTGGTTCGATGCTAGGTCGGGGCAAACATCGGCCGTTTAAAATGCATGGTGGCGATTTTTAAGATTTTTTTAGGACCCTTTTCCGATGGCATAGAAACTTAAAATTCCGTATGAGGTTAGATACCATAAAAGTATTTCATAATCGAATTTTACATATTCGCTGATGGTCCTTGGTTCGATCCCAGAGGGACATTTAAATTCCTCAATGCATTTCTTACGGAGATAACGGAAACTAATTTTAGGTGCCTCCCGGCACGATATCGACTTCAAACATTGCATATAAAAAGATCAAGTCCATACAAATCAAACAGTGCATTCACAGCTATCATTGTGTCTTAGGTTCGACACCAGGTGTCTCTGCAATCAGAAGTTAATCCGATTTTTAGGAATTATTTTGAAACCTTTCCCAATAATATAGAAATTTGAAATTCGGCATATAGATAAAAATCATAAATACAATTCTGAAACATATTTTAGATTTCCAAGATCGTCCTTGGTTCGAATCCAGAGAGCCATTTAAATTAGTGAAACTTAGAACGTCTTTTGAGGCAGCTGTAGCCCATATTTCTGCTTGAATTTTCACACATACTTAGAGATGGTGATCTTCTATTGTGCTGCTTAGTGAGTATCACCAGAAAGACCCGGGTTCGATACCAGACGACGGAATTTCGGGGAATTTTAAGAAAAATTTCAATCCATTTTTTTCTTTTGCTGGCCGTCGCGATATGATGCCGACATGAAAATAGTGTTGTCGATCTGCTTGCAGTATGCAAGCAACATTTTACTCGTATCTATTATATACGAGTAAAATGTAGCTTGCATACTGCAAGCAGATCGACAACACTAATTTCATATCGGCATCATATCGGGACGGACATCAAAAGAAAAAAAAAATTCAAAATATTCGTAGAATTCGCTGCAATTTAATCACCTGGCAGCGAACCCCGGTCTTCCTGATGTACTTACTATGCAGCAAAATAGAAAATTACCATATCAAACTATGTGTGAAAATTCAAGCAAAACTATTAGGTGCAACTACCTCAAACGACGTCCTACTATTCACATACACTCCTTATTTGAGAAATTATAATGTGCTCTGGCATCGAACCCAGGAACAGCATGGTCTTATCTATTTTTTTTCTTAAACAAAGTGTTAATATACATCTTCCATCTAAGCAAGAGCTCCCTTACATATCGATAAATGCATAAAAAAATTATGAAAAGATACCCCATAGTATTATATATGGGTGATATTTTTACCGCCCGGCATCGAACCCGGGTCTTTCAGGCAATACTTTCTATGCAGCACAAAAGAAAAACACCATCTCTAACCGCGTATGCAAATTCAAGCAGAAATATTGGTTACAACTGCCTCAAATGACGTCCTACTTTTCCTTTATATTCCTTATGAGAGAAACGTTATTGTGCTCTGGCTTCGAACCCAGGAACAGTACGGTCTTATGAAAATTTTTTTCTAAAACTTATTCGTACCATACATCTTCCAGCCAAGCACGAACATCCTATCATTTCGATAAGTGCATCTAAAAAAATAATGAAAAACGGCTCCCATGTATTTTAAAGGGCAGATCTTTGCATCGTCCTAGCATCGAACCCAGGATAACTTTTGTAAAAGTCAGTGATGTTTTCGAAAGTCCAAGACCATAAATATAGGCACCTTGAGTTTTACTTCTCTACCTATCCGGAAAGTATTTTTTTTTAATTCCCGAAAATCACGGCAATGCATTCAAACGGGAAAAATCGGGACTTTGGGGCCCTCTGGAATCGAACCTATGACACTGAGGATCAAAGTCTCTTTTTTCCTGGGGGTTTCACGTTATGGCCAATATGTCATAAAAATTTCAGATCAATCACGCTTATAGTTTAGGCTGTGAATTTGTATCCTATCTATCTATATAGGTATATATATGAATGAATCCGGAGAAGCATCTATATATCTATTAAATATAGATGCTTCTCCGGATTCATTCAAGGATATAGATAGATAGATAGATAGATAGATAGATAGATAGATAGATAGGATACTAATTCACAGCCTAAACTATAAGCGTCATCGACTTGAAATTTTTACGACGTACTGGCCATAACGCATAACCGCCGGAAAAATTGCGGTTTTGAACCTCAGTGTCATGGGTTCGATTCCAGAAGTCCCCAAAGTCGCGATTTTCCCCATAAGAATACATGGTGGGGATTTTCGAAAATTTTTTTGAGGCACTTCCCGGAAAAGCAGAGAGCATTTTACTCGTAATAGATATAGATGCTTCTCCGGATTCATTCATGTATATACCTATATAGATAGATAGATAGGATACTAATTCACAGCCTAAACCACAAGCGTGATTTACTTGAAATTTTTACGACGTATTGGCCATAACGTATAACCTCCAGAAAAATTGCGATTTTGAACCTCAGTGTCATGGGTTCGATTCCAGAGGGCCCCAAAGTCTCGATTTTTCCCGTTTAAATGCATTGCTTTGATTTTCGAGAATTAAAAAAAAATACTTTCCGGATAGGTAGAGAAATAAAACTCAAGGAGCCTATATATATGAACATGATCTATCAAAAACATAAATGAGTTTTACGGAAAATATCCTGGGTTCGATGCTAGGTCGGGGCAAAAATCGGCTGTTTAAAACGCATTGTGGCGATTTTTAAGATTTTTTTTGGACCTCTTTCCGAATGCATGGAAACTTGAAATTTGGCATGGGGTTAGAAATCATAAATATATTTCATAATAAAATTTTTTAATTCGCTTATGGTCCTTGGTTCGATCCCAGAGGGTCATTTGCACTCCACAATGCATTTCTTATGGGGATAACGGAAACAAATTTTAGGTACTTCTCGGCATGATATTGACTTCAAACTTTGCATAAAATAAGATCAAGTTCATAAAAATCTAACTGTGCATTCACAGCTACCAGTGTGCCCTGGGTTCGACACCAGGCGTCTCTACAATCAGTAACTGATTGTATTTTCAATAATAATTTTGAACCCTTTCCCAACAATATAGAAACTTGAAATTCGGCATGTAGTTAGATATCATAGATAAATTTCAAAATTATGTTTTAGATTTCCAAGATCGTCCTTGGTTCGAGTCCCGAGAGGCATTTACATTCCTGAAAATTAGAACGTTTTTTGAGGCAGTTGTATCCAATATTTCTGCTTGAATTTTTACACATAGTTAGAGATGTTGATCTTCTATTGTGCTGCATAGTAAGTTTACCAGTAAGACCCGGGTTCGATGCCAGACGATAAAATAACAGCGAATTTTAAAAATATTTTGAATATTTTTTTTTGTTTGTTTGAGAACCGTCCCGATATGATGCCGATATGAAATTAGTATTGCCGATCTGCTTGCAGTATGCAAGCTACATTTTACTCGTCATATATATAGATGCTTCTCCGGATTCATTCATGTATATACCTATATAGATAGATAGATAGGATACTAATTCACAGCCTAAACCACCAGCGTGATTGACTTGAAATTTTTACGACGTATTGGCCATAACGTGTAACCGCCAGAAAAATTGCGATTTTGATCCTCAGGGTCATGGGTTCGATTCCAGAGGGCCCCAAAGTCGCGATTTTCTCCATAAGAATACATGGCGGGGATTTTCGAAAATTTTTTTGAGGTACTTCCCGGGGAGAGAAAGAGTTGAAACTCGAGGGATCGCTAGAAGCCGTGCGTATCCAACGAAAATCAGAAAAACATCTTAGAATGTAGTCCATGGTTCGATGCTAGGCCGGGGCAAAAATCGGCCGTTTAAAATGCATTGCGGCGATTTTGAAGATTTTTTTTGGACCATTTGCCGTTGGCATGGAAACTTGAAATTCGGCATGAGGTTAGATATCATGAATATATTTCAAAATCAAATTTTACATGTTCGCTGATGGTCCTTGGTTCGATCCCAGAGGGCGATTTGCACTTCTCAATGCATTTCTTACGGAGATAACGGAAACAAAATTTAGGTACTTCCCGACATGCTATCGACTTCAAACTTGGCATGACACAAGAGCAATTTTATAAAAATCAAACTGTGCATTCACAGCTTACAATATGTCCTGGGTTCGACACCAGGTGTCTCTGAATCAGAAGTTGATCCGATTTTTAGGAATTATTTTGAAACCTTTCCCAATAATATAGAAACTTGAAATTCGGCATATAGATAGACATCATAAGTAACTGTCAGAAACATCTTTTAGATTTCCAGGATCGTCCTTGGTTCAAGTCCCGAGAGCCATTTACATTCTTGAAAATTAGAACGTCATTTGAGGCAGTTGTAGCCATTATTTCTGCTTGAATTTTCACACATAGTTACAGATGGTGATCTTCTATTGTGTTTCATAGTAGGTTTACCAGTAAGACCCGGGTTCGATGCCAGACGATTTCAGCGAATTTTAAGAAACAATTTAATCCTTTTTTTTTCTTTTGAGTACCGTCCCGATATAATGCCGATATGAAATTAGTGTTGTCGATCTGCTTGCAGTATGCAAGCAACATTTTATTCGTAATAGATATGAATATATGATATATGAATGAATCCGGAGAAGCATCTATATATAATAGATAGCTATATTGGTATATAGATAGGATACAAATTCACAGGCTAAACCACAAGCGTCATTGACTTGAAATTTTTATGACATATTGGCCATAACGTGAAACCCCCAGAAAAATTGCGATTTTGAACCTCAGTATCATGGGTTCGATTCCAGAGGGCCCCAAAGTCCCGATTTTTCCGGGAATTAAAAAAAAATACTTTCCGGGTAGGTAGAGAATCGAAACTCAAGGAGCCTATATATATGAACATGATAAATCGAAAACATAAATGAGGTTTACGGACGATATCCTGGGTTCGATGCTAGGTCGGGGCAAAAATCGGCCGTTTAAAATGCATTGTGGCGATATTTAAGATTTTTTTTCGACCCTTTCCCGATGGCATAGAAACTTGAAATTCGGCATGATGTTAGATACCATAAATATATATTATAATAAAATTTTACATATTCGCTGATGGTCCTTGGTTCGATCCCAGAGGGAATTAAATCCTTTTTTTTCTTATGAGGACCGTCCCGATGTGATGCCGATATGAAATTAGTATTGCCGATCTGCTTGCAGTATGCAAGCTTCATTTTACTCGTAATAGATAGAGATGCTTCTCCGGATTCATTCATGTATATACCTATATAGATAGATAGATAGGATACTAATTCACAGCCTAAACCACAAGCGTGATTTACTTGAAATTTTTACGACGTATTGGCCATAACGTATAACCTCCAGAAAAATTGCGATTTTGAACCTCAGTGTCATGGGTTCGATTCCAGAGGGCCCCAAAGTCTCGATTTTTCCCGTTTGAATGCATTGCTTTGATTTTCGGGAATTAAAAAAAAATACTTTCCGGGTAGGTAGAGAATCGAAACTCAAGGAGCCTATATATATGAACATGATAAATCGAAAACATAAATGAGGTTTACGGACGATATCCTGGGTTCGATGCTAGGTCGGGGCAAAAATCGGCCGTTTAAAATGCATTACGGCGATTTTGAAGATTTTTTTTGGATCCTTTCCCGATAACATGGATATTCGAAACTCGGCACGTATATAGATATCATGAATATACTTCATAATCAAATTTTACATGTTCGCTGATGGTCCTTGGTTCGATCCCAGAGGGCCATTTGCACTTCTCAATGCTTTCTTACGGAGACAACGGAAACAAAATTTAGGTACTTTCCGACATGCTATCAACTTCAAACTTTGCTTGATACAAGAGTAAGTCTTTACAAATCAAACTCTGCATTCACAGCTTGCAATACGTCCTGGGTTCGACACCAGGTGTCTCTGAAATCAGAATTTGATCCGATTTTTAGGAATTATTTTGAAACCTTTCCCACTAAAATAGAAACTTGAAATTCGGCATATAGATAGAGATCATAAATATCTATCAGAAACATATTTTAGAATTCCACGATCGTCCTTGGTTCGAGTCCCGAGAGGCATTAACATTCGTGAAAATTAGAACGTTTTTTGAGGCAGTTATAGCCAATATTTCTGCTTGAATTTTCACACATAGTTAGAGATGGTGATCTTCTATTGTGTTTCATACTAGGTTTACCAGTAAGACCCGGGTTCGATGCCAGACGATGAAATTTCAGCGAATTTTAAGAAAAAATTAAATCCTTTTTTTTTCTTTTAAAGACCGTCCCGATATGATGCCGATATGAAATTAGTATTGCCGATCTGCTTGCAGTATGCAAGCTACATTTTACTCGTATATATATACGAGTAAAATGTAGCTTGCATACTGCAAGCAGATCGACAGCACTAATTTCATAACAGCATTATATCGGGACGGTCCCGGAAACGAAAAAAAGGATTGAAAATATTCTTAAAATTCGCTTTAATTTAATCGTCTGGCATCGAACCCGGGTCTTTTTGGTGAAATTTTTATGCAGCACATCAGAAGATCATCTTCTCTAAATACGTGTGAAAATTCAAGCAGAAATATTGGCTGCAACTGCCTCAAACGAAGACCTTCTTTTCACGAATGTTAATAGCTCTCTGGATTCGAACCAAGGACGTTCTAGGAAATATAAAATATGTTTTCGAAATGTATCTATAAGTTCTTTATGTATGCCGAATTTCAAGTTTTAATATTATTGGGAAGGGGTTCAAAATAATTCTTAAAAATCGGATCAGTGACTGTTTGTAGAGACGCCTGGTGTCGAACCCTGGACGTATTGGAAGCTGTAAATGCACAAAATGACTTGTTAGGACCTGATCTAATTTCATACAAAGTTTGAAGTCGATATCGTACCGGGAAGTACCTAAAATGTGTTTCCATTATCCCCATAAGAAATGCATTGTGGAGTGCAAATGGCCCTCTGGGATCGAACCAATGACCATCAGCGAATATGTAATATTTGATTATGAAATATATTTATGATTTCTAACCCCATGCCAAATTTCAAGTTTCCATGCATTCGGAAAAGGGTCAAAAAAAAATCCTAAAAATCGCCACAATACATTTTAAACGGCCGATTTTTGCCCCGACCTACCATCGAACCCGGGATATTTTCCGTAAAACTCATTTATGGTTTAGATAGATTCTGTTCATATATATAGGCTCCTTGAGTTTTGATTCTCTACCTATCCGGGAAGTATTTTATTTTAATTCCCGAAAATCAAAGCAATGCATTTAAACGGGAAAAATCGGGACTTTGGGGCCCTCTGGAATCGAACCCATGACACTGAGGTTCAATATCGCAATTTTTCTGGCGATTGCACGTTATGGCCAATATGTCGTAATAATTTCAAGTCAATGACGCTTGTGGTTTAGGCTGTGAATTTGTATCCTCTCTAGACATGGGCGCCGTTATGATTTTTGTCAGCGGCGGCGTAGGGGAAAAATGAAGCCGGCGGCGGCGGCGTAACGGCGTGAACGCTGACTGCTTAATCGTCGGCGTCGGCGCGGCGTAACCGGCGGCGTGTAAATTTTCGTTCGTATACGGCAGAAAAAAAGGCGAATAACTCGAATATCTGAGATTACATTATTACAATTATATCATACCAATAAAGACAACGTAGAGCTATCTTGAATCCTGCGATGGAATATCCGATCACAAAGCCATAATTATAGATTTCGACCTTAACTTGGTAAGGCACAGAAAGCCAAAGCGCAGAGTTTATCTTTACCCGCGAGCCGATTTCGAAGGATATCGTGGTAAACTCATGTGCGAATTTCCGGAGTATGAAATACGCACGATATGTTTAAATACCGAGGACACGTGGAATCTTTTTGTAAGAACAATGCGTGACCTAATGGATAAATTTGTACCCTCCAAACTTTCAAATCAAATTAATGAACCTAGATGGTATAATAGACTAGGATAGCACTAAAGAAACAGTGGCGTTTGAATTCCAAATTTTAAGCCGCTGCGAGGCAACCGAACAATATCCACATAGATCAAGTAAAGAGCGAACATAAGGAAGCAAAGTTGGAAACTAAACGAATCATGCGAGATGCCCTCCTTCAATATAAAAATAAGATTTTATGCGAACACATGGAAGAGGACCCAAAAGCATTTTGGTCGTACGTTCGTCAGGTCCAAGGTAAAGAGCAAACTGTTGGTTCATTAAAGGATACTAGCGGTAATATAGTAAACGATGCAAAGGCAAATCTAATATCTTGAATGATTTTTTTTGAAGCGTTTTCACGTCTGACGATGCATCAAATACTCTCCCGAATGTTGATAAACCTGAATCGATGTCGAAAATCACCTTCAGAGAAGACGGCATCATTAAACTATTGCAACAGATTAAACCGAATAAAGCTCCGGGTCCTGAAGACATACCGGCTCGAGTGTTCAAGGAAGTTGCGGAGAGCGTAGCACCTTTTCTTAAAGTTATATTTGACAAGAGTATGAGCGAAGGAAAGGTCCCGAAGGATTGGAAAATTGCGAATGTCACGCCAATATTTAAAAGCGGCTCTAAGAACGATCCAGCTAATTACAGACCTATATCTTTAACATCACTGAGCGGTAAAATTATGGAACATACAATAGCTAGCTCTTTAATGGGTTTTCTTGAAACGTCTAATTTCATAATTAGGAATCAACACGGTTTTCGTAAGACTCGTTCTTGTGAGTCACAGCTGGCTTTATTAGTACACGATATTCTAAACTCTGCTAAAAAACATAAGCAAGTCGATGCAATATTTTTAGATTTTCGGAAGGCTTTCGATAAGGTACCTCATCATGAATTGCTGTACACATTAGAAGTTGCGGGCATCAATGCAGAAGTTATTAACTGGATAAAAGACTTTCTCACCGATAGAGAGCAACGAGTAGTACTCGATGGTGTTAGTTCCAACTTGGTTAAGGTGACCTCGGGCGTCCCTCAGAGAAGTGTAATTGGACCGTTGTTATTTTTAGTATACATCAACGACCTCAGTAATCACATTGAAAGCAATGTTAGGATATTCACAGACGACACATTCATTTACAGGGAAATAGTTAGTTCAGAGGATAGATTAACCCTTTCGAACGACTTATATAGAATTATGAACTGGTGCGATGATTGGCAATTAGAGTTTAATGTAGAAAAGTGTTCGGTAGTTAACTTCTTCGAAAGTAAATCTATAATAAATGATTATTCTTATAGCCTCCGAGGGGTAAGCCTAATGACAGTAGAATCGGTAAAGTATCTTGGAGTAACTCTCACGAATAATCTATCAAATAGTAGAGCTATCTTGAACACGCAGCACAATGGGCTAGAATCGAAAAAACCTGGCAAAAAATACTTTTCTTGAGTGCGGACTTTAGTCCTGGCAATTCTCAAATAAATCCTGCCTATTACTACCAAATTATTTACGCTGATTTCTACCTATTAAAATTCCACAGGTGGTCAAAATTGACCAAAATTCACGAATAACGTCAGGTTTAGATTTTTGTAAAATTCTTCAGCCTCAAACCAAACCCAAATGAGCAGAATCATCGGAAAAAAATCAATACAGTATTAAATAATCAACCATTAAGCTTAATTATGATTTTTTAAGTTATCACAGTTGAATATTTGAATTATTGCATCACTACCATCAGATCTCTGAATTAGCTTCTGTTGGTGAAATACTCACTTCATACAACATGTCTTTTAAGTTATATTTCTTTCTCTTGTTCTCTCTCGGACCCTCCGATTTATGGAAAACGAGCTCACATAAGACGCTGTCTGGGAATATTATATGCAGAACTTACTGAGGTATAGCAATGCGAAGTTTCAAAGTTCACACTCAAAAAATGTTTCCTTATTCTTGGCCAGCATTTTTCGATTCTAGCTCGCTCTGCGCCATAAAGGGGTTAATTTGGAAATACGTTGCTTTCCTTGTTTTAACAAAAGCATGCTTCTTATAATTACGCTACATTACTTTAAGAACGATTAAAGAATGGCATCACAAATTGGGCACAAATAGCCAGTAGAATGTCGATCAATGGATGTACTATTGTTGTGAATTAGTTTTAACAGCACATTTGCGCCACATTTTTCAAGTATGGAATCCAGGAATAGACGTTCAATTGAAATTTCCAGAAAATAAAAAAATGTATAAATGATGAACGCAAATCAAAACATTTAAGTTTAAACAAACTAAAAGAATAATAAGCAAATGAATGAATGAGAGGAGTTTAAAATAAATATATTAATAACATTCAGCAGTAGGTTACGCTCTGTCAACAAAATCTTTGCACAACGCATAATTCTCATGGATGAATACAATTTTCTTCAATCTCTGTGGCTCTAGTCTGCTTTTCTTATCTTTGAGAGTGAGCCCGCATATACTAAAACTCCCCTCAATGGGAGTGCTGGTTGCGGGAGTACACTATGTTCTAATTAAGATATTCAAATCGATTATAATTTTTTAGAACTCTGGATTAGACGTTTTTTTATAAATCAAAAGATGCTTCAATTATTAGGAATTGAAGGTAATCCAGGAAAATATTGTTGTACCCTATGAAGAAAATTCTCTTATTGGAGTTAACATTTTGGTTTACATGCATGTTCAATATGGTTTTTTATAAAAGTATTCACAGAAATTATGATACGTAATGAATACACATTACTTGCCATTACTAAAGCCCAACTTATCTCAAACGGCCCCACGTTCATAAGAGAGATTGATGCACGTAGTAGAAATATACGCGTTGAAAGAGAAAGTTACACTAAATTAATTTTAGTATTATACAACATGGAGATACAGTAATTGAAAACTGTTCAGTTAAATTTTATCACATTTACAAGAAAAATAAGAAACGAAAAATATTTAAAATTAAAAATTTGGAAATTCGTAGCGAATTTGTTTGTACATGTTCTTTAAATACTCACTCTCATTTCAGAAACAAAGAAGTTCTTATTCTTGATAATTTTATTCCTTTTATGATCTTTACTCGATACTTTTAAATTTCTTGGTAAATATTCTGAGAAAATACATCCTGAAAATTTTGAAGGGAATGTCGAGAGGTTTAAGAAAAATGCGTTCAAAAAAGTAGTTGCCTACTACTTTTCGCTATACTTCATTAATTAAAAACATCCAGCGAGATAGTATTCTGAGAAAAGACTGAATTTTATTTGTGTTATTTTAAATCCCTATTTTCTATTATAAACATTCGAAAACGAACATACATTGCGGAAGTTACATCTTCCGCAATAAATTGTATGAATTATATTACGTATGAAATATGTTATTATATACTAGTAAAAGTAGCTTGCATACTGCAATCTTATAAAAGGTATTAATAATCTTTGTTCACATGCCACGTTTTGAGTTTCAATGTTATCGGGAAGGGCTTAAAAAAACTTAAAAATTGCTGCAATTTCTAATTTTTGTAAACGCCTGGTGTCGAACCCAGCACCTATTGGAATATGCAAATAGGCATAATAACTTGTTAAGATCTAATCTTAATTAATACAAAGTTTGAAGTAAATATCATACCGGGAAGGTCCTGAAATAAGACTCCATTATCCCCTATCTATAATGCATTGGATATAACATATTGGCAGCTGTGAATGCACAGTATGACTTGTTAAGACTTGATCTCATTTAATGCAAAGTTTTAACTCGATATCATGCCGGAAAGTACCTAAAACTTGTTTCCGTTATCTCCATAAAAAATGCATTGAGGAATGTAAATTTCCCTCTGGGATCGAACCAAGGACCATCAGCGAATTGCTAAAATTAGATTATGAAATATATTTATGATCTCTATCCCAGTGCTGAGTTTCAAGTTTCCATCTTATCGGAAAGTGATAATAAAAAATCTTAAAAACTGCAATGTAAATTAAACGGGAGCATATTTTCCCTGACCTAGCGTCGAACCAAGGATAAACTTGGATGATGTCTTAATAGTTTTCGTCGGATAAGCATGGCTTCCAGCGATCCCTTGAATTCCAACTATCTACTTTGCCTGAAAGTGCCTGAAAAAAATTTTCGATAATCCCCACCATGTTATTTTATGGAGAAAATCGGGACTTTGGGGCCTTCTGGAATAGAATCCATGACACTGAGGTTCAAAGTTGGCTTTTTCTGGAGGTTACACGTCATGGAAAACACGATGCAATAATTTCATAACAGTGGCATTTGTGGAACATGGTTAGAATTTTGATCCCCTATGAATGAATGAGTGTGTATATAGGTACGAGTAAAATGTTGCTAGCATACTGCAAGCATATCAAAAACACTAATTTCATGTCTGCATCATATCGAGACGGTCCTCAATAGCAAAAAGTGATTGAAAATATTCTTAAAATTCGCTGTAATTTAATTGCCTGGCATCGAACCCGGGTCTTTCTGGTCATACTTACTATGCAGCACAACATAACATCACCATCTCTAACTATGTGTGAAAATTAAAGCAGAAATATTGCTGCAACTGCCTCAAACGACGTCCTACTTTTCACATATTTTCCTTACGTGAGAAATGTTAATGTCCTCTGGCATTGCACCTAGGAACAGCATGGTCTCATATAATTTTTTTTCTAAAACCGAGTCAAAGTTTGAAGTAAATATCATACCGGGAAGGTCCTGAAATAAGACTCCATTATCCCCTATCTGAAATGCATTGGATATAACATATTGGCATCTGTGAATGCACAGTATGACTTGTTCTGACTTAATCTTATTTTATGCAAAGTTTGAAGTCGATATCATGCCGGGGAGTACCTAAAATTGGCTTCCGTTATCACCATAAAAATACATTGAGGAATGTAAATGCCTCACTGGGATCGAACCAAGGGCCATCAGCGAAACGGTGAAACAGCGTACATAAAATTTATAATTGATCTCTATCTACATGCCGAGTTTCAAGTTTCTGTCTTATCGAGAAGTGATTTAAAAAAATCTTAAAAATCGCAATGTAAATTAAACGGGAGAATATTTGCCCTGACCTAGCGTCGAACCAAGGATAATCATCGATGATTGTTGAATGGTTTTAATATATCAGCGCCCTCGTGGAAAGCCCGAGATGTGTTCTATCAGTTCAAAGCGTATCTCTTCGAACTACTTGTCAGCATATTTTCGACTGTGGGACTTTGTTTTTAAATCCAAGCCACGCCGCGCCGCCGCCGACAAAATTTCCGGCGGCGGCGCGGCGGCGCGCCGTAGTTATTTTTTCGGTGGCGGCGGCGTGCCCGATATTGTCGGCGGCTGGCGTAATCGGCGCGGCGCCCATCTCTAATCCTCTCTATATATATATATGATACGAGTAAAATGTAGCTTGCATACTGCAAGCAGATCGTCAGTACTAATTTCATATCGGCATCATATCGGGACGGTCCTAAAAAGAAAAAAAAAGGATTAAAATTTTTCTAAAAATTCGCTGAAATTTCATCGTCTGGCATCGAACCCGGGTCTTACTGGTGAACTAACTATGCAGCAAAGTAGAAGAACACCATCTGTAACTACGTGTGAAAATTCAAGCAGAAATATTGGCTATAATTGCCTGAAAAGACGTTCTAATTTTCACGAAAGTAAATGGCTATCTGGATTCGAACCAAGGACGATCTTGGAAAACTAAAAAATGTTTCTGAAAGTTATTTATAATTTCTATCTACATGCGTAATTTCAAATATCTATATTATTGGGAAAGGTTTCAAAATAATTCCTAAAAATCGGATCAACATCTAATTGCAGAGACACCTGGTGTCGAACCCAGGAAATATTGTAAGCTGTGATTGCACAGTTTGATTTGTAAAGACCTGTTCTTCTATCACGCAAAGTTTGAAGTCGATAGCATGCCGAAAAGTACCTTAATTTTGTTCCCGTTATCTCCGTAAGAAATGCATTGAGAAGTGCAAATGGCCCCCTGGGATCGAACCAAGGACCATCAGCGAACATGTAAAATTCGATTATGAAATATATTTATGATATCTATCCACGTGCCGAGTTTCACGTATCCATGTTATCGGGAAAGAATCAAAAAAAAATCTTCAAAATCGCCGCAATGCATTTTAAACGGCCGATTTTTGCCCCAACGTAGCATCGAACCATGGACCATATTCGGCGATGTCTTTTTTATTTTCGTTGGATATGCACGGCTTGTAGCGATCCCTCGAATTTCAACTCTCTCCTATTCCGGGAAGTGCCTCAAAAAAATTTTCGAAAATCCCTGCCATGTAATCTTATGGGGAAAATCGCGAATTTGGGGCCTTCTGGAATCGAACCCATGACACCGAGATTCAAAGTCGGCTTTTTCCTGGAGGTTACACGTCATGGCCATAACGTCGTAAAAATTTCAAGTCAATGACGCTTTTGGTTTAGCCTGTGAATTTGTATCCTATCTGGGTATATATATGAATGAATCCGGAGAAGCATCTATATATAATAGACGAGTAAAATGTTGCTTGCATACTGCAAGCAGATCGACAACACTAATTTCATATCGGCATTATATCGGGACGGTCCTCAAAAGAAAAAAAAAAGGATTTAATTGTTTCTTAAAATTCGCTGAAATTTCATCGTCTGGCATCGAACCCGGGTCTTACTGGTAAACCTACTATGAAACACAATAGAAGATCACCATCTGTAACTATGTGTGAAAATTCAAGCAGAAATAATGGCTACAACTGCCTCAAAAGACGTTCTAATTTTCACGAATGTAAATGGCTCTTGGGACTCGAACCAAGGACGATCTTCGAAATCTTAAACATGTTTCTGAAAGTTACTTATGATGTCTATCTATATGCCGAATTTAAAGTTTCTATATTATTGGGAAAGGTTTCAAAATAATTCCTAAAAACGGATCAACTTCTGATTGCAGAGACACCTGGTGACGAACCCAGGACATATTGTAAGCTGTGAATGCACAGTTTGATTTTTATAAATTTGCTCTTGTGTCATGCCAAGTTTGAAGTCGATAGAATGTCGGGAAGTACCTAAATTTTGTTTCCGTTATCTCCGTAAGAAATGCATTGAGAAGTGCAAATGGCCCTCTGGGATCAAACCAAGGACCATCAGCGAATATAAAAAATTTAATTATGAAATATATTCATGATATCTAACCTCATGCCGAATTTCAAGTTTCCATGCCATCGGAAAATGGTCCAAATAAAATCTTAAAAATCGCCGCAATGTATTTTAAACGGCCGATTTTTGCCCCGACCTAGCATCGAACCATGGACAATATTCGAAGATGTCTTTTTGATTTTCGTTAGATATCCACGGCATCTAGCGATCCCTCGAATTTCAACTCTCTACCTTTCCGGGAAATGCTTCAAAAAAATTTTCGAAAATCCCCGCCATGTATCCTTATGGAGAATATCGCGACTTTGAGGCCTTCTGGAATCGAACCCATGACACTGAGGTTCAAAATCGCATTTTTATTCTGGTGGTTGTACGTTATGGCCAATTCGCCGTAAAAATTTCAAGTCAATCACGCTTGTGGTTTAGGCTGTGAATTAGTATCCTATCTATCTATCTATATAGGTATATACATGAATGAATCCGGAGAAGCATCTATATATAATAGATATGAATGAATCCGGAGAAGCATCTATATATAATAGATGAATGAATCCGGAGAAGCATCTATATATAATAGATATATATATATATGATATATGAATGAATCCGGAGAAGCATCTATATATAATAGATGAATGAATCCGGAGAAGCATCTATATATAATAGATATATAGAGAGGATACAAAGTCACAGGCTAAACCACTAGCGTCAATGGCTTAAAATTTTTACGACATATTGGCCATAACGTATAACCTCCAGAAAAATTGCGATTTTGAACCTCGATGTCATGGGTTCGATTCCAGAGGGCCTCAAAGTCCCGATTTTTCCCGTTTAAATGCATTGCTTTGATTTTCGGGAATTAAAAAAAAATACTTTCCGGATAGGTAGCGAATCAAAACTCAAGGAGCCTATATATATGGTCATGATCTATCGAAAACATAAATGAGTTTTACGGAAAATATCCTGGGTTCGATGCTAGGTCGGTGCAAAAATCGGCCGTTTAAATTGCATTGTGGCGATTTTTAAGATTTTTTTTGGACCCTTTTGCGATGGCATGGAAACTTGAAATTCGGCATGGAGTTGGAGATCAATAATAAATTTCAGGATCAAATTTTACATATTCGCTGATGGTCCTTGGTTCGATCCCAGAGGGCCATTTAAATTCCTCAATGCATTTCTTACGGAGATAACGGAAACAAATTTTAGGTACTTCCCGGCACGATATTCACTTCAAACTTTGCATATAGAAAGATCAAGTCCATACAAATCAAACAGTGCATTCACAGCTATCTATGTGTCCTGGGTTCGACACCAGGTGTCTCTGCAATCAGAAGTTGATCCGATTTTTAGGAATTATTTTGAAACCTTTGCCAATAATATAGAAACTTCTAATTCGGCACATAGATAGAGGTCATAAATAAGTTTCAGAAAACTTTTGTATATTTCCAAAATTGTCCTTGGTTCGAATCCAGAGAGCCATTTAAATTCGTGAAAATTAGAACGTCTTTTGAGGCAGTTGTAGCCCAGATTTCTGCTTGAAATTTCACACATAGTTTGAGATGGTGATGTTCTATTGTGCTGCATAATAAGTCGACAGTAAAGACCCGGGTTCGATGCCAGACGATGGAATTTCAGCGAATTTTAAGAAAAATTTCAATCCATTTTTTTCTTTTGAGGGGCCGTCCCGATATGATGCCGACATGAAAATAGTGTTGTCGATCTGCTTGCAGTATGCAAGCAACATTTTACTCGTACTTATCTATTATATATAGACGCTTCTCCGGATATACTTATATATATATATATATATATATACACTGGGGATCAAAAGTCTAAGCATGTTCCACAAGTGCCAACGACTTGAAATTTTTACGACATATTGGCCATAACGTGTAACCTCCAGGAAAAAGCCGACATTGAACCTCGGTGCCAAGGGTTCGATTCCAGAAGGCCCCAAAGTCGCGATTTTCCCCATAAGATTACATGGCGGGGATTTTCGAAATTTTTTTTGAGGCACTTCCCGGAAAAGAAGAGAGTTGAAACTCGAGGGACCGCTAAATGCCGTGCATAGCCAACGAAAATCGGAAAGACATCTTCGAATATTGTCCTTGGTTCGATGCTAGGCCGGGGCAAAAATCGGCCGTTTAAAATGCATTGCGGCGATTTTTAAAATTTTTTTTGGATCCTTTCCCGATAAAATAGATACTTGAAACTCGGCACGTCGATAGATATCATGAATTTATTTCATAATCGAATTTTACATATTAGCTTATGGTCCTTGGTTCGATCCCAGAGGACCATTTGCACTTCCCAATGCTTTTCTCACGGAGATAACGGAAACAAATTTTAGGTACTTCCCGGCACGATATCGACTTCAAACTTTGCATGTACAAAGATCAAGTCCATACAAATCAAACAGTGCATTCACAGCTATCAAAGTGTCCTGGGTTCGACACCAGGTGTCTCTGCAATCAGAAGTTAATCCGATTTTTAGAAATTATTTTGAAACCTTCGCCAATAATATAGAAACTTCAAATTCGGCATATAGATAGAGATCATAAATAACTTTCAGAAACAATTTTTAGATTTCCAAGATCGTCCTTGGTTCGAATCCAGAGAGCCATTTAAATTCGTGAAAATTAGAACGTCTTTTGAGGCAGTTGTAGCCCATATTTCTGCTTGAATTTTCACACATCGTTAGAGATGGTGATGTTCTATTGTGCTGCATAATAAGTTCACAGTAAAGACCCGGGTTCGATGCCGGACGATGGAATTTAGGCAAATTTCAAGAAATATTTCAATCCTTTTTTTTCTTTTGAGGACCGTCCCGATATGATGCCGACATGAAAATAGTGTTGTCGATCTGCTTGCAGTATGCAAGCAACATTTTACTCGTATATATATATATATATATATATATACACTGGGGATCAAAAGTCTAAGCATGTTCCACAAGTGCCACCGACTTGAAATTTTTACGACATATTGGCCATAACGTGTAACCTCCAGGAAAAAGGCGACATTGAACCTCGGGGTCATGGGTTCGATTCCGGAAGGCCCCAAAGTCGCGATTTTCTCCATAAGAATACATGGCAGGGATTTTCGAAAATTTTTTTGAGGCACTTCCCGGGAAAGGAGAGAGTTGAAATTCAAGGGATCGCTAGATGCCGTGCATATCTAAAAGAAACCATAAAGACATCTACGAATATTATCCTTGGTTCGATGCTAGGTCACGGCAAAAATCGGCCGTTTAAAATGCATTGTGGCGATTTTAAAGATTTTTTTTGGACCCTTTTCCGATGGCATAGAAACTTGAAATTCGGTATGAGGTTAGATATCATGAAAATATATCATAATCGAATTTTACATATTCGCTGATGGTCCTTGGTTCGATCCCAGAGGGACATTAAATTCCTCAATGCATTTCTTACGGAGATAACGGAAACAAATTTTAGGTACTTCCCGGGACGATATCGAATTAAAACTTTGCATATAGAAAGAGCAAGTCCATACAAATCAAACAGTGCTTTCACAGCTATCAATGTGTCCTGGGTTCGACACCAGGTGTCTCTGGAATCAGAAGTTGATCCGATTTTTAGGAATTATTTTGAAACCTTTACCAATAATATAGAAACTTCAAATTCGGCATATAGATAGAGATCATAAATAACTTTCAGAAACATTTTTTAGATTTCCAAGATCGTCCTTGGTTCGAATCCAGAGAGCCATTTAAATTCGTGAAAATTAGAACGTCTTTTGAGGCAGTTGTAGCCCATATTTCTGCTTGAATTTTCACACATAGTTAGAAATGGTGATGTTCTATTGTGCTGCATAGTAAGTTCTCAGTAAAGACCCGGGTTCGATGCAAGACGATGGAATTTCAGCGAATTTTGAGAAAAATTTCAATCCATTTTTTTCTTTTGATGGCCGTCCCGATATGATGCCCACATGATAATAGTGTTGTCGATCTGCTTGCAGTATGCAAGCTACATTTTACTCGTATAGCCATATAGCTATATAGCTATATAGCTATATAGATAGGATACAAATTCACAGGCTAAACTACAACGGTCATTGCCTTGAAATTTTTATGACGTATTGGCCATAACGTGAAACCCCCAGGAAAAAAGCGACTTTGATCCTCAGTGTCATAGGTTCGATTCCAGAGGGCCCCAAAGTCCCGATTTTTCACGTTTAAATGCATTGCTTCGATTTTCGGGAATTAAAAACAAATACTTTCCAGATAGGTAGAGAATCAAAACTCAAGGAGCCTATATATATGGTCATGATCTATCGAAAACATAAATGAGTTTCACGGAAAATATCCTAGGTTCGATGCTAGGTCGAGGCAAAAATCGGCCGTTTAAAATGCATGATGGCGATTTTTAAGATTTTTTTTGGACCCTTTCCCGATGGCATGGATACTTGAAACTCGGCACGTGGTTAGATATCATGAATATATTTCATAATCAATTTTTATGTTTTCCCTGATGTTCCTTGGTTCGATCCCAGAGGGCCATTTATATTCCTCAATGCATTTCTTACGGAGATAACGGAAACAAATTATAGGTACTTCCCGGCACAATAAAGACTTCAAACTTTGAACTAAGAAAGAATAAGTGTATTCAAATCAAACTGTGTATTCCCAGCTGTCAATGTGTCCTGGGTTCGACACCAGGCGTCTCTAATATCAGTAACTGATCCGATTTTCAATAATTATTTTGAACCCTTTCCCAACAATATAGAAACATGAACTTCGGCATGTTGATAGAGATCATAAATAACTTTCAGAAACATTTTTTAGATTTCCAAGATCGTCCTTGGTTCGAATCCAGAGAGCCTTTTAAATTCGTGAAAATGAGAACGTCTTTTGAGGCAGTTGTAGCCCATATTTCTGCTTGAATTTTCACACATAGTTAGAGATGGCGATGTTCTATTGTGCTGCATAGTAAGTTCAACAGTAAAGACCCGGGTTCGATGCCAGAAGATGGAATTTCAGTGAATTTTAAGAAAAATTTCAATCCATTTTTTCTTTCGATGGCTGTCCCGATATGATGCCGACATGAAAATAGTGTTGTCGATCTGCTTGCAGTATGCAAGCAACATTTTACTCGTATATATATATAGATGCTTCTCCGGATTCACTCATGATATACCCAGATACCCAGAATCCCAGATAGGATACTAATTCACAGGCTAAACTACTGGCGTCATTGACTCGAAATTTTTACGACGTATTGGCCATAACGTGTAACCACCAGAAAAAATGTGATTTTGAACCTGAGTGTCATGGGTTCGATTCCAGAAGGCCCCAAAGTCGCGATTTTCCCCATAAGATTACATGGCGGGGATTTTCGAAAATTTATTTGAGGCACTTCCCGGAAAAGGAGAGAGTTGAAACTCGAAGGATCGCTAGATGCCGCGCATATCAAAAGGAAACCATAAAGACATCTACGAATATTATCCTTGGTTCGATGCTATGTTGGGGCAAAAATCGGCCGTTTAAAATGCATTGCGGCGATTTTTAAGATTTTTTTTGAACCCTTTTCCGATGGCATAGAAACTTGAAATTCGGCATGGCGTTAGATATCATAATTATATTTCATAATCAAATTTTACATATTCCCTTATGGTCCTTGGCTCGATCCCAGAGGGCCATTTACATTCCTCAATGCATTTCTTATGGAGATTACGGAAACACATTTTAGGTGCTTCCCGATATTATATCTACTTGAAACTTTGCATAAGATAAGATCAAGTCATTACTAATCAAACTGTGAATTCACAGCTACCAATGTTTCCTGGTTTCACCACCAGGCGTCTCTACAATCAGTAAATGATCCGATTTTTCAGAATTTTTTGGAACCATATCCCAATTATATAGAAACTTGAAATTCAGCATACAGATAGAGATTAATGATACATTTCAGGAACATGTTCTAGATTCCCACGATCGTCCTTGGTTCGAATCCAGAGAGCCATTTGTATTCGTGAAAAGTAGAACGTCGTTTGAAGCAGTTGTAGCAAATATTTCTGCTTGAATTTTCACACATAGTTGGATATAGTTATCTCCTATTGTGTTTCATAGTAGGTTTACCAGTAAGACCCGGGTTCGATGCCAGACGATGAAATTTCAGCGAATTTTAAAGAAAAATTAAATCCTTTTTTTTTCTTTTGAGGACCGTCCCGATATGATGCCGATATGAAATTAGTATTGCCGATCTGCTTGCAGTATGCAAGCTACATTTTACTCGTATATATATATGGATACATGAATGAATCCGGAGAAGCATCTATATATAATAGATATATATATATATAGAGAGGATACAAACTCACAGGCTAAACCACGAGCGTCAATGGCTTGAAATTTTTACGACATATTGGCCATAACGTATTACCTCCAGAAAAATTGCGATTTTGATCCTCAGTGTCATGGGTTCGATTCCAGAGGGCCCCAAAGTCTCGATTTTTCCCGTTTAAATGCATTGCTTTGATTTTCGGGAATTAAAAAAAAATACTTACCGGATAGGTAGAGAATTAAAACTCAAGGAGCCTATATATATGAACATGATCTATCGAAAACATAAATGAGTTTTACGGAAAATATCCTGGTTTCGATGCTAGGTCGGGGCAAAAATCGGCCGTTTAAAACGCATTGTGGAGATTTTTAAGATTTTTTTTGGACCCCTTTCCGAATGCATGGAAACTTGAAATTTGGCATGGGGTTAGAAATCATAAATATATTTCATAATAAAATTTTTTTTATTCGCTTATGGTCCTTGGTTCGATCCCAGAGGGCCATTTGCACTCCACAATGCATTTCTTATGGGGATAACGGAAACAAATTTTAGGTACTTCTCGGCACGATATTGACTTCAAACTTTGCATAAAATAAGATCAAGTTCATAAAAATCTAAATGTGCATTCACAGCTACCAGTGTGTCCTGGGTTCGACACCAGGCGTCTCTACAATCAGTAACTGATCCTATTTTCAATAATAATTTTGAACCCTTTCCCAACAATATAGATACTTGAAATTTGGCATGTAGTTAGATATCATAGATACATTTCAAAATTATGTTTTAGATTTCCAAGATCGTCCTTGGTTCGAGTCCCGAGTGGCATTTACATTGCTAAAAATTAGAACGTTTTTTGAGGCAGTTGTATCCAATAATTCTGCTTGAATTTTTACACATAGTTAGAGATGTTGATCTTCTATTGTGCTGCATAGTAGGTTCACCAGTAAGTCCCGGGTTCGATGCCAGACGATAAAATAACAACGAATTTTAAGAATATTTTGAATATTTTTTTTTGATCGTTTGAGAACCGTCCCGATATGATGCCGATATTAAATTAGTATTGCCGAACTGCTTGCAGTATGCAAGCTACATTTTACTCGTAATAGATATATAGATGCTTCTCCGGATTCATTCATATATATACCCAGATAGGATACAAATTCACAGGCTAAACCAAAAGCGTCATTGACTTGAAATTTTTACGACGTATTGGCCATAACGTTTAACCACCAGAAAAAATGTGATTTTGAACCTGAGTGTCATGGGTTCGATTCCAGAAGGCCCCAAAGTCGCGATTTTCCCCATATGATTACATGGCGGGGATTTTCGAAAATTTATTTGAGGCACTTCCCGGAAAAGCAGAGAGTTGAAACTCAAGGGACCGCTAGATGCCGTGCATAGCCAACGAAAATTGGAAAGACATCTTCGAATATTGTCCTTGGTTCGATGCTAGGCCGGGGCAAAAATCGGCCGTTTAAAATGCATTGCGGCGACTTTGAAGATTTTTTTTGGATCTTTTCCCGATAACATACATACTTGAAACTCAGCACGACGATAGATATCATGAATATATTTCATTATGAAATTTTACATATTAGCTTATGGTCCTTGGTTCGATCCCAGAGGGCCATTTTCACTTCTCAATGCATTTCTTACGGAGATAACGGAAACAAAATAAAGGTACTTCCCTGCATGCTATTGACTTCAAACTTTGCATGATAGAAGAGTAAGTCTTTACACATCTAACTTTGCATTCACAGCTTCCATTATTTCCTGGATTCGACACCAGGTGTCTCTGCAATCAGAAGTTGATCCGATTTTTAGGAATTATTTTGAAACCTTTCCCAATAATATAGAAACTTCAAATTTGGCATATAGATAGAGATCATAAATAACTTTCAGGAACATTTTTTTAGATTTCCAAGATCGTCCTTGGTTCGAATCCAGAGAGCCATATAAATTCATGAAAATTAGAACGTCTTTTGAGGAAGTTGTAGCCCATATTTCTGCTTGAATTTTCACAAATAGTTAGAGATGGTGATGTTCTATTATGCTGCATAGTAAGTACACAGTAAAGTCCCGGGTTCGATGCCAGACGATGGAATTTAAGCGAATTTTAAGAAAAATTTCAATCCTTGTTTTCTTTTGATGGCCGTCCCGATATGATGCCGACATGAAAATAGTGAAGTCGATCTGCTTGCAGTATGCAAGCAACATTTTACTCTCATAATAGATACACATTCATTCATTCATAGGGGATCAAAATTCTAACCATGTTCCACAAGTGCCACTGACTTGAAATTTTTACGACATATTGGACATAACGTGTAACCTCCAGGAAAAAGCCGACTTTGAACCTCAGTGTCATGAGTTCGATTCCAGAAGGCCCCAAAGTCGCGATTTTGTCCATAAGAATACATGGCAGGGATTTTCGAAAATTTTTTTGAGGCACTTCCCGGAAAAGCAGAGTGTTGAAACTCGAGGGATCGCTAGATGCCGTGCACAGCCAACGAAAATCAAAAAGACATCTTCAAATATTGTCCTTGGTTCGATTCTAGGCCGGGGCAAATATCGGCCGTTTAAAATGCATTGCGGCGATTTTGAAGATTTTTTTTGGACCCCTTCCCGATGGCATAGAAACTTGAAATTCAATATGAGGTTAGATATCATAAATATATCTCATAATCAAATTTTACATATTTGCTGATGGTCCTTGGTTCGATCCCAGAGGGACATTTAAATTCCTCAATGCCTTTCTTACGGAGATAACGGAAACAAAATTTAGGTACTTCCCGTTATGCTATCGACTTCAAACTTTGCATGATACAAAAGCAAGTCTTTACAAATCAAACTATGCATTCACAGCTTACAATATTTCCTGGGTTCGACACCAGGTGTCTCTGAAATCAGAAGTTGATCCGATTTTTAGTAATTATTTTGAAAGCTTTTCCAATAATATAGAATCATGAAATTCGGCATATAGATAGAGTTCATAAATAACTTTCAGAAGCATGTTTAAGATTTCCAAGATTGTCCTTGGTTCGAATCCAGAGAGCCATTTACATTCGTGAAAATAAGAACGTCTTTTGAGGCAGTTGCAGCCAATATTTCTGCTTGAATTTACACACATAGTTAGAGATGGTGATCTTCAAATGTGCTGCATAGTAAGTTCACCGATAAGACCCGGGTTCGATGCCAGACGATGAAATTTCAGCGAATTTTAGGAATTTTTTATTCATTTTTTTTTCTTTTGAGGACCGTCCCTATATGAAACCAACATAAAATTAGTGTTGTTGATCTGCTTGCAGTATGCAAGCAACATTTTACTCGTATATATATATAACTTATATATAGGTGTATCCGGAGAAGCGTCTATATATCTATCTATTATATATAGACGTTTCTCCGGATATACCTATATATATATAGGGGATCAAAATTCTAACCATGTTCCACAAATGCCACCGACTTGAAATTTTTACGACGTTATGGCCATGACGTGTAACCTCCAGGAAAAAGCCGACTTTGAACTTCGGTGTCGTTGGTTCGATTCCAGAAGGCCCCAAATTTGCGATTTTCTCCATAAGAATACATGGTGGGGATTTTCGAGATTTTTTTTTTGGCACTTCCCGGAAAAGTAGATAGTTGAAATTCGAGGGATCGCTAGAAGCCGTGCATATCCAACGTAAATCAGAAAGACATCGCCGAATATGGTCCATGGTTCGATGCTAGGTCGGGGCAAAAATCGGCCGTTTAAAATGCATTGCGGCGATTTTGAAATTTTTTTTTGGACCCATTCCCGATGGCATGGATACTTGAAACTCGGCACGTGGATAGATATTATCAATATATTTCATAGTAAAATTTTAAATATTCGCTGTTGGTCCTTGGTTCGATCCCAGAGGGCCATTTATATTCCTCAATGCATTTCTTACGGAGATAACGGAAACAAAATTTAGGTACTTTCCGGCATGCGATCGACTTCAAACTCTTCATGATACAACAGTATGTCTTTACAAATCAAACTTTGCACTCACAGCTTACAATATGTCCAGGGTTCGACACCAGGTGTCTCTGCAATCAGAAGTTGATCCGATTTTTAGGAATTATTTTGAAACCTTTCCCAATAATTTAGAAATTTGAAATTCGGCATATATATAGAGATCATAAATAACTTTCAGAATCATATTTTAGATTTCCTAGATCGTCCTTGGTTCTAATCCAGAGAGCCATTTACATTCGTGAAAATTAGAACGTCTTTTTAGGCAGTGGTAACCAATATTTCTGCTTAAATTTTCACATATAGTTAGAGATGGTGATCTTCTATTGTGCTGCATAGTTAGTTCACAGTAAAGACCCGGGTTCGATGTCAGGTGATGAAATTTCAGCGAATTTCAAGAAAAATTTCAATCCTTTTTTTTTCTTTTGAGGACCGTTCCGATATGATGCCGATATGAAATTAGTATTGTCGATCTGCTTGCAGTATGCAAGCAACATTTTACTCGTATATATATATATATAGATATACACACACACTCACATCGTTTTATATTATATAAGATAGAATGTGATATTAGGTACATTTTGTCAAAGTACTAACATGTTTTTTTTCACGTAAGGAATCAAGGATCGTCTGTTAAAACATTTCACAGGGCCTCTTCTATATCCTCGAAGAAGATCGAGTTCATCGCAGTTCTGCTACGATAAGAAAGATCTGGAGGACAAATGAATAAATGCATCAAATGAGAAACCTACGGGAATAAAATGTCACGATAAACTGGAACGATTCGCATCCATTATCCTGGGACGCCCATGTTTTTGTGCCGGTTCGTGATGTAGATGAATAAAGCGCCGAGTCACCTTCCCTTGTTCTAGATCACAGTGGTCCCCTGGGCAAAACCACTTCTGGGAGAAAGGGAGAATTCCTCGGCAAAGGTCGAGGGTGCGCACCTTATGAGTTTCCGTCACCACGTGCCCCGACCACGCGCCCACATCACTGGGCAAGCACGCAAGGTCGACCACACCTCGTTCCGTTCTCTTCATTGAAACTTCCGCCCCCTGAAACTCAGTCGAACTTCCTTTCGCTCGAAAAAACGCATTTTTGCCGACTGCTCTTTTGGGAGTTTGCTGAAAATATCTTCGTAATCTATAGACTTTTTTCAGCGGAAGGATTAAGCGGAAAGCGAACCATCCGTGGTCTGCGTAAGGATCGCGGCACCCTTGAGAAAATTCGCCAATCTCGCTTTGTATTCACACAAGTGATCTGAGGTTCCTATTTGCGTTACATCGCATTCCGGAGTTCGACAGGAATCGGAAGTAGAAATTCCCGTTGTTATTTCTCTTGAGAAAGGTATTATAGTTGTACACCGTTCTTTTCCGATTTGTCACTTCAATTACGAACAGATCTTCGATGGACCGATAAGCTTTAATCCCCGACATTAATTTATGTTATAACTACTAACTCTATAATAGTTTTGTATGAGAAAGGGACATTATATTCTTTATTTTAGTTTGTTTATTTATTGACATCGTAATAAATTCTTATGTTGCGTAGCCAAAAATCTAACGTTTCTCTAATGAATCGTAAATTATTTCCGATTAATATACATAAAATGTTCTTCTGTGGAAATAAGAAGCATTTTAAGAGATCCCTCTGAGTTATTTGTCACTTTTACTATGGTAAATTTATTCCGAAAGATCATCACAGATGACAGATGAAGGCGGTGCCATCAAACCACAGAAAATATTCACTATCTGGTTGTAAGATGATGGCAGATTACTTAAATAGACATAACTTAGTTGCAAAAGTCATTCACCAAGAAGTAGGCAAACAAACGTTATCACTAGAGAACAAAATTCCTCCGTACTACAATTATAACCCTGATTCTGTTTTGGAAAATAAAAAGCATAAATTATACTTTGACCGCACAGTAATGTCAGATAAGACGATACACCACAACAGACCTTATATTACTCTAACAGACAAAGAAAACAAAATCGTTTTACTGAGATACATAGTAGTCCCTTTAACGGATAACATACAATAAACAATTCATGGAAAAAGAAACAAATACCAAGAACTAGCGAATGAAATACTAAGGATCTGGGGTATGAAACAAGTTATAATAGTGCCAATCGGCCACTGATATAATCCCAAAAGAACTCTTTCATAGCATGGAAACTTTAAGTTTAAGAAAGAACATTTATATAAAAATTCAAAAGGCTGTTATTATTTCAACATGACATATTTTTAGGAAATTCTTAAATTTTAGTTTGCAATTAATTATCATAATATCAGAAATATTGTTCTCTGGGGGTACTTCGTATTTACCGTAGTGTAATCCAGCGGTGCTGATATAAAATGGAATAAAATGGATAATAATGATGATAACTTCTCTAATGGAAGCAGGAAGACCCCATTTCAATAATTATTACTATTTACAAAGAGCCGCAATCATTCCTTAGCCAGGGAAACCCGACCAGCAGGGATTCGAACCAGGGACTTTTGCACCTTATCCGCCACCTCAGCCGGAAAATTACGTGACCTTTGGCAAAATATCTTTTTATAAACGAACAGTTCACCTAGCGACCAAGCGATAGTTGAATCTTAGCTCATGATTTTGCTAAAGTACACAGGAGTTTTAATCCATACCGAATTCATGGTATCAATGTTAGAATTTATGAAAAGGAGGCAATTTACTGAGATGCCAACAAATGCAAGCTATGGTATATAAATAGCATGGAATAGATTACGGATACACTGCGCGAATTTTCGAAAACATTGTAAAAAAACTTCCCGGTAGGATAGAGAATTAAAAGTCAAGACGCGCTATTCTGCATTAAGAATCATGGAAATGTCACCAAATGGTCGTGTGTTCGACACCAGTTGGGTTCAAAATTCACCCATGAGAAATACATTGCGGCGATTTTAAATATTTCTTTCTGATAACGTGGTGCATGTGGTGCACATTATATACAAGTAGTTTCCCTTACGATGCTTAGTTCGATGCCAGAATTTACATTCGTACTTGAATTCCAAGTTGGGATAACGGAATGCTATTTTAGGATCCTTCAGGTGTGATATCGAAATCAAACTTTGGATTAAGTTAGGCTTATCCTTACCAGGTCTTTCCAGATCCTGCAAAAAGGTCGAAATCCGTAACCCGCTAAGTGAAGTCTTGTTTTACAGTCGCAGTTTCCTTTATGGAATATGTCATCAATATGCTTCTGGAATGCGAGCAACTTTTACTCGTAACATAAATTCGTGGTCATCACATCAAAACCAGCAACTTACCTTTCACTCTCAACAACAAAATAGGTTTCTTTGTGAGATATTTCGTTAGAGGGATGGATTTCCATTTTATCCTCTCTTTTTTTCTATCTATTCGAACGGGCAATACTAGACTAATACCCTGTCCTCGAGATAAGCTCTTAATTTTATCATTCTACACATAACCATCTTCCTCGACATCAATACCCTGCTGTGTTTGATTTATGTTGGGAATTCATCCTGCTTAAGTTATTTACATAGCAATGGCGTTTCAGTTTTTCGCTGTGGCAGAGGCTATTACTGAGAAAACGATTCACAGATCATCAGTTAATGAGACTCCTTTTCTTAAGTTTCCTGAGAATTATACTTTCGAAAAAAAAATTTTATTTCCACAGTCGAATTAATGTTTTTTTTAAGATCTTTGCAGTCATCAGTTTTTCTCAAGAACCGAATGAATCGTGAACTTTACGAGCCGTCACTAATTCACTAGCTTGATTGATAATAGTTTCGTTCAAGTTGTTTCTATCTTCTGAAAAGTGAGGCAGAACGAGGTAGAGCGGCAAAACAGGATGCCGGATTTTTTCCAATTAGTGCTATCACAAATGGGAAAACGATACTTCTGTAACTGAACTTCCATCTTCTAGCGAAATTGAAGAATGCGAAGACTGCCATTGGGACTGAATAAGATATGCCCTATCTGAGTATATGGTACTCGTGCCGGAATAGATAGTGAAGACGATGAGGCTACCCTCATGTGTGTAATACATGAATTATAAGTTATCTTTTAATTTTTTAATGTTTTTCAAGTTAGTTTTTAAGTCTATAACATTTTCTCGTCATTGCAAAATTTGTGGGGCAAAATGGGTTATTTTGAATTAATGATACAAAAATGCTATTTTGCAATATCAAATATATGGATCAAAAAAAATTAAATTGAAATAATGTTTTGAATACCATAATGTTTTAACTTTTTATGTCCTTACACCAAAAATATCGGAGAAATTTAAGCACCAGATACCTTCCCCTACATGTTTTGTATTGTGATGAAGGAGACAAATATTTTGAATTAAGAAAGAATGCAGTAAAGCTTATGATGCAGATGGAAAAATAAAAACAGGCCAAACCGACTTTTCTTATTTACACAAACAATTTTTTTTACATATTTTGATAATAAATATTCTTTTTTAACCCACCAAGTATCGTTGACTGTTATTTATTGAATTCACTAATATTTCCATTAGTACACTCACATTTATCTCGAGAAATAATTCCTTACATTCACTTTCTACGTTGCTTCTCAAGGGCATGCAAAAATTAATGAAAGATATACGTACTAATTACATTTTACAGGGTCGATTCATTTGTATCGTTACTGTCTAAATCAGTGAGAAGACTTTATTTGCGTTGGGGAAATGAACAATTGGCCAAGTTCCAATAATCAACTCTTTTTCGTGACTGCTCAAAGAAAATGTTTTAAATTCACGTACGAGTGCTTTTTTATGCAGCATTTCCTTAACTCGCGCCGTATGCGATCTTTCCATCTCGAAGTAATTTCTCTCGCTAAGACTGCCTTTAGCAGCTGAATTGCCTTCAGTTCGTTGTGTAGGGAATAAGAGAGACCAAATAGAGTCTATGGTGAAATTTATTTCCGAAGAACCTGTTAATTACAGTTGAAGGTTTTTCTCGGTACAGAAAGATGCTTATAAGGGCAGAAAATTTAAGTTCCTCAGTTCAAACATAATAACTAAGAAAATATGACTAAATTATAAAAAAAATCTTTCTTAAAATCCCCTTGCGAAGTTCAGCAGCATTCTGAAGTCAATGGTCGGACTCCAATGTGTCTCCTTACGCAATGATCTCGTAAAATTGCAGAGATGTTACTCACTTCCTCATTTCTTCCCTACAAATATTGCATAACTATTTCCCCAGTGAATGCTACGCATTTTGAATTCAAGTAAATTTTGTCAAGAGTTTCTTTAACGCAGGGGAGACCGGGGCAGGTTTACACAATTTTCAAATATTAACCGGGGCAGGTTTACACAATTTTCAAATATTAACCGGGGCAGGTTTACACAATTTTCAAATATTAACCGGGGCAGGTTTACACAATTTTCCAAAATTATTTTTCTTTTTAATTGTTGTTCTTATTTACCCGTTTTTTTATACTCATTCATTAGGTTAACTTTTGGATTTACTGTGGTGGCTTTTATAAGCCTTGTACTATCATATATTTTTTTAATTCAGTTGATCGTCTGCCCCGTAACCGGGGTAGGTTTACACAGGTTTAAATTCTTATAGTAATTGGAAAGAGTCTTAAAATTGAAAGCAAAAGCTTCAGAAACCTATCTTAAAGATTTTTCTTTCCAAAGCACTGCCATCTTCGGGAGAATACAAATTATTCGAAAACGACTTCTTCGAACAACCAATTCTTCAAATGTCTTCGGAAGTAGGCCATTCTAATGAATCCAAAGTTTTTATTTAAGGAAATAATTCGAAGTTCGGTATTAAAGTACAAACTTCCTTGAAGGTGTGGCATCAAAGTTTATGTCATTCGGACAATTGATTGTTAGAATAATTTGCTTTGGAAGAATTTGCCTGTAACCGCCATCTTCATCACGTTCTATTCTATTGGATTTTAATATATAATTTCGAATCAAATTTTCATCTAAACACGCGCACACTATAGCTTAAAATACTCGAAAGAGCAATCTAGTTTAATAAAGTATAATGAATCATGATGAACGGATTGGTGTATAGATTTACTCATAATAAATTAGAAAAAGTTGTCTATCTCAAGTTCCGGGGTAACGAGTAATGAGCAGTGCCCCGGTTACTCAGGATTAACGTCTGCTGTCATTTAGAAATATTCTGTAATTCAATCAATTCCACCTTTTACATTGTAATGCTAAACAATTACTGGAATTATTTTCAGAACCATTTTTACTTCCCTAAGTTGCGACTCTACAGCATTTAATTTTATTGTATTTTACAGGTTTTTCACTTAGAGTTTCAAATACAGAGTTAATTATGGCTTCTGTATTGGCTCCAGCGCAGGAAACTATTTGTTCTCGCTGAGGGGTATATTATTCAAAATTACGTTGCTTTATCTGTTGGTTTGTGACTGCTATGGCGTTTAAGAATGTGAAAATCGAAGGTGCCTTCTGAAAGAGCTGTACCTTAATTCTGTTTTACTAACAGATTTGAGAAGTATATGTGCAGCCTTTCCTGAGAGGTACATGGTACAGATGTTCTCTTCGAAAGACATATTTGTTCTCACCTATTCCGGAAGGCCCGTATCACTGACCTTCTCTAACCCAATTTAATTTCAATAGCTATGCTATCATCTTATGGGGTAGAAAAAAGCGAATTAGGCATTACATTGTGCATTCAGCTGTGACGGCGAACAGCAAGGTTTGGTATCCAACGAGAGTGTAATTTCGATTGTTTACATAAACAACTTCATGTGCAACGCGAGCGCTATCGGCATAATTAGCTTATTTATGTTATAACAACTGAAATACTCGTCAGTAGTGACGGAGTTAAATTTATTGCACGAAACCATTATTGTATACACCTAATACCTCAGTAAAGTCATAAATAAAATTAGTCCTCCGCTATATTAAATATCAATTTAGATGAAAATGAAATCTAGATATCATATTTCAGCTGATTCTAGAATGGAATGCATAAAAATAAAAGGATAATTTTTTTTTGATCCTATGTTTTAAAAATCTTAAACGCGAGATCCTTTTTCAGGGGTCAATAATGGTTATTCACCCAATTTAATATAATCTGGTATTTAAATGATTAAAATTCCACAATTTTTAGCATTTTAATAATAAAGATTGTAAAAAAAGCGTAAAGCTTGCGTGCTTTAAAACATAGAAATGTTAGTTTAGAGATGTCTAACTTGTAAGGGATTCGTGTGAATAATTACGGAGAGATCATTCGTGAAGTGCAATTGGAGTTAAGCGTGGAAGTTGAAGAATAGCTTTTTTCATGTTGTTATCCCTTAGAGATATTTGAGCGAAACCAAAGCCATACGTTGTATTCATTTCTTCTTTTATTTATATCTCAGACGGAACAGGCGAAACACCTGAAAAAGTAAAATGGAATTGAAAGGAGGTTAAAAGCGATTAAAATACCCAACAAATGAAAAATGGGTACTAAGCCTGAGTTGACTTAAGGTTATAAATTTATTAGCGAAAATTTAGACTAAAGTAGATTTTCGAGTAAAAAATTGCAAAAGGAGACGTAGAAGTACACGTAAATGTAGGATCCCCGATGGCTGATTCTGGATTTTAAAATCTCATTTATTCACATCACGATATCTTAATTGATTCATTAAATGATTCATGTCGTTGAGTCTTGAAGTATGAAGAAGAGGACTGTTTTGAAATTTTTTTGGTTTGAAAGACGGATGAAAGGGGAAATAGGAACAGCCCGTGGTATTGGTTTTAATTATTATTCACATGTGACAGATAGACGTCAATATCATTGACATCCCTTCAATACATTGACGGAGCTTCGATAAATAATTAAATCGTTTTAATTTTCGTCAATATCTTTTCCGTCGATATTATTGTTTCAATATTGCCCTCAGATGATCAGTATTTTGAAGAATTTCAATATTGACAGTTTGCCTTCAACGGCCACAGTACGGCGTCGATGGCTATTATACATCATCCACATACAGCAATACGATACAATTACAACTATATTCATCAATTATTACCATAAAGAAATACATTACAATTTCCCAATTATCAATGAATATATTATAACTACCACAACACAATTACACTAATTTCAAAACAAGACAGTTCATACAATTATGCCAAATAAAACAATGAATAAAAGAAGGAACCGAATGACCTATAATGGCTTACTTGAGCATTCCACTGATAATCTCAGGATCCATAATTATCGTAGCTAGAAATTTGCTCACAACTGTTCCGTACCATCGTTTAGGTTTGAATGAGACCTACGCATGTTGACGGATGCCCCTTAGAAGTTTCCGAGGACATTAAATTCGGCTTTAACATATGCTGAAAACCTATAATCTAGATTTTTTAACCACGTGGTTGTCTCGTGTTTCTGGAGATGCCGATCCTTGGCCTCCAATTATCTTTAATATACCTGTTCTATTGACCTTATCCCAGAATTCCTCGATAATCATCTTTCCTTCAATCGATTATATATCTACCACGTCCGAAGAGTTATTATTTTATATTTCTTCGGTTTTAAAATTCGTCTCTCTGCTGACCTTGATGTTTTTCAGATAATCACACCGAGCTCTAGTTTTCAACCTTCAATTCCAAATTCGTCTGACGAAGATCGGCTTTTTTCCAGAATTAGAACATTGTTCCGTCTCTTATGGTGGTCATCAAGAGTTTTACAAATCACACGATTGCTGATGGCGCTTTATATACACTCCGTTTAATTCCATTAAATTAAGAATTAATTGATAGAATAACATAGTAGTAAAATAATGACCGAAACAAATTTGATGTTGTAATAACTTTGGTTATCTGCTATTGAGTATCATAAATTAGATTCTCTCTCTTATCAGAAAACAGGGCGATTCGTATCGCAGTGAACGATTCCACCACTGTACGTAAGTAGGTTGACCGAAAATTCCGTTTCGATCACAACTTTCCCAGTTTCAACTTATGGCTCAAGTCAATTTTTCGGTCGTCGCGGTTTGGGAAAATAACTCCTTGAAAGAGGTGTAGGATAGGGACAATGGAAGATATCATTCAATCTCAATGAAAGCAATCATTCTAATGCAAATTTTCATAAAGTTGAGGCTTTGCATAGGCTAATATAGCATCAAAATTAAATGACATTGACTGTGTTTTAAGGCAGAGTCCCAGTGTCGTCCCATATTTATCCGTATCGAAATGTTATACACAATTTCTGGTATTTAGGCATAAGAATGGATAACACAATGCATACCGGATGTCCACATTCGCTAGCTGGATTCCCTTTATTGGGCAGATTAATGCAAGAGTGAATGAAAAGCGGCGTCCTGAGGGAATTTGATTGTATTTTTCAGTTTTACGATAAATGGAATGGGAGAAAAGGTCTCCTTCTGTAAACAGCGTTCGTGGAGTTGTCTTCCTTAAATATGTCCGAAAGAAGTGATCGCTTTGATCACAAAGGGTTTCAATCCGTATCAATAGTCCGATTCGTCTTTTAGAGGCATTCCTTTCTATTTCCGAAGGGCGCTCGGGCGTGGTCTCTCTTCCGTTAGACGCTCAACCGTTATTTGCAGCAACGACGCTTCCGATGACGAAAGCGTCCTTGGATACGTCTGCAAGGCGTCGGCAGTCACGTGAATCCCTGCACCTAAGTGCCTTGCACCCGTTGCTCCCACAGTCCCACACGACGATCACCCAAAGACTTTCTGGCTCCGACGAAAGAGGCGCTGGAGAAGACGACCGTTACGCGCTCCTCTGATTTCTGAGCAACGATTTCTGATCTGTTCATGTGATTCGTCCGATTCTTCAGCTGAGTAATTGCGATGTCGTTCAGCCATTACCAACAGATTTCAACAGCCATAGTCATCACTTTGGATGTTTTTGTCTGCATTACGAAGGAAGATGTTCCCAGAATCACATGTGTTATTGGACTGACTCCAGCGAAATGTCCTTTTTATTCATTTTGGTGAACATGAGCGGATTGATGAATGCGGGATCTCGTTCATCCGTGACGGTCTGTGCAGATACGCAATAAATGACCGATTTTGCTATTCCTGTTCCTCTGATTCGATTTCTAGAATAATTTTTGAATTACATAAGTTATACAGAAGTGACATATAGGGATTCGAACCCAGGTCCCCCACTTTCCGGGCAGGGTACTATTTTTCACTTCTGTATAAATATGGGTTCATGAGCAAAGTTAAAATTTACTTTCCGTCTTTCGTAGACTTCCTATTTTCCATCAGTGCACAGCCGACGGGGCGTCCATCTTTAGGGCAAATGCACCCAGGGGGCCGAGAAAAGCTATCTCGAAATGATTTATTTGAGCCTGAATTTTCCAACTCATTCTTTATTTATTTTTCATCAAACTTGAATAAATTCAGGATTATTTAGTTTAACTATCCTCGTCATCCAGTTTGACTCTTTCACATTCAAATCACATACAATAACCACCCAAATTTACAATACTCTCGAATAAGGTGTAATTTAGCGCATTCTAAGAAATAGATCGGCTAAGATACCACGCAATCCAGTTCTTACACTTTAAGTTTTGAGTGGCGTATTTTCATTAATTTTACATAAAATTGCTGTTCCTTTATTACAGATAATATTTTTATCCAAAAAGAGTGAAATAGTTAAATAAGACACCGAACGAAAATGGTTAGCTTGCATCACAGGATATTTTAAGGCTGTCTAAGGAGAATCCAAAGATTAAGATTTTACAACATTATGCGAATAGAACAGCCGAATTTGGAGGCGATATTCTTGTTTATTATTCATCTACGAGGACTCTCTCATGAGGTAATTTTGGAAACGGAGGCGAATGACGAAAAATAATAATATTTATAAATAACCTTTCCGTACTAAATCACAGGAATGACTTCAAATGCTAAATAATTTAATGACATCACAACTCGAAATTTGCAGCAGTAATTTAGCAATCTCAAGAATTTTGATTAAATTTGTGTCCATTAACCACCAATAAATTAATCTTAATGGGACCAAATTAATTATTAATAATTTTCTCAATGGAAAAATCAGTATCGAAATTGTTTGCGCAGTTTACATATCTACCTAAATATGAGGAAAGAAAACGTATATTTTTGGCGGTCGGTGGGAAAATGCGTGGGAATTAGCCGAAGTGAAACTCGTATTATCTGTGAAACTTTTGATGATTCCTATTTGACGTGAAATTTGGCCGTCAACGCTGTTTCGGAGCAAAAACAAAAGCACTCTTCGATCCGTGACGCTTCAGATTTCGGTTTTTGGAGGAAAAAACTCCGCTTTCGACAGAAACGTGTTTTTTTAGGCTTAAGACTAGAATAACTTTTTTGATATTTACGGAACGATATTTGAGTTTGCGAAGAAAGTACTTTTTTATACGAACTTCCATTTTGTCGAAGAGAAATCAAATGAAATGAATTATTGAAAAATGAATTACGATATTTAGCAACAGTCATAGAATTGGGATTTGGAAATATTTTGCTCATTCTTTAATTTCTACCTCATTCAATGGACGAGTGCAGGGGAGAATGAAGGGAATGCTGGTAGGCTAAGCAATTTAATGTATAAAGTCATTTTTATTTACTAGTTTATTTTTTGTAGTTCAATGTACGAAAAGTGTAATTAAGAAGTCCTTAAAAAACAAGACCCTTCCACATTCAGCGACCACTGAGATAATGCCGGTAGGAGGATACCTTAGGCAATTCTTATGAAATTATTATACTAGTACTATTGATATGAATAAAAGCACACATTAAGAACTATTAAGTGTAAATAGCCATAGAGAATTAAGAATAAAATACAATTTAACACAAAAAACCAAATATCGAGATTTCTGGAAGATTAAAAATACTTTTTAATTTTATATTTACTTTGGAATCATACCTTATATTTTTTATCCAGTAAAACATGCGTGGTTTTAACCCAGGTTTATTGACAGTTTTAGTGCAAGTATTAAAAAAAATGTAAGGGAGCGCCGATACGCTACCGCCCATACCGCATGGCGTTTACAGCAAAGTGTTTGCCCGCTTAGTTGTTGGGAGTTTTTTGAATTTCCAGCCCTATGGCTTCTAATTCAACCTTTTCAATTTTCCTCTGTCTTAGGGAGCATGGCGTTCTACTGGGGCTACCCAAAATGCATGCTCAAGTTATGCTTATAAAATAGACAAAAACTTATCAAATATTTTGTAGATACTGCTGACAAACCATTCTCCCCTACCCTAATGCCAAGTAATCATCTTGCTACACGGATCGCATACACGGATATTTTGAAAGACGAATCATGTGAGTTATATTTTTTCAGTAAGTTCGTTTCTTTCTAAAATATATCTTTGTTGTAAAATAATTAGCAAATATGGTGGCAGGAAAACCAATTGCCTGGGAAAATAAGAGCAGCTAACTTATTATCTATTGGTGAGCGATCATCATATACGGAGCTAGTACGGAGGAAAATGTTCTACTGTTCTTGAATAACGTTGTCTTCCCGGTGCAATATTTACATAATTGCCTTGTGATCATTATTGTCATTCGTCAGGTAAATTTCTTCCTGCGCTATTCCGTGGAATAAAAATATTTTCCTGTACAAGTAATCTACTAATATCTTCTGATGATATTTTCTTAATTTTCACAGCGACGTAAGTACTCGTCAAAGACTACAAGACTACAAGCATGAGTCCCGGTCATACAACCCGGTCCCTCTCGAATACTATGACAGGACGCTCCTGATTTTGAGGAGCAAGTTATGGAATACTTGAGGGAAGATGAGAGTGAAGTGGAAAGTGAGATTGAGGAGGGTAATATTATTGTTAGTGATCACAATACGGATTACGACGAGAATGAAGAAGACGATGATGAGGAAGTAAGTGTTTCAGTGAATCCGATTTCTAAGAAAGTTGGATATTATTTTGGAAGAAATCTCTATAAAAGGAGTCCTAAAGAGCCAAAGAGAAACGTTTACACTCGTCTGCATAACATTGTCGCGGACAAACCAGGTTTGAAGTAATCTGTTATACCTCTAGATAGGGAACTGCAACCTCTCCATTTTCGGTCGCTTATTTTTGACGACGATATAATAAATTTGATTTTGTGTTGGAAAAATGTCAAACTTCAGAAGTTATGAGAAAAGTATAGGGGAACTCGGGGCAGAACGGGATAGCGGGGCAAGACGGGATAGGGCCCTTATCTCGAATAGTGAGAAACAAAGAATGGCAAAGAGACGTTGAACTATTCCTACATACTATCGAGAAGAAGCGGCAACCATTTTGATCACTTTGGACTGTGTCTTCTGAGTGTACCGACTACACGTGGTGCTCAGGTGTGGTGTTTTGTAATTTTTCGCAGATTTATGTGCAAGGTAAGCTTTTAACCGTTACTTTAACGTTGTTGTGTGTTATCTACAGTCATAGTGCATGTAACTAACTACAAGACACGCGTGTAATACTATGAATATGTCAGCTTTTTGACTCGGTGTACTCTCATTATCTAAAACGTGCTCTCGGGGCGGAACGGGACGGGGCAGAACGGGATACTATCCCGTTCTGCCCCGTCATATCTTGACGAGAAAAGGTTTGTAAGCAATGATTCTTTTAAATTTCAGACGGTTCGAACGTACGTTAGGAAGACTGAGAGACAAATATGGGATATCGGAGCGATGGAATTGGCTGTTGAAGCGGTTCTATCGTCTAAAATGGGGTATTTGAAGGCTTTTAGACTATTCAACGTGCCAAAGACAACTATCGAAAGATACGTGAAGAAAGCCAATAGCAATCCGCAGTGTAAAGTTAATAAATCGGGTGGAAAATATAAAAATGTATTCACGCCCGAACAAGAAGAAGAACTGGTATCATATCTGAAGAGAAGAATATGGGGAGCAGTCTGTTTGGACTAACTACAAAAGATCTTAGATCATTAGCGTATGAGTTGGCCGAAGAAAATGGGCTAACGCACAGATTCAGTAAAGAGACATGTCTAGCAGGAGAAGACTTGATTAAAGGATTTCTTAAAAGGCACCCTAGTTTGTCCATTCGCACTCCAAAAATACGAGTGGCGCGCGTGCTATGGGATTCAATAAGATCGCAGTTTCGAAGTTTAACTGTCTTCTTAACGACATTATTGATAAGCACAAGCTGACTCCCGACAAAATATTTAACTGTGATGAAACCGGCATGTCGGTTAATCCGAAAAGTCAGTCGAAAATAATAGCTCTTAAGGGAAAAAGGCAAGTGGGAGATATTGTATCTGCTGAACGCGGAGAAACAGTGACGGCAGAGGTTTGCATGTCAGCTTCTGAATTGTACATGCCAACGATGCTTATCTTTCCTAGGATTTACAAAAATCAAGAATTTGAACTTGGTTTACCCCCAGGAGGATGGAGCTAAGTTCACCGTTCGGGTTGGATTACTGCTGAAATATTTCTAATCTGGTTTGCTAAGTTTATCGTCTTTTCGAAAGCCACAAAAGAATTCCCTGTTCTACTCATTGTGGATGGATATTCGAGCCATACTAAAAACCTGAAGCTGCTTGAAATGGCAAGAGAAAATGTTGTAATTCTTCTTCATTTACCTCCACACACTTCCCACAAGTTGCAGCCATTAGGTGTAACGTTTTTCAAGCCTCTCGGTCTCTACTACGGTGAGGAGGTTAGAAAGTGGCTAAGAAGCCATCCAGGAAAAGTCATCACTCTTTTCCAGATATCGACAATCTTTGGTGCGGCATTTTTACATGCTGCCACAATGCCAACCGCCATAAACGGTTTTAGGAAAACGGGGATATGGCCATCAGATCTTAACGTTTCTTCAGGCGTAGACTTCCTGCCTTCTGCGACTACTGACATTCAGGAGTACAACGAATGCTCCGCAGAAAAGACTGCCAATGGTAACGATCTGACTCACTAGGGTGCACTGAGCAACAGAACAAGAAGGCGAAAATCCAAGGTAACTCCAGCAACGAACCACAACCTGGATGTTCATGGGAGTAAGATTCTCCGAGCATTTGCTCAAATTCCCAGGCAAAGTCAGCTTTTCGGACATCACCTGAAGCTCTGATATCAATTCCAGTAATCAAGAGAAATACAAGGAAAACTTCAAGGTAAAACCGTCATATTAACAGATTCTCCTTACAAGAATGAGTTGCAGGATTCTACTGTCAAGAAAAACAAAAAAGAAAAAGTGAAAGACCGCAAAAACAATGAAAAGTTATCGAAAATTGCTACTAAAAATAAGTCAGTTAAGGAAAACTTATTCAAGAAGTCAAAGTGCTCAAATAAATCAGAGAAGATAGGCGTGGAGGCTAGTGAAACACACATAGAAGATGAAGAGTGCATTTACTGTGGAGAATGTTACTCCATTTCAAATGAAGGTTGGGTTGCCAGTCAAAAATGTTTTAATTGGAAACACAACTCATGTGCTGGTATAGAGAGCGAAGACGACGAGGAAATTTTAATTTGTGAACTTTGCCAGGACAAGTAGTGTACTTTCTATGAATATACTAAAAAATAAATTTTCTACTTCAAACATAGCAATGGGTTTTATTCCTAATAATTTTCCCTATAATTATTTTTATTTTTATATTAACTATCGAAGAAAAGATATCGTTTTTAAGGTTTAAGGCGATAATTCCAATTGATTTTCAATGTTTTTAGTGATAGAATTAAAAGTTAAAAAACTCTATCCCGTTCTGCCCCGTACGTGGGGCGGAACGGGAAATATGTAGACTTTCTTTAAAAATACATAAAAATAAACAAATTGTATAATTATAAGTACCTCTCATGTCACAATTGTTATTTAACATTATATAGTTATGTTTTATGCCTTCATTAGGTGTTTATTTTATTTACCTGTTTTTCTAAAAATGGTTAAACAAAAAATATCCCGTTCCGCCCCGCCTTCCCCTACCAGAGTAGGCTAGAAATCAAAGATTTAGATTATGCTGAATTAAGAGCTTTACTTGGGTTATTAATGTATTCGGCAATATTAAAATCTAACGATGAAGATATTAGTAGTACTTTTGCTGCAGATGGCATGGAAAAGGAAATTTTTCGTTTAGAAATGTATGGACAACGATTTGCTGTTCTCCATTTATGTCTTCGGTTTGATAACCATGAAGACCGAATCGTCCGGTACGAAAGTGACCCAGTTGCACCAATTTCTGATTTGTTAAATCATTTCGTAAAAAATTCTCATTGTTGCTATTCACTGGGCACAACAACTTGTATTGACGAAATGTTAATTGCCTTCAGGGGTCGGTGCCGATTTAAAATGTACATCCAGAGTAAGCCAGCTAAGTATGGCCTCAAAATGATGTGTTTGACGGATACATCGAATATCTATTTGTATAATGCCTATTTGTACGTCGGAAAAAGTACCAACGGAAAAGGTCTGTCAGAGGAAGACAAAAAGACTTCGAAACCTACGCAATCAGTTCCGCGTCTCACTGAGCCAATATTTCATTCCAATCGAAATAATACAGCTGATAATTGGTTCACTTCAATTGAACTGGTTTAGAAGCTGAGGGTGAAAGGGCTGACCTATGTCGGGACGATAAGAAAAAAATAAAGGGAAATATCCAATGAGTTAGGGCCTTCAAAAGAAGGCACAAAAGGGTCCTCGTTGTATGGATATACGGCAACATGACTCTAGTTCCTCATGTGCCAAAAAGAAACAGGACTCTTTGGTTGGTGTCGTCAATGCACCACAGAGAGCACTGATGACAATGAAACCTGAAATTATAGCTTTCTATAATTCAATCAAGGGTGGAGTAGATACACTAGATAAAATGTGCAGCAGCTACTCATATAGTCGAAGAACAAGGAGATGGCCAATGGCAGTGTTTTTTAAGGATTTAAGACATTTCATTGGTGAATTCTTTTGTGCTCCAGCAGTCTCTAAAAGACAAAAAGTATCTGGATAGGTACGATTTTATTAAACGCATTGCAGCGGAGTTAGAATGGCCACAATTAAAAAGGAGAATGTCGAACAGCAAGATTCCCACACAATTAAGAGCCAATATAGGCCGAATTCTGAACCTAACAGTTGAAAAACCTCAAAATTTCGAAAATAAACTAGAGAAGCGGAAGACTTGCCGACTTTGCCCTCCATGAAAAAAACGAAAAACCTCCTTCTGTTGGTCCAAATGTAGACAACCAGTTTTTTTATAATGCACAAAAAAAATTTGCAAGAGCTGTGCTTCTATGGAGGGGTAGGACATTTTTCACGAAAAATGTAATATCGAACGTTTGCAGAATTCATGAAAAACACAATAAATGAAATATTTTTCAAGAAGGTTTTATCAATTATCATCCCAAAAATACATTAAAGGCTTTGCTACAAAAATAGGCACCTGATTTTTAATATGCGACATTATTTTGATGGGATATTTTTTTTTCATTCAAATGTTTGACTATCTTCGTAAAATGATTAGTAATTGAAATTTTGTTCACATTAGCATAAAATTAAATTTGAATTCAAATTATGAATAACTGATTAGTTTATTAAGGCTTTTAAACCTTGTTAAATGTGTCATTTAGTAACTTTAAAGATATTTAAAAAATTGCGGTCACCCAGACCGCACGTCACTGGTAGTGTGACAAAAATTGCACGTCACTGGTTAAGGGTTAAATACAAACAAAAGAAATAAATATCACCCTGAAAACCACCTATTGATATTTATAACGGGAAGTAACTGAAACACTACATAAACGCTGAACACTATCATAAGCGCAAACGCTAATCTCAAACTACTATTAAACACCAATGACAGGTAAATAGTAAATGTATGTCGAGTGGAAATCACCGAAGAAAACTGAAAAATTAATGTTTTTTATATTGTTTATAAACAAAAGAGAAAATTGCTTTACCTCTTCCGTCAGATTTAGCTACAGCTTAAAACTCGCAGCTCAAGTCCCAAAATGATTTCAAATACCGAACCAAAAGGAATCTGCACGCAATTCGGAATCTCCGGTTTCGTCATTCGCTAAATATACATCGATACAAATAGATTAGATTCAATACGTTTTTCAGAAGATCAGATTAAAAAAATCAGCAACTTAACAGGTTATTTATACACATTCAGTTAAATTGATCGAGAGAAAGCAGTTTGAAGTAACACACTTTTACGCTTCTAACCGACGTTTTAATTTCACGGTAAACAAAAGTTGTCATAAATAAAACTTGGTTGCTACAGAAGCTTAAACAGAATTCGAAAAAGCCTTCTTAAATATTCGTGTTCGCATGTTTGTATACGCGATTCTTTACTGGACAACGTTCATAGCTGCAAATACTAACATCCTATGAAATGTCTTCGTCTTCATGTAATCAACTACTTATTAATTTTAACTGGTCTTAAATTCCCAATGCATTCTAAAGGATAAATACATTAACTTAGAATCAACAATCGCCTTCATCGTCAGTGGGGATGGGTTGTTTACAACATCGAAATTTTGACAAAATATTCGTATATTTTTTTCAAAATTCTCGCAATTTCGATTAGTAAACAATATATATATATATATATATATATATATATATATATAAACCAAAATAAGAATTTTTATTCAATTCCCATTCTTCTGGTGCTTGATTCGACTTACTATGACTATTCCATCTAATTTAATTCTTCCATAGAAATGGAGCTTGCAGCCGATAAAAGTGAAGTTTACATGTATTCGTTATTGGAAATCTATCAGAGCGATCTGTGGTCGACCCCATGGTACGTTGGTCAGATATTTTAATTCAGAAACCTTCGCAGGCGTGCGTACAACTCATCAAAATTTCATTGCAATCGGATGAATGGTATAGGAACGCATACGGGAAGGAGAAAGATACATTCATTTTTATATATAAGATATTAATCACTTATAATTTGGAATATTTTGGGACATGCTCGTCACCTGCATTGATTTATAATTTACATAAAATAATTAACGCAAATGATGTTTATCGCCATGAGGGAATCCCAATGCTGATCTTTTTGAAGATCGTCGTTACATATAATTAATAACAATATTATGATTCAAACCGCCTTTTACATTCGCCTTCTAATATTGCGAAATTGCCTTCCTCCCAGTTCAAGTCCCTTCCTAGATTTAGACACCTTCAGTTGAAAAAGCGTTCCTTATGAGGCGAATTCAACTCTTTCCTCATTATATTGGGAGCGACAGCACGCAGTGGACCAAAAATCACACCTCCTTCGAAGGCTCGGGAGGAATTTCAAAAGCATCAGCGCCGCCCGAGCGGAACCTTTTTGGGAAGTATTTTCGAGAAATGCGCGACGAATCGCTAAAATCATCGAATCGTGCGGACAACGTGACTTTGATTGCGAATCCGTGCTTCTTGCGGTTGCCAACGGAAACTGTTTGTGTAATACACATTCGCGTGGCGTAAAAAAAGGAAAGTTGGATGCCGGAAGGGAAAAGGGAAGCTGTGTTACTGCTCGCTTTGAAAATTACTCCTAATTTTTGTTGGGTGAACTCGCTGCACCGTTTGCAGCAATTTTTTCTCTTTTTTCGATAAAATCAATTACAATATCGGATGTATGGATTACCTGGGAATTTGGAATTGAGTCCCGAGATGTGCGAATAGGAAGTGAAATAACGTAAAAGAATCGACGAAAATGAGATTGTAACGTTATTTGAGTGTAAGTTTAAGGAATTGGTTTAGAATTAATCTCGAAGTAATTTGAAAATTCGAATTCGATGCCAATAGTAAAGTACTTAAAATTAATGTATTCATTTCATGTTCTTATCGATGAAATGTATGCATAAGTTAACTGTTTTTGATTAAATGTCTTTCGTAAATTTTTAATTAATTAACCAACCATTAGATTGATTTTTTTACGAGATACATTAATCTTTCCAACCCCTTTATCTAAAATATTCTATCTTTAAATAAATAGAAATGGTTTCCAATTTTAATACCTATAACGCCTTTAGTATTGTTATAATAGAAAACTTGCATATTAATACGAAACTTAGATAATCAAAAGAAACTATTGTTTGCCATTTTAAGAGTTTTTATTAACGAAATAGTTATTCCAAATACGACGATACATTTATGGATTTTCGTAAACACGCATCGGTTAATTTGTTCATAAAATAGAAGTGAGAGTATTAAAACCCAAACCTGAAAATATAGCCGTGATATTTTGAATTTTAGTAGAGATTTTGGGCCTACATTTCTAATTCAGATATCAAAGATGAAAATAAGAAAACATTTTGGTTAATTACTTGGTATGCTTTGAATTGGATACAGAGTTGCTATCAATTCGCGCCTCAGAGGCATCGATGACATTTCATCGCCGTACAAATTAGAAAAAAGTGGACAAAGAAATCTCCGGATGCAATCAAAGAACTTCGATTAATGTAATTTTTGCATAATCGGTGTCTTATTTATTTATGTGTCTCCATGGTAGCACATGGGGAGCTACGATAACTGCGTTCCTTTTCGTATCGTTTGAGCGACCATTTTGTGGCAAAAAACATCCTAAACCGAAATCCATTAATGGTCAGTGAATCTCTCAAGGGCAAGCAGTTTTTTCCTCACTGAAACACGCGACCTTTAATTCCGTTTCCTATGACTAGACAGTTTTTCAATCAATCGATTATTCAGTGGTGATGAACTGCCGCCAGATGCTGAGCTTCCGTCGAGGATTGTGGTTTTCCGGAAGGTCGCAGCCACTGAACCGCCATCAATGATAATTTCGCATTCCGTCAATTTAAAACTCATCAGAAAAGTTTTAATGATGCCGTGGCCACACAAGGAGCAGAAGGAAGGTTCCAAAATTACGTCCTTTTACTCTCATTTTATGCAAAAGTTTTGGAAACCTAACTGTTACCTAGATGTGACATTTACTTTCGATGAGCACTTTTATAGTAACAGCTGGTCTGTTTTAAGAGAAACTCAGCGAAAAGGAATTTTTAGCGTCATAATTTTAATTCACACTTACGTTCATAAAATTTAAGGACAAAAGTAAAAAGGGTTAGAATGACCTTTTTTGATTGTCTTTTGTTTCCATTTATCATTGCTTACATTTACCTACTATCTTCTTGAAAATTAATCATATATATTTTTCTTGAAATTTCAATAAATCGCTATTAGTATAAATATTCATATTATTGTTGCCGATTATAGATTTTGGTTCGAGATAAGGGTAAATTCGATAAGATTAAATGTTTTTCTTTTATTCCTATTGCGCTAAGCTAATATGAGTGTTGCTATATACCATTGCACAGTTATAGAGCTATAAAATCCTACTTGTACTTTTTCCGTTCAACGGGAACTTCGGATGACTTTAAATAAATTTCAAATCTGGATGGCCGGCGTCAGCGCTCCATTCGGGTTTTTCGTTTGTTTTCAGATTGACTACGTTTTAATTTATACCAAATGCTAAATTTAATATGTTTGCGTTGAAATTGCCCGATCAGAGATATCATTAGGAACTTTTGTCTCCTGAAATAGAGTACCCGAATTAGTAAGTACATTATTTTACCTGCCTTGGTGGCCGAGTGGATCATCCATAGCATTCCACCTATGCTATCGCTCCCACCCCAAGGTCCAGGGTTCGAATCTAAGATGGTCAGACTTCCGATCACGGAATGGTTGTGTGTGATCGTTGTTGCTGTTGCCTCGGTGAAGCACCCCCTGACGAGGTCAACAGAGAGATGAGGAGGACTTCACCGATAAGAGGCCAAGCCAAAAAAAAGTACCCGAATCAAATAGATTTTAGTCGATCCGCATTTGTGCTATCAACTCATTTTGCATTCACTATTAATCTGAATAATTAAGCCAAAAGGGCTTCTCAATTGGGTTCCCTATTTATATATTTCTCTAGAAAAAATAGAGGAAAATACAATAGGTTTTCATCTTTAGGAATTAATTTCATAAGCTAGAGTGCGTGATATTTATTGCAGTACGAATTTTCATTCCTTATGGCCATCTCTTCCTGCAGAATTGATGGAAAGAGAAGAGTATCTCGCTATCTGTCTTTTGATTAGGAGCTAATATTGTAAATGTAAATTTTGCATTGAATTAAATCAAAAGTTCAATAATTAACTTCGTGGAGGAAAACGTGATGCAATTAAAAAAAACTTTGCTAAAATAGTGAAAGTTGAAAATTTTACTTTTAATATTCTCCACGAATGCACTTATTTGTGTTTAAGTATTAGGTAAAAAAAGAAGTAAAGTACTGCATACGAACATGAAAATTTTACACTGAAATATAAGAAACCTAATTTGTGCTGATTTACAACATATCTGCGTAGAAGGTTTTAATGCTGCGTATCTGATGAAATGTATGACATAGAGAGATACAAGTCTAAGTTGAAAGAGGTTATTCCGGGAAACGGAGGAAAACCCGTAACATTGCATTTGTTAAGTTTCCAGGAACATTTCCCTCAATCCAAAGAAATTTACAGTATCGCAATATTCATCGCCAATATCAGTTATTAGACTGTGAAAGATGATTTCAAAATTTCAGGAAACCCATCCAATTAAGCAAAGAAACTCAATTAAAAGAAATTTCCCGAAATTCCTCTTCCGCACTCGCTGTGGGATACGAATTGGTGCATTCAAACTTTCACGATTGGTGCAATATTTAGCGGGCTAATATTATATTTTCTCTAAAAATTATTTTACGAATCATTAAGGGTACTTCGAGGGAGAAAATTCATTCCATATTAAATTCCTCCTAATCAAAGGAAAGGAATGGATTGAATAGAATAACTAAATGGAACGAATAGGTAATCAACATGTAATATATCACAACAGCGAGTAGAAATACCTAAGGTAAAACTTGAGCTAAAATTATGGAGATACCTGGAAATAGATTTTGCTCGTAGAATCATAGATGATGCATTCCTTTGATCGCATTTTCTAATCGGAATTGCGATTTCGTGATTTGTATCGTGAGTCTCGTGGTGTTTGTAATATTCCAATCCATGTGGATGGGTTCAAAAAGACATATCCAATGTGGCTGTCACATTCACATTGTCACATTTAGTGAATATGTCCATACTCTTGAAATTGATTAGAATGCATCTATGGCACAATATCTACGAGGGCACAAAACGTTCTTATGAAAAAAATGAACAAAATTCCTTGGTTCTCGAGTTTTGGATGATATTTAAATGGAATATAATGTTCGAGTAAAGGTTAATTGCATTCCGTAAAAATATCGATAAAGACCATCAGAAATGCGTTCGTAAAACATGCTCATGAACGCTGCCACATTTCTTCGCTTCATAGAAATATTTCCACTGTGCGTTTCACGGCGACCCTTTTCTAAGACGTGAATACTCTACGTATGGATAACAATAATTAAATGCAAAGTTTGAGGTCGATACCGGGAAGTTCCAAGAATAAGATTCCGTTATCCCCGTCCGTAATGGACGGAGAAATGTAAATGCCGCTCTGGCATCGAACCAAGGATCATTAAGTAAACTGCGTATATTAAATTTATACATGATTTCTGTTCCCCGGTTTCCATGTCAACGGGACGGGTAAAAAAATAAATTTAAAATATCGCCGCTGTGTATTTGGAATGGAAGAATTTTGCACCCACTTGGCGTCGAACCCACGCCCATTCGGTGACTCATCTGATATTATTAATATAGTCTTCTTGGACCTCCGTGATTTCGAATTCACTTAAAAAAAGTGCCTTAAAACATTTTTCGAATATTCGCGCAATGTGTATAATTTGATCCCTGCAATTTCCCAAAAAGTAGTGATAATCGGAAGCGCAGAACTCGTCTACCCGAATCCCGCCTTTTATTCGTTTTCGAATTTTTTCGTATTTTTCGAAAAAACCGTGACATTCAAGATATTTTTCGCCATGGCAACGTAAATGATACAGTGTTAATTTTTTTCTCTTGAATAACTGAATAGTTGTTTCAACTGACGCAAAAATATTTTCCTCACAGCTGCTTCCGTTCAGTCGGAGTTGAACTTCAAAAACTGTGACGTCATGAATTTGATCAAAATCTTTGAGGCCAATTTAAAAGAAACTTGACATAAAATCATTTTTTGGTGACTGCTCTTAAAACTTAAATATATACCACGAAAATGTCGTTGGGCTGTCTTTACGGCAACATACTTAAAATTAGATTTAAAACATTAGTAAGTCGAAGATTCTTAGTTTTAACGGTCGACCTCTTTGTAACTCAAATTGGTTATATCAATCTGTTTAATTATCTAAACTACAAAAGGTTTTTCTAATTGGCATCGCTTTGGCACTTCAGACGGTAAAAAAATACCACTTCCCCCTCGTTACTAGGCGACAACAATATCCCTCGCGAGCATTACTAAGTATGAGCCATTGTTTGGAGCAGCGGCGTTACTAAGCTTTCCCAACAATGCATCCCGCGAACTCAAACGAAATATACATTTTTCAAGACATGCAAATTAAATGTGATAATACGGAATTTTTACTTTAACCTTATAATGGCAATACAAAAACATGTAATTCGTAAATTACCTCAAGTAACCTTTACTTGATTTCCAGTCTAACTTTGAAAACGTCTCCTCATGAGATTTGATATGGGGCCAATTATTTCGACAAGTTACAAATATCTCCTCACTGGATGTTCGAGCCTCAGTTTGAAACGTCCACTTCACGCACCAGCGCTCGAATATTTCGAATGAGGAAAACATTTGCCAGAAAAGAATGAGAATGTGAAAGTTTGAATCTGAACAAAGAAAACGCGTAATCAAAACTGATCTCTCTTCGTAGTTACGAAGTCTTGAATGATATTATTTTTCGAGAGACATGTGTTACTCGGCTGAAATAACTCAGTAGTTATTTACATTCGCCTGCGTTGTGCAGGATTTAATTGCTCCATTTCCATTGGAGGGTCTCCATTTATAAATCGTGTATTTCGAATAAAGGCTTGATGAGCTGTAGGCGCCTGATAATGGTGTGAACCAACCCAACACCGAAGCACCACAAGACACCGATCGTGTTGATGAATACATTATTATGTGGACAGTATATTTTAATTTATTAGTCAATTGAATGAAATATTATTTACGAACTCTGCCTTTCATCGGTTGTTAAGGCATAGATGGTGGTACAGAAACCGATTGTCCGGAAAATTTAGGGAGTAGGATATTCTGAAAAAAAAAATGCTAGGAACAATTTTTTTATATTGAAAATATTTCACTTCGAAGTCGACAAGTATATTTGATACTGTACTTATAATATGACGTTTTAATTGTATTTGTTGTCGTAAGGGAGATATGAATAAGAATGTTTTCCTGAATAGAAATTTAATAAATGAGAAAGTGGAAACCTCTATAAAAATATTTCACATCTAGATATCTATTCGTTATCCGGACCGTCATTTTGCCTTCTCTCGATTTGGCCCGTTTTGATTGGTGAAGATCGGGTGTTGAATCATGAAATCATAATCATCGAGGAGTAAGTTCCAATTGACAAAGAGATACTCAAAGATAATAAGAATTATATGTATTGCGAAAAATAATTTAAACCAAATAAATAACTGTCATTTAAATGATAAAAAGTAATCTAGAAGATTGAAAAACAAAAAAAAAGAGTCAGGAAATGCAAACAGAAAACACTTTAAAGTAAATAACATAACATTTGACGACTCGAAGAACCTCTCTGTTAGAAAGATTTGTTTACATTTTTAAAGACTTGTGAAAATGTATGTGTATTATAAGATACGAATAGAGCGAATTTTCTTTCGATAATGCGAATGAAAAATGATATCCTTAAGCCTTAAAATTTTCTAGCAAGTGATTTGGATCTTTTCCATAAATCTCTTGATCTTCCCCACTGATTCTTCCAAAGAAACGACCCATTCCGCCAATTTATAGCTGTGAACGCATTTACAACTACTGGAGAGATACATCATCGCTTTCTAAGGTTTATTAATATGAAGGGATGCGATTGAATTGCTCATCTAGAACTACTAAATAGTTTTTGGGGACCGCAGCAAACTAATTTGATTCTTCTTTTGTACTTAATTTGAATGAAATTTGTGCCGCGTAACTGATTTATATTCGTCTGGTTTCAATAAATCATCAAATTCGTGAAACTTTTGTCTCCAGAAACCTTTCAATCGGATGTTTAGCGTTATAATTCACGATGGCATTTTCGACTTCTATAAATGCATTTGGAAAATTTGATTTATTAATATCGGATAAAGAGCAAATAGCTTAAACGTCATGGAGGACAGATGTTTTTTTAAGCTACTGTTTTACAGGTTAGCCTTGATTAATCACAACGTCTGAACTTATTAAGGAAGCATAGGAGGAGTTGATACAAATGTGTTCGCGAAACTCGAGAAGAGAACTGTGTTGTGATCAGAGCGAGTATTTCTCTCGTCAGATGTCACATTCTCAGTGCCACTGGCGTTCCCATCGACCCAGATGGCATTTTTTCACGGCGATTATTTCACAGCGAGTCTTTTTCTGCCGTTGGATTTTCTGTTCGTCGTGAAAGGCTTATGAATAAGGCCTTGGGAAAGGTAAAAATTATGCCCCTTCACTTTTTGACCTTGGACGTTACAGATAACCTCATGGTATTCCTTAATCAGTCTTTCCGTTGATCGACATTCTTCCGTCACACTTCCCTCTCAGACGGAGGCACAAAAAATACAACGTAATTGACGGAAGCTTAGAGGAATCCCCAAATCGGAAATCTCAATTCGGCTTAAGAGAGGAAATGTTAGTGTTTTTCCTTTTTTTATAACAACATGCCGAAATATTTTGTCGTATCATTTTAAAAAGAGATCACGTTATAATGAATGTTTTGAGAGAATTCTTTAATGCTGGAAGGGATTTTTTGGTAATTGTGCAAGGTTAATTCCATTCAATGAGATATTGAATGATTTTCAAATAAAATGCATAAAATTGACATGATAATAAATAAAATTAACAAATTTTCTTTGAATATCTACAAATAAATGGTAACATTTGGGAAGCAAAACATATTCCCTTTAATCTTTGAAGACGGGACAAAGAATATTTGCTTCGACATAAACCAAATAAAAGAACCTGAGCCTCAAAAAGTTCTCCTCTATTCATTGGAGTACGTAGTATTTGGGTTAACCTAGAAAATATCAAATTGCATCTATCTTCTACGGCGTCATCATCTCAAAAGTCACTATTGGGTTCAAAACAGACAACTAAAATCAATTCATTCATCATTATAAAATGATCATAAAACCGAAGTCACATGAAATTCATTGATTCGATGAATCATTATCAAATAAAGTTGAAAAATATTTATATTTTTTAAGGAAAGGGATAACGGAATGCAAGCTTACTACATAATGACTGATCGTAATTAACTGATAGCTGGAGAAATGATACTCATAGGCACAATTATTCCCCTGGAACACTAATGGGTTTTGTATTTTTAGCGTAAATTTATTTGCTGAAAACAAAACACCATAATAGCGGTTATACCATTGATAGAAAGAAAAATTATCGAAACCAAATCAAAGTTTTGGTTGATTATGTTATTTGGGGGAGTTTATAAAAGCTCGCCATATAATCGACATTTTTATTCATTTTATATTATTTCAGATGTATCATAAAATTGCAATTCATATGTTAATTTTGTATGTGACGTTTGATTGAAATAGATGAAATGAAAACGAAATTGAGTGTACTTCCTAGTGAGAGAAATACGGATAGTTATGAGGTCGAGAATAGCATGCCACTGCATTTAAATGCAATTGTTTAATGATAATCAAAAGGAGAGGAAGGGATTACCTCGCGTACATAATTTATTAAGAGCATGAGCGTAAGGCGTAGCCTGGACCTCAGTGGCCAACTTTAGGAGACGGTGCATTTAACGGGATGCAATCCACATTATTAAAATCTTCTGTATAAATACCAAGGAGTATTGGTGAAGTATCAGTTTAATGAAATACGGATGGTTATGAGGTCGAGAATAGCATGCCACTGCATTTAAATGCAATTGTTTAATGATAATCAAAAGGAGAGGAAGGGATTACCTCGCGTACATAATTTATTAAGAGCATGAGCGTAAGGCGTAGCCTGGACCTCAGTGGCCAACTTTAGGAGACGGTGCATTTAACGGGATGCAATCCACATTATTAAAATCTTCTGTATAAATACCAAGGAGTATTGGTGAAGTAACAGTTTAATGAAATATGAAAATGATAATCAAATAGTAATTTTAGGGAACTCATGAAAACAAAACTCCGTGCTGATTTATTGGTGATGATAGATGTTCGCACAGGGAATAAATAACATCTACATCTACATCTACATTAATACCCTACAAGCCGCCTTTCGGCGTGTGGCAGGGGGTGTAAACACCAGAGAAATAGTCGCAAATTATGAGGAATTTTCTACCGAGAATGTCGGATGCAGTGCAAATAGAGAAGAGAATCTCATCAGCGAACCCTCTGCGGCAATTTTACGGCTAGAAATCTGAATTTGAAATGTTTCATTACTTTCTGATATGTCGTGACAAATGACTGATTAACCTCACAAGCGTAACGGAACAGCCAATTGGCATTTCGAGTGAGTTGCGACCTCCGCTTCCTTTCTAGAGCACATCTGCTTTTCGTCAAATGTATTTATTATGATTTATTTCACCGTGTGGTCAAACGGGTGATACATCTGTTCGTCCTAAAGTTAAACTTAGTGCATGGAACGCATTGAACTTCCAAGATTTTTTTAACGTATTTTCTCTTGTATAGGCAGAGTTTTCATTTTTTATGCTGAATTTCCTCGGCTTATACTCGAGTGAGGGTGTTCTTTCGTGGGAAAAGTCTACCGTAGTCGAAAATCAGCTTGCGAATTCCTCACTTGCTCATTTAACTATTCCTTGTCAATTTTCTCCACACAGTCGCGTGCCGTCCTTCGTCAGATTGAAAACATACATGTTACCCACCTTAGTCTTATACCCGACCTTATTAATTTTCCCAGTTTTTGTGATAATATTAGGTGCCTCGACTTGCATTGGGATCGGCTTACGCTCGAGTAAATACGGTATATTTAATGTCAGGTATGAAATAAAACTAATTCTTTTTAAGTTTTTCTTTCTTCTCCCCGACGTATTTTTCGCCCGCCCCTCGCACGTCGTCCTTTTCTCTTTTCAGGTCTCTTTCTTGACGTTTAGTTATTATTCCCGGGAAGTGAACACACTCTTCCCTGCGCATCATTAATAGTTACGCAATTCACGTTCTTTAAATCCATTTAGTAATTTTTCTTTCTATATCATTTTTATAATATGTCCAAAACATAAAATGATGATAAATTAGTCATTTTTAAAGCATTTACTCACAGTCGGACAAAATTAAAGACTAGTTTAATCATATATGAACTAACAGTGAATATATAGAAGAGTAACTCTGGGAAGTGAAGATTGATTGACTCACTGTTGATAAGGACGTTGGAGGTACTTCCAGGTGACGTTTAATTTCAGCTGAAACACAAATCGATTAGTATAACGAGTCATGTGATAATCATTTTCATTTATTTAAAAGTTAATCAAGTTTTGAAAAGCTCTCCGAGATTCGATTTCTTATTAATTTGCCTCTTATGATTTGATGGTTTGGGGCGTTTTTCATGCTTAACCTAAATTGGGGTCAATCGAAGGGATACGAGAAGCTCTCACTGAGATAAAAAGAAGGCGGTGACGGAAGTGTCGATGAGACTATAGCGAAAGTCATTCATTAGAGGCATTCTGAGGGAGACTAAATCCTCATTCTCGCTAAAGATCACTGCGTTCATTTAACCTGAATAATTAGAAGTTGGATAAAATATTGACAGAGAAAATCTCGGAATGTTGGTGAGATATCGAGGAAAGCGTGCCATCGAAGTCTATTTAAGAATTATTTAATTTTAACACATTTGAGGCAGACGAACAATTACAACCACCTCGATGGAGGAATTTCGAAAGATCAAGTATTTGTTTTCCCTCCCTTTGATCGACTTCTAATGCCAATTTCCATTTTTCCACCCCCGAGCAGCGCAAATGGATGGAAATATACTCCGAACAAGTATTACTTCACTTTTCGACTGGTAACCGTTAGCGAAAGTTATCTAGAATGGCCACCAGTTCAACCGAAGAATTTCTAGATAAGCGTTTTATGAAATATTTCTAAGACGGTATCGAGAGTACGGTTCAGTTGACAGACATTCACCACTTTTCGAAGGGGTGTTGCGACATTGAGTCTTTTTGCCCAAACCCTTCCAGATTCCTCGGATTCGCTAGCGTGTGAAACCAACCCTTACTTCTCCGATAATAACGTCACGCTCGAAAGAGGTGCGGTCATCTGTCCTTGCGAAGGGGGGCGGAGGAGACATTTGATCGAATCTGATGGAGCCCTCTCCGAAGGACGGGGATCGACGCCTTGAACTTTGAAGGAGGGCCGTACTATTTAATCCGCGTTCTCTTCTTCATTAGAATTTCTTCGTAAGTATCCCATTCGCTTCGAGTGGCCTCGTTACTGTTGTTAGTGTGGCAGTTTGATCTTTGTTCCACTAGATGGAGCGAGGGACTTATTTTGCCAAGTTATCTTAAGTCGTTTCCATCTTCGATTCTGCTGGATCCTAATGATTTCCAAAATACATCCCGAGGTGGAATTTCCAACCAATACCAATCGATCGAGATGATTAACTCGTTGTGATTAAGAGAAGCTTAACCATATCAATAATATGAAATTGTGTCGATGCCAACCGCGGAGTGGTGTGCATCCTCGGATGTGCACAGACCTCTAGGATCCACGCAATTGTTGCCGAAAGCTAGTTGGAAGTAGTCGAAAGAACTACTCCAAAGAAGATACTTCGATAATCGAGATTTGTATCAATAAGAGAAATATACGAAGCCTTTGGGCTACACCCAGTCGCCCATTTCCATTAAAGAGCGCCAGAAGGCTTCATCAGAAATTAAAACCTCTGAGTATTATAAATATAAAAGACCAAGCTCTTTCAAATTCTTGATAACTCGCACACAAATAAATAAGTAAATAAATATTTTTTCCAATCTGTTTTAATTTTTAATTTATTTATTCTCCTTAATTATTTATTTAAATAAATTTTAAGATTTTAGGCTTTTATCGTTCCAGTTATTTAAATTCGCGCGAAATTTATTCCAGCGACGAGCAGCAATTGAAGTGAGGACTAAATCAATTTGGCTCCAGTACATCCAATTTCACGTCCGAAATCAACCGAAAGCACTACTGAACTGTGAGAAAGCGTTCCACGTCAGTCTCCGATAGTTCCAAAGAGTAAGTGCCATTGAATTACGCTTAACTAAGCCAATTACAGAGATGCTTAAATCTCAATGTGGTCTCAGGAGACGATCTGAAGGGCATTCGGTTCCCAATATTCGAATTATTCTCTACGCGGAGAAAAGAATGAATACCCTACCAAACCACCATACCACCATATCATACCATACCATATGAATACCATAACTTGTTGAGTATTTCAGTCGATGGATTTCCCGTTACATTTTCTGTTCACACCCTATATATCTCTCCATTAAAGAATGTTACACTAAAAGGTTGCTATAAATAAAGCTTGTTACTACATTCCGAAGTTGAAAAATCGTCCGAGAAACAGGAAAGACCTTCGGAGAATGAAAGGGAGTTTTCCGAAAGAATGAAATTCTCCTGGAAGTGCAAATTATTGTGTCGAAGGTCAATCTGAGTTGGAATGCGACAACGGGATTCGAATGCGACCGTTCGAAATCTACAATTGATTCGGCTAAACACAATCAAACAATTCAAATTACATTTTGAATGCAAAGTTATGCGCTGCTATAATTTTCGCCAATATTAGTCCTTTACGATACCAAATTTATGTCTTAGATATCCTAAATAGCTTGCGGTAGCTTCTCATATTTGAAGACAAATAGAAAAAAACACTTCTACCTTTACCGCAGAGTTGGTGCGTCACAATAAAAACATTGGTTTTACACTCAGTAGTATATATATATATATATATATATATATATATATATATATATATATATATATATATATACACAGACTATAGGAGTAGAGTATCGTTCAAAGAACACATTCGAGAAGCAAAACAAAAGCCGAATAGAATTCAAAGATCATAAGTAGAACGCTGAGGTCATTCGGGAGTCAAAGAATCATAAATGGTTTCTGCTGATCGTTCTTTCCGCCGACTCCATTAGAGCAGCTGACAGATCAGGCTTTTGGTGCCTTCACTCCCCACTGTGCTAATTCCAAGTGCAGAGACGATGTCGGGGGGATACAAAATACATCGAAATCCATAATATGATCAACAACTAAGACACTTTTACATAGTAGTATTAGTTAATCAATTACCTAATTCAAAAATTATTTGATCATTTCACCTCGTCCACCACGAGAAACTGACAATTACTCAGTTGTGGACGAGATTCGTACGAGGTAATTTGGACACGTGATGACAGATTGGTTTTTAAACATTTACACCATTGAATAAACCATTTAAATTCTGAGTTATGTCTTTCTTGAGTCGGAGTCACTCATTTTTATGTGCATACAAGTATCGAAATGACAGAACAGCGTTTATTCCGATACTTTTCTTCAATCAGATTTAAATGGAATTAACCTAAATTGCGATCGGTGGATCTGCCTCACGATTCCTGGATCGAATTATAGAATGAGTTAAAAGTCATCTTAAAAGTCTCATAACGCGTGGACGATCTTGTAATTTGAATTACTCTTCTTAATAAATGATTGCTGCTGTTTGTAAAATGCATAAAAATTGGATTTGAAGCCATTTGATGATAAATCGGAATGAACTGATCGTTAACTAGAATTTTAAAAATTCTCTTATTGTGAAATGTGTCTTATTCAAACATTGTGATTTCATAGATAAAGTTTTGAGTAATCAAAGCCAACATTACCCAATTATTACACACATCTTTTTAATTATCACTAGTTGTTTGTCATTGAAGTTTCATTATTTGTTTTGTAACGAAATATAAACAACTTCTTTGATATACTCTCAGTTAGGAAGACCTCTTGAAAGTCAAAGGACTGATAATAAGTTTTCCTTCAATAATTTCATGGAAATCGAGAAAAAATTGCTCTCATCATTCCTTAACCCCAAGAAGAATATTTCTGTGTAATAAATTTAAGGGGTCAACAGAATATTATAACTCTTCTTGCCCTTGTAATGGATCTACTAGTTCATCAGATTATGTCAATGAGGACTCTATCGGGTAAGATGGCAGATATCGCGGGGCGGGAAATCCTAAATACCGAAGAAACGAAAATAAAAATGAATGAGTGTACCCGTTCGAGAATATGCAAAGGAAAGCGGGGGAATATCCTAAACGCTCTCAAATGCAGCTTCCGTTTCTACGTAGAGACGCATTCTTCAGCGCCGGTTTCTACCAGAGCCTTGTTAAGGAGAGAGTGCAAAAAATCCCCAATGCCAAGCGCACGAAATAAGATTAGTGGCGTCCCTTAAATCGCATTTCTGTAATTTAAATTCATCGCCGGAGTTTTATGGCTGCTCTATAAACGGGCGAGGTCCCAAGTTGTGTCAAAACAGTATAAATGGAATCAGGTTTCACAGTCATCGACGATCAAACGAGAAAATCTTTTGCCGGACTCGCTTCCTTAAATCGTCGTTCGGTTGGCGTTTTAATGGGCGTGTACTCTTGTAACGAACCTCATTCCGAATTCAAACCGGCCGAACATTTTCTTCTGACGTCTATATATGACTCTGCCATTACCATGGGAATCGATTTCCTTTGCTTCCGTCGGTTATTTAAATACTTCACTTTTGAATTCGACACATTCGTCGATATAGTTTATCCTCGATTAAACAAAAACCCGTCCCTTTGCTTCTAATTTAAATGGTTTAGCCTAGTTTCATTCATTCCCCTTAGACATTTTGCTCTTCTATCTATTGGTGTCATCAATTGATCTAGTATAGCGAAGAAAACTGTGAAGTCTTTGTTTGGTAAAGGTTACTGGTAACAGTTGACGATTCGGCACTGGGTTTTGGCCATTTTGAAGTGTTTCTCAGTTCAATGCAACTGTATTTGGAAAGCCAATTAAAGCAACGGTAATAACTGTCGGAAACACTATGTTTTTCCCGGTGTATAGGTCGACATTTACATTCAAAATTTCAAAAACCCCTAGAGTCGTCTAGTAGTATACGAACATTTTTTTATGAAACAGCTTTTTACAATAAATACGTAGCATAAAATGTGCTTTTTGCGTCTTTTTGTAAAAATATATCAAATATCTAAGTTCGAGATTTCACTACTATATGTAAGTTCGAGACTACACAACTTCAAAGTAACTGAAATTTTCAATTACTTTTATCGTTCAAAGAACATATCCTATAGTGAAGGCGAATCAGGATATCAGGAATTGGACGTAATATCAGGATGGTGTAAAGATTGGCAGCTGGATTTAAATATAAATAAATGCGTTGCCATGAGTTTTACGCGCTCCACAAACATAATTCCCGCGCAGTACCAAATCTCAGGTCATCCATTAGAGTTAGTGCACGACAACAAATACCTAGGAGTCACGTTTAGCAGTAACTTATCTTTTAAAGAAAATATTCGAGATGCGATAGGAAAAGCGAATAGAATGCAAAGATTAACTGGTAAAACTTTGAGAGGATGCTCATCGAGAGTCAAAGAAATAGCTTCTCTTATTCGCCCGAGTCTTGAATACTGCTGTGCGGTTTGGGACCCACACGAAGTAGGTTTAGTCACAGATTTAGAGATGGTCCAGCGTAGAGCAGCCCGATTCGTTCGCGGGGATTTCAGGTTTGATAGCAGCGTTACGGCAATGATAGAGTCCCTCGGTTGGAATTCACTTCAGATGAGAAGATCTGAATATCGTCGGAAACTTTTCGAAAAGTTCAATCGTTCAGAATTTATAGACGAAGTAAGTGAAATGTTAGTGCCAGTAAGGAGCGAACGAGAGAGGCATCGACGAAGCGTTATAGGGAAGTAATCACAAGGACGGATAATTACTTTTGGTCGTTTTTTCCCCAAGCTATTAGAGATGCTAATAGGTAGGAATGAATAATGGTGGTGTATTACACCCCCTGCCATACGCCTCTGGCGGCTCGCGGGGTATATATCTAAATCTAAATCTAAATCGTATGTTACGATTAACTGGTAGAACGTTGAGAGTCAAGGAAATAACTTACTTTTTCTTATTCGACCACGTCTAGAATACTACTGCGCAATCCACACGAAGTCTCAGATTTAAAGAAGGTCCGACGTAGAGTTTCCTCAGATGAGATTTCAGCAGCGTTTTGTTGGGATCCGCTCCAGATGAGAAGACCTGAATTTCAATGAATTCATTAGCTCAGAACTTTTTGACGAAGCAAATGACATCGTGACTCAAAACGAACGTGATCTTCGGAAGAGATCGACGAAGCTTGGAAATAATCACTGTTCCGCAGATTATTCTTAATTGTTTCACTCGTTCACAATTTACATCCGGTCACTACATTCGTGACTAACAATTTATTACTCGAATAGAACTGTAAAAAGTTCGTATTAATAAGAGAGGATAATAGAAACAAATTAGCTTTGTGAATAGCCTCGCGCTATGTAGTAGCATTAAAAAAGACAGCGGGAAAATAATCTTACTTTAGATAATATCTTATATACTATATTTTATATCTATCATAAAATGCAATTTAAAAGTAAACGGTTCCTCGTTTGTCACAATAAGGATTAAAGTGGAATATGTTCCAGTATAATCAAATTTCCTCTCGGGACGAGTTGTTTTTTAATAGTCTATCGGTTAATTTACTCTTGCGGTTTCCCCTCCATAGTTCATAATATTTAGTAGCAAGAGAACGTTGCCGAAAACAGAATGTTTACACATCGCTTTTCAAATATATTTCAGAGCGAAAAGACGATCAAGGTCACGCTTGATTTCGATTGCTTTCTTTACGACTGCTTCTCGCGTTGTTGGAGATTCGGTGGCCATCCGTATGAAGATCAGTTCCCTTTGTGGCAAATCCTGTTGAGAAAATCTGTGAGTCAACTGAAGATAATGTCGCATGGCCACTCCTTATCCAACAAATATTACGACTACACTCATTCCAACTCGAGTGCTCATAAATATTCGTAGAGTGATTGAAACCGCTCGGATTAAAGTTTAGTTTCAGGATTGGCGACGGTGAATTTAAACGTATGCGTAATAAACACGAGTGCCTTGAAAGCAATTTCAGATTTCGATATTATTTTTTTCGCGACTAATAACAATATACATATCACGCAAGAAAACTAAAAAATAAACATAGCAATAGGAATAGCTTCGACTAAATTTTGTTACGAATGATTAACTTTAATTTCGCTGAAGTGTGCATATATTCTTCTTATGCAATTGCTAACTAAAATTCTTTTGAAAAATGTTTCGATGAATCGAAGCGAACTGCTTTTTTTATAGATTCCTATTCCGAACTCAACGGATCTGAAATTTGCGATTCAAATTTTTATATTGTGTATTTGGCCTATAAAAGGAGGCCTTAAACTCCCTAAGCCCGATGGTAAAAAAATCCTCACCCCTCCGAGTGGACGGACTACACCTTTGGGGAAGGCGTGGAGAGAATACCGAGTGAGCATTCAACTCTATATCAATATCCTAAACACCACACTACTACCTAACATCAATAACCACTTAAGACCGTAAAAGAAGGAAAGCTGAGGAGCGGAAAGTAGGAGCTTATTAGAAAACTTCATCAATGCGGTAAATTTGATGAAAAGGATTGTGCGCTGGGAGTTTCGAGAACCAGGATAAATTGGAATCGATCACCGTGCTGAAGAAAGGAATCGGCGGAGTAATGCTGAATGAGAGGCCGAGTGGATCTTACTGCTAAAACTAGAAACAATATCATCCAGGTGTATAAGCAAACTTCAACTCAAGAAGAGGAGGTGGTGGAAGCTTGGTTGGAGACCTTATGCGTGGGGTCAAGGGAGAGGAATACATGTAGAGCCTGGAATGCGGTTGTGTGATCCGCATGCAAAGTTTGAAACAAAACAGTCGAACCCATGGCATTTGTGGGTCCAAAGCCATCTAGAAAACACAAAGTCACCTATAATCCATGGACAGGAAATATTTCGCCCAACACATATAGGAAATGGATACAGATTCACATATATATCTTATGAGTTAGCAGTGGAACTGCAACTGTATTTATGTAAACATTTACATAATTATTTTTTCGCTTTTCTATTCCTCGATGAATTAGCATCTCGTAAATTCTGCATTTATTCTATTTTATATAATGCAACTTTTATTGTTTACAATACTAAGAAAAGTATAATACTAAGATAAGAGGAAACGGTCCGAAATTTGAAAAATACTTAGGTAAAACCAAATTAAAATTGTTTTGTTTCACAGTTGCAACCTAAGATTCTGAGAAATTGAATTATTTCACAGAATCTCCGAGATCAGGGTCATCTCGTGTCAATTATAGCTATTGTCTCTACAGCTGTCCCCCTTATTTCATCATAACACGTGCAATATCCCCCCAGCAATAACAGGCGAAGACGGATGTGCAAGGGACGAGGATTTACGGATTATGATGAAACCTGAGGTTCTGTAGACTATGGGCGGGCGGGAATGTCCTTGAATTAATAATTTCGTAAAATAAGAGCGTCTTGATGGAATTATTAGAAAAAATTGATAAATGATAAACTGGAAAAAACAAAAATAATGACATTGCCTACATAGATAAGAATATATAAATGACTTCTAAAAATGTAGGAATTGTACGTGCCTTAACTTTTAGTGCTTTTTACCTTAATTTTCAAATAAAAAGTGAAATATCGTTTTATGCGCCACCTTAAGAGTTATTCCCTGAAAAGAGAATACTATAGGCAACATAGCAGTTAAGAAAAATCTTGCCAATATTTGTGAATTCGCCCCCAAGATTGATTTAAGTAAAACAATGCAGTGCGCTGACGCGGGTGACGGCCGGGCGTCGTATAACTCATGAGATTCCCATTTTTGTGACTATTTTTCTAATTTGTAGCATATGTTGCTTCCTCTACCGTATCTCATAAATGAACCATTATTTCCGTTGATTACACATTCCCGTTTCTATCCATGTTATGGAGGTAGGCTAAAATATTATCTGTGGGTCCCGATTTTCCCCTTGAAATAGCTTGAGAGCTTTAACGGAAAGAAATAGACGTAGTTGGGGAACAAGCAATTTACGAAAAATTTGAAAGCATTTAGAATTGTAAGTTTCCTTGAGAAGCAACTCTGTCCCCCTTGCAGGCGTCCTCTCGCGGCACATTTTACCTTAGGGCGGACCGAAAAAAACGCTTTATTCGCACTGTGCGGGGAAATTGTGCACTGATATGAGGATGTCGTATGTGAAATTATTCCGAAATAAGATAATATTAACCACCGCCGCCCGAGCCCTAAAATTTAAAAATTTGCGAAAGTACAGGCGCATATAAGAAACAAACACCTATGGAGACTGAGTAATTCTAAATAACGACATTTTATTAAGTTTCAACGATGAATGTATTTCTCTGTAGTAAGTTCCTGCAATTTAAACGTAATATATGGTTTTACGAAGCCTGAGAATAATCAATAGATTTCGAGCACAGGCAATCCGCAAACTGACTAAATATTCCCGCGAAATAGGACATCGCATTTTGCCTTTGCCTCAATTGCCTTGATTTTTATAAAAGTTTTCCATAAATCTTTACTTTATACTTACTAACCGTCAAAACTGGGTTCAGTTATTACTGTTACCTCGTAAATTAAGTTGACGTCCTGTTTATCAAAACTCATAGAAGGGAGTTAGAATTTCATCAAATCTTTCTAACGGTTTCCCCTTGATTTTAGTATTATTTCAATAGCACGAGCCTTTTCTCATCGGCCAGAAGAAGAATATTCACTGGGAGAGCAAACAAGTGTTTCCCTGAATGATTGAGTGAGGACGTAATTTGATGTTTCATGAAATATATTCATGAAGTGCTTTGGTCCTGACGTGCATAGTGGCCGTAATTTTATTGCAAATTAGCCAAGCCAAGGAAGCCATCCTCCCAATTGGTCATTAGTTCGAAGAGGCGATGGAGATAAGGAGATTCCGAGAACAGAAAATATTCCACGATCGCCACAAACGAATATCTATTTCGAAGATTACTTCTTAAATGAGATCCCTTGATATCAACAAATTCAGGAGTACGGTAAAGAAAAATTGTATAACTATATGCTGAGGTGTCTTCCAGAGGAATCGATCGAACAGAGTGATGATGACACTGATGAAGAATCAGATGCTTTTGAGTGTTTTTATCATTTCTTCTTGATAACGTATGTAAAATATATGCATAAAGAGTTAATTTATTACTTTGATAATTCTATTGCCAAACTAATTGGTGTACCTGATTAAAATTTTATTGTCATATTCTGTGTTCGGTGATTTATTTTACAAATCTCCCACTATCAAATTATTGCAATCGAATCTTTGTCGTAAACCCCGACTAAAATAGAAATGATGGCACATTGTTTCGCACCATTTCTGTGCTTGTAGAACTATTAAAATAATAACTCCATTGAAAATTATGATAGCAGTGATACAGTTAATAATACTGTCACATCTATTAGCGGGTAAATTTGAAAAATTGACTGCACCTAATTTGAATTAGTTATGATAAATTGTTTAAACAATTAATGAAGTAGAGTTATAATAATGCGAGATAAATTATACTAACATCCAAATTAGAATCCTTAGATATGAATTATATTCAAATATTTTCGAAGCTAAGAAAATTACTTTAAATTTAATTGTTTAAAAATTGTGCAAAAAAACAATAGTAATCACTAGATAGCTGCATAAAACATTTAATTTAGATTAATCGGATACATAATTTGAATTTACGATTGTAGAAATAACATTAAATGTCATTTGGGTTTTTAAATTCAGTGTTTATACAAATGGTGCGATAAGAACAAAAATATCTCATATGTAGAAAAAATAACTTCAAATTCGAAATAACTAGATCAAAAACTATAGAGATCAATCTTTGCATTAATTAAGTAAGCTATAATTTTAGCGGTATTAATTTTGGCCTGCTTTTTTCGATTTGGGACCACTGTTTGATGCCCTGTGCGACCATTCAGAGTTTGAATTTTATATGAGGGATTAAGAACGGTTTTTTGCATCCAATTTACAGACTACTAGGTGTTAGATTTTTAAGCGTTTGAGAATTAAGTACTCCGAGAAAAAGTAAACGCTGCAAGAGATGGCACAATTAAAAAAGGGATGCAGGAAATTAAAGTTAAATTTCAGATGCAAATATCATCGCTACATTTTCTTCGTAATTATCTATAATTTATAGGTAGAAAGAAATCAAGCATTTCTGAAAAAAAGATTGTCTTCCTCAATTTCTATTTTTACATCTGTCGTATGTTTTATTCCTTTAAAGATTAGCTCTTGGGTCGGTTGGGTCGTTAAACCCGTTACAGTCGAAATTTAAATGCGGCATTAAATATCACATTTTTATGACACGTATGTTTCACAAGTTGGAATAACTTACTGCTCCCATTTATATGAGCCGATCTTTTATAAAGAAATAATTTTCCTACAAAGATTGAGTCATCTCATTCACTAATTTATACTTTCATAAACTATCTTCCTTAACCCTTTAAGGACCTATAAGAGAACTACGATTGAAAAACCGTTTTCTTCTTTTGATATCTGTTAATTAGGTTAACTTTTAATACCAACTCAATGCTTATTAAATTCTATGGAATATTATCTTAGATATCACATGGGAAAAACATGTCTCTATGAGCAGCCTAGTGAAAAATTCTTCATAATCTATTATTCATAGACGCTACTACGGATCACGGATGCTTCTCCGGATATATATTTTGTAAAGATGCCTCTCCCGATATAAGAAATGGGAAAATAGTAGTACTCAAAAACTAAATCTTATCTTATCTTATCTTATCTTATATATATATAAAAATGGATGTTTGTTTGTATGTTTGTATGTTCCAGATAATCTCGAAAACTAGATGTTGCACAATGTTCAAACTTTTAACATCATTAAATGTATTCCCTGGGATGATCAAGTGGTACTTTTAATTTTCCTAAAGTCCACGGTTCGAATCCAGACGAGTAAAACAGTTTGCATAAGAAATACACGTAAAGTTCATTTTTTTCGTTGCATGATTCGTTTCTTTTGCAAAACTAAATTAGAAAGAACAGTCGTAGGAAGTCGAAACTAGCATCAAAAGAAGGGAAATAGAATAAAGATTCTTATTTTGGTCGTGAAATATCGTTTGCGACTCGAAATTGCGAGAATTTTGATAAAATATACGAAAATTTTGTCTAAATTTCCATGTAGTAAACAACTCATTCCCTTGACGATATAATTTTTTTTAAATTCGAATTTTGTTGACGAGTCTGTAGCAACCAAGTTTTATTTACATCAACTTACTTGTTTACCGTCTTTTTCGTAAAATGAAATGAGATTTATAACAGTGGTTTACTGAAAATGGATATCTGTCGATCAATTCAACTGGTTGCGTATGGTAGGTTGGTAGGTTCTGGTAGGTTGGTAGGTCCTGGTAGGTTGCGTAAGTTTTGAAGTATATTCTTCTGAATTAAGTACTAGATCTAATCTCTTTGCAATGATGTATTTAGCGATTGACGGGAATGGAGTTAGAGAAGAACGTAAAGATTTCCCAGATTCGGAGTTTGTAATCTTTGAAGAGTTGAACGGCGAGTTGTTAAGTTGTAGCAAACCTCGAGCATCGTATGATAGACCAAAAAGGTAAAGAAATTTTATTTTATTACATGCAGAGTATAAAAATTGATTCAATCGTTGTTTTTAAGTGCTTCCACTCCATATTCATTTACTATCCTTCTGTTATTGGTGTTTAATTTTTGTTTCTATTTTGACATTGCGATTACTTTTGTGGTTCGTGTTTATGTTACACATTTTAAGATTGAGATACCAGTCAGTTCCAAAATACATTTACTTTCCGAGTAGAATATTCATCGTTGGTTATTTGAGTGAAATGTAATTTATTTCTGTCATTTACGTTTAATGCTTGATTCATTTGGCCCCTTTGTACCTGTATGAAAATGTAACTTTAAACGTGGTACTGCTTATCCTAATGTGATCTAAGAATATATACATATATATATTTCAAAACAAGGGAAATAGAATAAAGATTTAGATATTTTGGCTGAGAAATCTCGTATGCGATTTGAAATTGCAAGAACTTTGATAAAATATACGAAAATTCCGTCTAAATTTTCATGTTATAAACAAACCCTTGACGATCAAGGCGATTGTTGATTCCGAACTCATGTGTTAGAAGAAGAAGACATGGCGGATTAAACTGGACATGGCCAGTTAAAATAAATTTTGAAAATAAGAGTTGAAGATTTATGATAAAGAAAAAATTGAAAGGCATTTTAAATTTTTTTTGTGACAAAGAATATCCTGTGAAGAAACGCACGTTGAAAGGTACGAAAATTTTTTCATTGATTTTTTCAATTTTCTTTAAGCGTCTGTGAAAACCGAGTTTTGTTTATGGTAACGTAATTGTTAACTGAATTTTCAGTGAAATAAAACGATTTTGAAATTCGTACGTTGATAGAATTTGCATTCTCGCTGTCAATTCCACTGATTTAAAATAATAACGTGGTGAGTTGTGAACATCTCTCATATTATTTTTGAGTTTTGACGGAAATTACGGACGTCCTTATTTCTTATGTTTTATCGGTCTTTGTTTTCTTTTACATTTTGAGCGACGAGTGGTCAGGAGCGAATAAGTAACATTCCAAAGCCTAAAAAGGTAAAGGGATTTCAGTTATCTGTAGACCGCAAAAAATCTAAGATATTGTAGTAGAATGGGTAATCTCTTACTTCAATCCAAATCCAAACTACTGCCCGCGGGACGCATCTGCTGTTTGATAGTTAATAAAGCTGAAAAGTTTGGAGACCCCTACTTGAAACGCAGTATATTGTGGATATCATAGACACGAGTATAATAGTTTTTGAAATCATTTCTCAGTTTTTCAATCACAAATGAATAAAGTCTACTCTACTGCACTATAATACTATGCTATTATGTGTTGAAAATTCTTACTGCAACAGATGTAAAAACGTTTAAAAAACTTATGTAACATTAATGGCCGGTATTGTAATGTATATTTTGCGTTGTTTATAACTTTAATCTTCATATAAATGGCTTTGTCTTTTCGTTATATTGTTTATCAGTTTCAATATTATGAAATTGCATGATTTTATGTATTGTTAATTGTTGAAAGTGAAAAATTCTGTTTTTTTTCGAAACCGTATAGAAATAACTAATGCTGCGGAAATTATAGCTGCAGTAGCAATATCAACGTTCAATTTTAATTACGAGCATCGTGATCAACTTACTGATTTATGCATTTCGTTATGAATATATAGTATGATTTACTTAGGTGTTTACTGGACGGAGTGCCATGTCGAAATAAAACTCTGATATTGAAAACAGCTAACCCAAATGACAATACATATTTAACATACTGTACGCTGAAATTTATTAATTTGACCTCAGCCGAAGAATAGGTTATAAATCTTAAACATCTTGAACATAAGTTTGTTTTCGGGATAAGAAACTATACAGATAACCACAAAATGTAAATTTACTTAAGCCACTATGCACCTTCTCAACGGAGGTAGGTGGTGTCTGTATTTATTGATTACTGTGAAGATTCTACGCTGAATATATTTTGTGGGTCCAGGAAATAATTTATTTTAGAAGTTTTTCATTAGTTAATGGAGAAGGAATTAATATATCAGATCATTTACACTGCTAATATTTTCCCCAGCCATACGTCACTCGCAGAGTACATAAATCTAAAAATCTTAACCAAGTCCCGTACACAGACATATCGGCAAAGTGTTTACCGAGATCAAACTAGCATTTTTCGAGGCCTTATCACTTGGATCCAAAAGGAACTTTCCTGACATATTTCTGAGTGAGACTGCCAATGTTATTATTCGATCGAAAATATTTTCAGCAATAAAATAATTGCAAATATTTATTAGGTTTGTAATCAAATACTTTTCTGCTAACTTAACCCAATGCACTTATCATATAATGAATTTCGACTTACGAGCATAGCTCCACAGACTGATTTCGGTAAAGTTGTCCCTCTATTGTCATGGCTTTTATCGTTTCATCCTAAAATGGCGCTGTGTCTTGCACTTAATCATTCCCAAGATCTACGACTACGTTTTTGGGCATTAATTAACATACCACTACATTTTATACGAGTCACGAATTCTCACTAACAACCTCATGTTATAAGTATAGCCAAGATAAAACAATGAAACATACCTTCTGGTTCCATGATACACCATTTCTTATTTAATGTCTATAGTTTTTTCTTCACGTAAGAAATACAACAATGACGTCTTTGTCCATTCTCGGAATTACACTTATTCAGTTACTGACGATATCCTCTCAATGATGACCAGTCGAAAGTTTGCGGCTTCAGTCGGCGTAGAAAGAAGAAAATTGCTCCTTTAGGAGATAAAAGTCAGAGGGGAAGAAGCTATTATGTATGCCTCTTTTCATACGTAGATACATTTTCATACATTGTTACCGAAAAGCTCATTCAGATACTAGAACCTGCCTTTAGATATAAAGAAGATGTAAGCCAAGGGAGAAGAAGCTAAAGTAAGCCTCACTTTCATATGTAGATACATTTTGACACATTGTCACGGAAAAGATCATCAACCTGCGTAAAATTGAATATTGAGTTAGAGTGGATTTGTAGACTTAATTGTGACTTACATTTCTTGGTATATTGGTTTCGAAAGTCTGGTATTCGCTATTTAACAACAATTATGAAGAATTTGTTACGATCAAGGTTATTACACTGATATTCATGAAATTAAAAATCCCCGTTGAGAATCAACGGGTACTTCTGCTAGTATATCTATAAAAATGGCTGTATATGTGTATATATATATGTATATATGTATATTCCAGGTAATCTCAAAAAGTAGACGTTGCACAATGTTCAAACTTTTAACATCATTAAATGTCTTCCCGGGAATGATCAAGTGGTAATTTAAATTTACCTAAAGTCCACAGTTTGAACCCAGACGAGTAAAACAGTTTGCATAAGAAATACACGTAAAGTTAATTTTTTTCGTTGTATGCTTCATTTCCTTTGCTAAACTAAATTAGAAAAAACAGTCGTAGGAAGTCCAAACTAGCACCAAAAGAAGGGAAATAGAATAAAGATTCTTATTTTGGTCGTGAAATATCTTTTGCTATTCGAAATTGCGAGAATTTTGATAAAATATACGAAAATTTTGTCTAAATTTCCATGTAGTAAACAACTCATTCCCTTGACAATCTAGGTGATTGTTGATTCCGAGCTCAAGCGTAATTCCATAGAAGACTTGGAAAATTTTTAAAATTTCGAATTTTGTTGACGAGTCTGTAGCAACCAAGTTTTATTTATAGCAACATAATTGTTTACCGTCTTTTTCGTAAATTAAATGAGTTTTATATTTGTGGTTTACCAAAAATTGATTTTTATCGATCAATTCAACGGGCTGCGTATAAAAATCCTGGTAAGTTGCGGATGTATTGAATATATATTCTTCTGAATTAAGTATTAAATCTAATCTATTAGCAATAATGTATTTTTAGCGATTTACGGAAATGGAGTTAGCGAAGAAGGTAAAGATTTCCCAGATTCGGTGTTTGTAATCTTTGAAGAGTTGAACGGCGAGTTGTAAAGTTGTAGCAAACCTCCAGCATCGTATGATAGACCAAAAAGGTAAAGAAATTTTATTTTGTTGTATGCAGAATGTAAAAATTGATTTATTTGTTGCTTTTAAGTGCTTCCATTCCATATTCATTTACTATCCTTCTGTTATTGGTGTTTAATTTTTGTTCCTATTTTGATATTGCGATTACTTTTGTGTTATTTGTCTTCCGTGTATATGTTGCAGGTACTAAGATTGGGAAGCAAGTCAGCTCCACAATACACTTACCTTCCGCAAAGTATATTCAACGATGCTTATTAGAGCGATATATAATTTATTTCTGTCATTTATGTTTGATTCATTAGTACCCCTGTACCTGTCTGAAAATGTCTCTTTAAACGTGTGTTACCTATTATCTTAATGTGATATTACAATACATCTTAATATTGCCTCAGTTGGAGATATTTTTCATTCAGAGTATTTGAGATTGGATATTGAGTTGGTGCGGCTTTGTAGAATTCATTGTAACTTAAATTTATTGGTATTTTGGATTGAAAAGTCTGGTATAAGCTATCTATCAACAAATGTGAAGTATTTTTTACAATTATGGTGTTTATGAAATGTAACATCCCCGTTGAGAATCAACGGGAAATTCTGCTATATATATATCTATAAAAATGCCTGTATGTGTGTATGTATATATGTATATTCCACATAATCTCGAAAACCAGATGTCGCACAATGTTCGAACTTTTAACATCATTAAAAGTCTTCCCGGGGATGATCAAGTGGTAGTTATAATTTCCCGAAAGTCCACGGTTCGAACCCAGATGAGTGAAATAGTTTGCATAAGAAATACACGTAAAGTTAATTTTTTTCGTTGCAGGGTTCATTTCTTTTGAAAAACTAAATTAGAAAGAACGGTCGTAAGGAGTCGAAACGAGCATAAAAAGAGGGGAAATAGAATAAAGATTTTTATTTTGGTCCAGAAATATCGTTTTCGATTCGAAATTGCGAGAATTTCGATAAAATATACGAAAATTTTGACTAAATTACCATGTGTAAACAAACCCATTCCCTTGACGATTTAAATTTTCTTAAATTCGAATTTTGTTGACGAGTCTGTAGCAACCAAGTTTTATTTACATCAACTTAATTGTTTACCGTTTTTTTCGTAAAATGAAATGAGTTTTATAGTTGTGGTTTACTGAAAATGGATTTCTATCGACCAATTAAACTGGTTGCGTATCATGGTACGTTGCGGAAGTTTTGAATATATTCTTCTGAATTAAGTGCTTAATCTAATATATTTGCAATTATGTATATTTAGCGATTGACGGAAATGGAGTTAGCGAAGAACGGAAAGATTTCCCAGATTCGGTGTTTGTAATCTTTAAGGAGTCGAACGGCGAGTTGTAAAGTTGTATCAAACCTCAAACATCATATACAAGGCCAAAAAGGTAAAGAAATTTTATTTTGTTTCATGCAGAATGTAAAAATTGATTTAATCGTTATTTTTAAGTGCTTCCACTCCATATTAATTTACTATCCTTCTGTTAATGTTTTTAATTTTTGTCCCTTTTTTGACCTTGCGATAACTTTTGTCTTATTTGTGTTCCGTGTTTATGTTACACATTTCAAGATTGAGATACGAGTCAGCTCCGTAATACACTTACTTTCCCAAAGAAAATTTCATCGGTGGTTATTAGAGAGATATAAAATTTATTACTGTAATTTATATGTAATATTTTATAACTTTGCCCCCCTGTACCTGTCTGAAAATTTCTCTTTAAACGTGGTACCTATTACCTAAATGTGATCTTAGAATATATTTTTATTTTCTCTATGTTGGAGATATTTCTCAATCGGAGTATATGAGATTGAATATTGAATTGGTGCTGCTTTGTAGACTTCATCATAACTTATAATTCTTAGTATATTGGAGTAGAAATTAAGGCTCCCGGATAGTCATGTAGACAGCGCGTTTGCCTTTGGTGAAAGCGGTCCCGGGTTCGATTCCCGGTGGGAGCCAATGTGCGAAATGACCTAAGCTGTCGAAGCACTTTTAACAATACTACTGGAGTAGAAAGTCTGGTATTGGCTATCTATCAATAATTACGAAGTATGTGTTACGATCAAGGTTGTTACAATGGTATATACGAGATTTAACTTCCCCGTTGAGAATCAACGGGCACTTCAGCTAGTATATATATAAAAATGGATGTTTGTTTGTATGTTTGTATGTTTGTATGTTCCAGATAATCTCGAAAACTAGACGTCACACGATGTTCTAACTTTTAACATCATTAAATGTATTCCCTGGGATGATCAAGTGGTACTTTTAATTTTCCTAAAGTCCACGGTTCGAATCCAGACGAGTAAAACAGTTTGCATAAGAAATACACGTAAAGTTCATTTTTTTCGTTGCATGATTCGTTTCTTTTGCAAAACTAAATTAGAAAGAACAGTCGTAGGAAGTCGAAACTAGCATCAAAAGAAGGCAAATAGAATACAGATTCTTATTTTGGTCGTGAAATATCGTTTGCGACTCGAAATTGCGAGAATTTTGATAAATTATACGAAAATTTTGTCTAAATTTCCATGTAGTAAACAACTCATTCCCTTGACGATATAATTTTTTTTAAATTCGAATTTTGTTCACGAGTCTGTAGCAACCAAGTTTAATTTACATCAACATAATTGTTTACCGTCTTTTTCGTAAAATGAAAAGAGATTTATAACAGTGGTTTACTGAAAATGGATTTCTGTCGATCAATTCAACTGGTTGCGTATAAATATCCTGGTACGTTGCGTAAGTTTTGAAGTATATTCTTCTGAATTAAGTACTAGATCTAATCTCTTTGCAATGATGTATTTAGCGATTGACGAGAATGGAGTAAGAGAAGAACGTAAAGATTTCCCAGATTCGGTGTTTGTAATCTTTGAAGAGTTGAACGGCGAGTTGTAAAGTTGTAGCAAACCTCGAGCATCGTATGATAGACCAAAAAGGTAAAGAAATTTTATTTTATTACATGCAGAATATAAAAATTGATTCAATCGTTGTTTTTAAGTGCTTCCACTCCATATTCATTTACTATCCTTCTGTTATTGGTGTTTAATTTTTGTTTCTATTTTGACATTGCGATTACTTTTGTGGTTCGTGTTTATGTTACACATTTTAAGATTGAGATACCAGTCAGTTCCAAAATACATTTACTTTCCGAGTAGAATATTCATCGTTGGTTATTTGAGTGAAATGTAATTTATTTCTGTCATTTACGTTTAATGCTTGATTCATTTGGCCCCTTTGTACCTGTATGAAAATGTAACTTTAAACGTGGTACTGCTTATCCTAATGTGATCTAAGAATATATACATATATATATTTCAAAACATGGGAAATAGAATAAAGATTTAGATATTTTGGCTGAGAAATATCGTATGCGATTTGAAATTGCAAGAATTTTGATAAAATATACGAAAATTCCGTCTAAATTTTCATGTTATAAACAAACCCTTGACGATCAAGGCGATTGTTGATTCCGAACTCATGTGTTAGAAGAAGAAGACATGGCGGATTAAACTGGACATGGCCAGTTAAAATAAATTTTGAAAATAGGAGTTGAAGATTTATGATGAAGAAAAAATTGAAAGGCATTTTACATTTTTTTTGTGACAAAGAATATCCTGTGAAGAAACGCACGTTGAAAGATACGAAAATTTTTTCATTGATTTTTTCAATTTTCTTTAAGCGTCTGTGAAAACCGAGTTTTGTTTATGGTAACGTAATTGTTAACTGAATTTTCAGTGAAATAAAACGATTTTGAAATTCGTACGTTGATAGAATTTGCATTCTCGCTGTCAATTCCACTGATTTAAAATAATAACGTGGTGAGTTGTGAACATCTCTCATATTATTTTTGAGTTTTGACGGAAATTACGGACGTCCTTATTTCTTATGTTTTATCGGTCTTTGTTTTCTTTTACATTTTGAGCGACGAGTGGTCAGGAGCGAATAAGTAACATTCCAAAGCCTAAAAAGGTAAAGGGATTTCAGTTATCTGTAGACCGCAAAAAATCTACGATATTGTAGTAGAATGGGTAATCTCTTACTTCAATCCAAATCCAAACTACTGCCCGCGGGACGCATCTGCTGTTTGATAGTTAATAAAGCTGAAAAGTTTGGAGACCCCTACTTGAAACGCAGTATATTGTGGATATCATAGACACGAGTATAATAGTTTTTGAAATCATTTCTCAGTTTTTCAATCACAAATGAATAAAGTCTATTCTACTGCATTATAATACTATGCTATTATGTGTTGAAAATTCTTACTGCAACAGATGTAAAAACGTTTAAAAACTTATGTAACATTAATGGCCGGTATTGTAATGTATATTTTGCGTTGTTTATAACTTTAATCTTCATATAAATGGCTTTGTCTTTTCGTCATATAGTTTATCAGTTTCAATATTATGAAATTGCATGATTTTATGTATTGTTAATTGTTGAAAGTGAAAAATTCTGTTTTTTTCGAAACCGTATAGAAATAACTAATGCTGCGGAAATTATAGCTGCAGTAGCAATATCAACGTTCAATTTTAATTACGAGCATCGTGATCAACTTACTGATTTATGCATTTCGTTATGAATATATAGTATGATTTACTTAGGTGTTTACTGGACGGAGTGCCATGTCGAAATAAAACTCTGATATTGAAAACAGCTAACCCAAATGACAATACATATTTAACATACTGTACGCTGAAATTTATTAATTTGACCTCAGCCGAAGAATAGGTTATAAATCTTAAACATCTTGAACATAAGTTTGTTTTCGGGATAAGAAACTATACAGATAACCACAAAATGTAAATTTACTTAAGCCACTATGCACCTTCTCAACGGAGGTAGGTGGTGTCTGTATTTATTGATTACTGTGAAGATTCTACGCTGAATATATTTTGTGGGTCCAGGAAATAATTTATTTTAGAAGTTTTTCATTAGTTACTGGAGAAGGAATTAATATATCAGATCGTTTACACTGCTAATATTTTCCCCAGCCATACGTCACTCGCAGAGTACATAAATCTAAAAATCTTAACCAAGTCCCGTACACAGACATATCGGCAAAGTGTTTACCGAGATCAAACTAGCATTTTTCGAAGCCTTATCACTTGGATCCAAAAGGAACTTTCCTGACATATTTCTGAGTGAGACTGCCAATGTTATTATTCGATCGAAAATATTTTCAGCAATAAAATAATTGCAAATATTTATTAGGTTTTTAATCAAATACTTTTCTGCTCACTTAACCCAATGCACTTATCATATAATGAATTTCGACTTACAAGCATAGCTCCACAGACTGATTTCGGTAAAGTTGTCCCTCTATTGTCATGGCTTTTATCGTTTCATCCTAAAATGGCGCTGTGTCTTGCACTTAATCATTCCCAAGATCTACGACTACGTTTTTGGGCATTAATTAACATACCACTACATTTTATACGAGTCACGAATTCTCACTAACAACCTCATGTTATAAGTATAGCCAAGATAAAACAATGAAACATACCTTCTGGTTCCATGATTCACCATTTCTTATTTAATGTCTATAGTTTTTTCTTCACGTAAGAAATACAACAATGACGTCTTTGTCCATTCTCGGAATTACACTTATTCAGTTACTGACGATATCCTCTCAATGATGACCAGTCGAATGTTTGCGGCTTCAGTCGGCGTAGAAAGAAGAAAATTGCTCCTTTAGGAGATAAAAGTCAGAGGGGAAGAAGCTATTATGTATGCCTCTTTTCATACGTAGATACATTTTCATACATTGTTACCGAAAAGCTCATTCAGATACTAGAACCTGCCTTTAGATATAAAGAAGATGTAAGCCAAGGGAGAAGAAGCTAAAGTAAGCCTCACTTTCATATGTAGATACATTTTGACACATTGTCACGGAAAAGATCATCAACCTGCGTAAAATTGAATATTGAGTTAGAGTGGATTTGTAGACTTAATTGTGACTTACATTTCTTGGTATATTGGTTTCGAAAGTCTGGTATTCGCTATTTAACACAATTATGAAGAATTTGTTACGATCAAGGTTATTACACTGATATTTATGAAATTAAATATCCCCGTTGAGAATCAACGGGTACTTCTGCTAGTATTTAGATAAAAAGAATTTGTCTTTGTTTTAACAACCCCTTTAAATACAAAATCTCTAAAGAAATTGCAGTGGTCGTACGAGTGAACCCATTGAGCCCTGCAATACGTCATTTCAGCGTCTTCCACTATTGCTTAAAATATGGCTTCATTTATCTGTAAAAAAAGAAGAAATTATTATTTTCCAATATATTTGGAACGCAAGGCGCTGAGCAACTAGACAAAATAAATAAGAGGGACAGCGTTGGGACAATCAAGATATACACAACGAGAGGCCTCAAAAGTGGGATAAACTCAATTATTTGAAAATGAACGTATGTATTGAGATAATGCGCATCTTCAAATGTATATATAGAGCCTGGGTAGAGAGTCTCAGTAAATGCTTGGGTTTTTTACGCGGGAAGAAAGAACGGCAAAAATTTAGTCATGTAGTATTATGCAGCCGCCAACAATGAACACACGGAAACGAGTTTACTTTTGGTTTCATTGCTTTAGATATGGACTCCCAACTATTTAATATCACAAAGGTTCCCTTTTAGTTTTAAGGTTAACTTCCGACTCAATGATCGCCGTTTCCAGAGACTGAAAAAATAGATTGTAATCGAAGAACAAAATATTTGTTTTAGTTTTGGTGATAGTAAGTTGGAAAATATAACTGCTACATGCTTCTCTATCAATAACAGCTCAGAGCAGCTGGAAATATATACACAACGAACATACCACAAATGATAGATTAGATTTCATTTTCTTACATTATATGCATACCTTCAATGTATATGAATGACAGCACCGGACCACGAACTCCGGTAGCCCAACATCTGCAGCTTGTTTGTTATTGAATAGCCACTGTCGAGGAATTTATTTCGGATAATCCGAGAATATCAATTATTCAGAGAGTTCTTAATATCCGATGGATTTAATCAATCAGGATTTTGGAAAGCATACTTCAGATTGTGTTTTTCCGTTTCCACGTTTTCGCATACATTCATTTTAGTTTCCCCTCTTCTTCGTAAATTCTAAAATAAATAATCTGCAAGTATCAATTTTCATATATAATATTCTTTAATTTTAGCCTATTTATGTCACTATATATGAAATAGAGGAGGATTTTCTATCCTACGATCCAACTCAACATCTCGGATGCCTCCGTATTTCGATACAACCCTTTAATATTTCATAAAATCGATCTCCTTGGTAGTCCGCTGAATACGTATGTCAAGAGGGAGACACCATCGAGTTCCATCGGACAAAAGGATTCTCTCGAAACAAATTGCTCATCAAAATTGAAGGACGTTGATCTTCCACAATGGGATTCCATCGAGGTCTCCTCTCTTTAATTAGAGCAAGTCACAAATGCTATCGTTGAACATGCGTAATTACCTGAGCGCCAATTAGAATGGCAGCGAATTTGCGGGCCTTCGAAGGACACGCGTCCGGGAAATAGACGCTCATCGCACCAATTGTTTCGCTTTTCGACGACCTCTCGACCTTGGAATGTTTTATTTCTCATTCTCGAGTTGATATGAGATTCGTGATCTATCGGAGTAAGATCCCACTGACGTGATTCACGGAATTCCTTAGCAATGTTTACATTCCGACGAAAGAAGGCGGAAGGATTGACAATATTACCTACGAAGGATATTACTTTACATTTGTTGGTTTTTCTTCAATAGTTTTAGTTTTTCGTAGCTTACTACAAGGATTCCTTTCTTGTTGTTTATCACTCATTGACGGAGGCTTCCCAGTTGAAATTTTTAGCCTTCAACTTTTAGACTTTAGTCTCTTTTTTGTTTGACAAATTTTTCAAAGGTTTGGTTACTCGATCGTTCTATTATCGTTGTTTTCCCTTTTAAAATGTTTACCACCAAGTTCTGATTTTGGTCTCAATAACTTACTTTAGGAGAATATTAGTTTGACTCGAAAGTTTGAAAATGTCCCAAGATTCTCTCTTCTTCTTCATTGTTCGGATGCCGTTTTAGATTTTAGATTTAGATATATACCCCGCGAGCCGCCATAGGCGTATGGCAGAGGGTGTAATACACCACCATTATTCATTCCTACCTATTAGCATCTCTAATAGCTTGGGGAAAAAACGACCAAAAGTAATTATCCGTCCTTGCGATTACTTCCCTATAACACTTCGTCGATGCCTCTCTTGTTCGCTCCTTACTGGCACTAAAATTTCACTTACTTCGTCTATAAATTCTGAACGATTGAACTTTTCGAAAAGTTTCCGACGATATTCAGATCTTCTCATCTGAAGTGAATTCCAACCTAGGGACTCTATCATTGCCGTAACGCTGATATCAAACCTGAAATCCCCGTAAACGAATCGGGCTGCTCTACGCTGGACCATCTCTAAATCTGAGACTAAACCCACTTCGTGTGGGTCCCAAACCGCACAGCAGTATTTAAGACTCGGGCGGATAAGAGAAAAGTAAGCTATTTCTTTGACTCTCGATGAGCATCCTCTCAACGTTCTACCAGTTAATCTTTGCATTCTATTCGCTTTTCCTATCGCATCTCGAATATGTTCTTTAAAAGATAAGTTACTGCTAAACGTGACTCCTAGGTATTTGTTGTCGTGCACTAACTCTAATGGATGACCTGAGATTTGGTACTGCGCGGGAATTGTGTTTGTGGAGCGCGTGAAACTCATGGCAACGCATTTATTTATATTTGAATCCAGCTGCCAATCTTTACACCATCCTGATATTACGTCCAGGTCGTCTTGAAGCACATTGCAATCGTTTTCTGTCAAAATCTCTCTGTATATCAGGGCATCATCGGCAAATAATCTAACCTTACTCTTTACGTTATCTACGAGGTCGTTAATGTAAATTAGAAATAAAATTGGACCAAGAACACTTCCCTGTGGAACTCCTGATGAGATACTTATTTCGTCGGATAAAACGTTGAGACGATGTGAGGTACTATTGGTCCTCAACAGAGTCTCCAGAGACGTTTCAGAGCAAGGCCAAGGCCATTGTTAATGCTTTTTTCACCCACTCGTCACCGCCCATTCAGAGGAAGGCAATTACATGAGAAAATGGGAAGTGAAAGCTTTTGGAAGAATTGTTCGTTCGGGAGGGCGAAAGAAAGAGGAAAACCTTTATTTCGAGTCTGAAGGCTCAATAAGTTATTCTTTCCTATCAATGATACATTCATTGAAAACTGGAGTTCCTTCGCTTTGGCTTATATTGTAAAGCACAATTCTCAGTCTCAAGTTTTCAGTTTTTCGGGCGTTGAAGTCTCCAGTTCACTTCTATTAAAACGTTTATTTTTGAAACTTTAATTTAGCGATGTACTCCAAGAATATTCTAGAAGCACTTTGAGATGATGCGTTAATTGGTCGGCCGAAGTTGGTCATCTTCCTGTTGACCGCAATTGTCGCTCATTGTATGGATTGGCTTGTAGTATGTTATTATTAGTAGTAAATGTACTTACCCGATGTCAGTTACTCCAGAAAGAATTCCACGTTAAGTGATTTTTCCTTTCTTTTGAAACCTGTTTGTTTTGTAAAATCCAATCTGAAATAATGGTTGGACGAAATCGAAACAAATATTATAAAAAAGAAGTTTAATAGAAAATTATAAATGCTTCCATATAACAGATTGGTTTCTCGTAAAATGTTGCAAATTTAGCGGAGTTTACTTTGCGAGAAATAAATATTAGTCCTCAAAAATTCTTTACGTGTTCTGGACCGGTTTAGTTGGTTGGTAAGGAGTTTTGAAATAAGTATTTGGTTTTTACAGCGACGGTCCGACTCGTCAGCTGTTCCGTAATTCATTTACATCGGTTGCTGAATATTTAATTGATAATAAGTCTCAGAATCAACTTAGGTAATTCATCGAAGTTAGAACCCGGGACTGCGGTCGCATTCCCGTCTCGGGATAATCTCGCTATAAAATGATGAGTTTCATTATCGCTAGAATAAGATAAGTTGCATAGTTTGCTGCCCGAACGAGCTAGTTTGACGGAAATCTTAAAACTAATTTTAACAAATGAAAGAATAAGGCCTCTTTCGAAAACAAAAAAGCGAGTATAATATTACGAGAGCTTTACACGTAGTTTCGAACCCTCGTTCCCACAAACTCCGATTCGACAGAATTAAGTAATGAAACTGTCCCATTATGCACAGAAAATATTAAATTCGTCATTTATCCTAAATTTAATTGAAAAGGAATTGAAGATACACATAAATTCGTAGTCTTTATATTTTACTCAGAGGATCTTACCTAAGAAAAGTTTAAAGGAAATATTCAATACGAATCAAGCAAAAATACCGAAATGCCATCTCTGCATACTTAACAAGAAATTATAGTCATTCATATGGAGCAATTTTATTACAAAAATCAGAAAAGAAAAACTATTTGCAACTTCCACAATATATATTATATTGTGAAATTGTTTTTTTTAAGGTAGTAAGGAATTATATCTTTAAATCATAAGGAAAACTCACTTTCAAGTTCAGATTTAGATTTAGATATATACCCCGCGAGCCGCCAGAGGCGTATGGCAGGGGGTGTAATACACCACCATTATTCATTCCTACCTATTAGCATCTCTAATAGCTTGGGGAAAAAACGACCAAAAGTAATTATCCGTCCTTGCGATTACTTCCCTATAACGCTTCGTCGATGCCTCTCGGAGATCGCGTTCGCTTCTTACTGGCACTAACATTTCACTTACTTCGTCTATAAATTCTGAACGATTGAACTTTTCGAAAAGTTTCCGACGATATTCAGATCTTCTAATCTGTAGTGAATTCCAACTGAGGGACTCTATCATTGCCGTAACGCTGCTATCAAACCTGAAATCCCCGCAAACAAATCGGCTCTACGCTGGACCATCTCTAAATCTGTGACTAAACCCACTTCGTGTGGGTCCCAAACCGCACAGCAGTATTCAAGACTCGGGCGAATAAGAGAAAAGTAAGCTATTTCTTTGACTCTCGATGAGCATCCTCTCAACGTTCTACCAGTTAATCTTTGCAGGTTAATCATAAAGCAATCATAAAAGATGGTACCATTATTTGCAGTAGTAGTAATATTGCTAAAAGTGCTTCGACAGATAATGCCATTCCGAAAATTGGCTCCCACCGGAATATTTTCAGTAATTAAGCGGTATTATGGCTTAGACAAATATAATAACTCAACTAGATACAAGTAGTAGGGAGGAGTTAAAGGGAAATAAATGTTTTAAAAATGTATACGTCGCATAATCATCTTTTCAGTTTAATATGATGTATCTTTGTTGCTCGTTGAAGGCATTTAAACTCTTCACGGCGACTGAATATTATGACTGAAGAGTCGTTTTCTCCATTTTACCTGCCGTCAGTGATATTAAAACATATAAGTAGTGTGTATGTAAATAGCTACTGTGAGGATTAAAATGTATAAACAGAGCATGTAAAAAATACCTAAGACAATATCTTAGGAAAAACAGTCCCACTGCAAGAACTCACCCACGAGGAAGGGGTGAGAAACATGAATGAAAACCTACTGATAGGAGATGCTGTGGAAAGCAGCGTATAGCTTTAAAATCACAAATCAGTACTTTAAGAAAATTACTTGAAATAAAATAAAAATCAGTAGCAGTAGTAATAAAACAATGCAAATTAATAAATATCACAGATAAAAATACAATTTAAAACCATTTAGTAAATAAAACTAACATTTAATTACAAATTTGATCCTCTGTGATTTCATAACTCTTTGACAAACGAGCATTGAGCACCGAAATTCACACTTTTTTCGGGACCTTGTCGAGTCGATATTTTGCTGCTCTTATAATTCGGTCTAGAAATAAAAATGAAGTAAAAACATAGTGAATTAATGAAGTTATAAAAAGTCTAGACATATATTTAGAATGTTTCCAATCTGAGAAAATAAAGATAAAAATTAACGAAAAATTACTTTGTGTACTTTATGTCTATGCAAACTTCTTGAAAACTGTACTTGGTGCGGAAGTAAAGACAAATACATTCAATAAATACATAAAATACAATAACAAACAAGTGACGACGTCAATGTTATCGAAACCTTGTCGGCCATTCAACAATTCAATAATTATTTAGTAATCAAAAATGGATTGGCAATCATTGGGATGAGCAGTTTTTGAATCCACTTGTGTTACGCACTATGCACTGTTTATGCACAGATTCTAAACTTACAAATTCATAAACAATATATTCTGGAGTATTGTCGTGTGGGATTTGGCAGAATGTGCAATGGCTATGCGACAATCTTACTTTATCTGGTTAATTTCTTGGATGATTCAGATTTGTGGTCATATTTACCGAAACACTTTTACGGATGTGCCCTGAGCTCGTTTTTGTTAGTTAACCGGATTTCACTGGGACTGTTTGGGGATTGAGGCGAACGTAGCAAATTTTCGATTATATAAATTTTCTTCACGGAATTGCTTAATGCGAATTGAAACCCACCCAAGGTAGGCTTGGAAGCATAATCAATATTTACCCTCTTTAAAGTTTTACCAAAGAGGATTGCTTGCTTCTCGGATGTCAAGGAAATCATTTTTGTTCCATTCCTTAATTAGATCTTGATGTAAAAGGCTCATTGACATAGAGAAGTCTACTTTGCTTAAAACTAAATAGATCTGTAAATCATCGGATTGTAAAAGATCTGATGATTAGGGGACGGTATTTGATATAAAAGGAAAATGCTATGAACCTAAGAAAGGAAATCGAGGAAGACCAAGATAAAATTGCAACCACGCCAAAGAAGAATCAATTTAATGGGTGGAAATTAGAAATTGAGAGAAATCATCTCCATGGTTAGTCGAAGTATAATAATTCGGCTCCTAAATTGCACTTTCCTTAATTATGGAGAATATTTTAGCTGCAATAACTAGAAGGCGGCTTCTACTTCAGAGATATGATTTCCAAAGAAATTTGAAGGAAAATGAGAGGAAGAAATTATCGGCATTGATTCAGTTGCTGTACCTTTCCGTATGAAGTGCGTTTTCACAAAAAAATCACCAATTCGTAGGTGTGCGATGGTGAGCGGCGAAGGGCAAGTTGGAGGTCAGAGGAGGGACTCAGTTTGGGGAAATATTTAGAAAGGGTCCAATAGCATATATAAAGCGAACCGAATCCATTGAGAATCAATCCAGCAGCGATATCCGCTCCAATCTCAAACGAATCTCCAGTTCGCTGAAACCATGGTCCAAAAAATTGTGAGTTCACTTACCTTTGCGATTTACTCTATTATATTTTTAAGTCCACGGACCTTAAGTCTTTGCCACCCTCAGGCTTATAAAATAATTAATGCCTTTTGGATACTCAAAGAAGCTAGTGTGAAAAGGGTTGAGTCGAGCGTATAATTTTTGTGTGTAACTAAAATCGTTGAATAGATATTTTGGTTTTATTATCTAAAAAAATAATTTTAGCTTATTTCAATCGTGAATGAAATTAGTTAAAATACATCCGACGGTCATCGGAACTACTCATCAGGTTACCTCAACTTGAAACGCATTGGAAGGCATAATTTCGTTGAATATTATTGTTAGACAAGGAGTCGTTTTAGTACAACGGCAGATATATTGATTTACTAAAAAATAAGATTTTTCTTTGTACTTATGAAAATGATTCTTAGGGTTTTATATGTTTGGTTACTTCTGGATTTTTCTGATATCAGAAAAAGAGGACTTCTTCAATGCATTTACTTGTTGCCGGAGGCCAATTGGGAATGTTGAAAGTGAACTACGAGGGATGCGAAGTAATCTATAAATCTGAAAGGTTGTAAGATTCGTGAGAAGTAAAATTAGATTTAAAGAACAACTGAATAAGTATGTACTATTTATGCAAATAAATCCGAAGCAAAGAAATCGAAATTACCAATCTTATCGTCATGTAGTATTGAAATTCGATAACCAATAAAGAGAAAATGTCTGTGTTAGAAACCATTGACATAGTTTTCAGTCTAATGCTTCGTAAAATTATCTTATTTCTTTAGGGCTACATATGCTGTGGTATATCACATATCAGAGGAGGAAGTTTTAGTCGATAAACATCGCAGTTAATAATTGCGGGGTTTTGTTTTCACTAGATCATCCTTGCCTTGTGCGTGGTGGGTGCTCTGGGCAGTGCAGTCGCACCAAGGTACCCTGCAGGTGTGAATCCTCATTCCTGCCCCAACTACCCTTACTGCGACGCCGCTCACTCTGCCCTCCACGCCGCACCCCATCATGGGGCAGCAGCAGCCTACCCTGCCGGAGTCGATCCCCACACCTGCCCCAACTACCCTTATTGTGACAACGTAGCTCTGGCCGCAGCCGGCCATGGGTGGGCCGCACCCGCTCACGGAGCGTGGGCAGCTGCTCCTCTTACTGCCTGGACTGGAGTCGCTCACGGAGGTTGGGCTGGAGCTCATGGAGTTGCCCACGGAGTTGCCCATGCAGCCGCCCGCTACCCAGCTGGAGTGAACCCTCACGCCTGCCCTAACTACCCTTACTGCCACTGACGGGGGGTGGATGGACATCTGTTCCGGAAGACGAGTGTCTAAGATGATGCGCAACCACTTTGTGAGATCGTTTTAGGCACTCGTGTCCGATTGTCTTCACATTTCATAAAAACAGCAAATTTCATACAAATGGAAACATTTTTTAGCTTTAATTCAATAAAAACGCATCTTTTCCAATTGCTGAGTGATATTCATTGTATTCTATGGAATTTAGATTTACTGAATGTGTGAACTGATATTCTACTGAACGATTTGACACAACTATTCATAGCTAAAGTAAGAATTTTCTTCACGAGGAACGAGAGTTATTTTATTTTCTTCAGCTCTATTTTACGAGGGATATCCATAAGTAGTACCCGTTTAGAAATAAAAGAAAAACTAGTAAATTTAAAAAAGTATGAAGCTATTACTATGCGAAAGAACATACATTGGACTACATCTCTAAATATTCTCTGTGAAAATTTATGTCTATGTAAGAACCCTGCAAGCCGCCTTTCGGCGTGTGGCAGGGGGTGCAAGCACCTTGACTCTATTTTCCTAAACGGTTGCTTTCGCGTATACTTCGCGGAAAAAATGAATTTTTGAAACGATTCGTTTTAGCATCTATTTCCCTAATCTTTCGGGCAGCATCAGCACGGCCCATATAACAGGGGGGCGTCTTATATAATAATCACCGATGTGTATTTATTTAAATACGAGTATTTCTCCATCCATCGTATCTATCCGTCCGATATCAGTCACTCCCATAAGAAAAGGGGGACATTTTCGAGCATTAATTTGATGCACCCGACGTGATAGGATCATAATTTTTTGGGAGTCGTTAAAGGTCCAATGAGATATTGAATATATATATATATATATATACGAGTAAAATGTAGCTTGCATACTGCAAGCAGATCGGCAATACTAATTTCATATCGGCATCATATCGGGACGGTCCTCATAAGAAAAAAAAAAAGGATTTAATTTTTCCTTAAAATTCGTTGAAATTTCATCGTCTGGCATCGAACCCGGGTCTTAATGGTAAACCTACTATGAAACACAATAGAAGATCACCATCTCTAACTATGTGTGAAAATTCAAGCAGAAATATTGGCTACAACTACCTCAAAAGACGCTCCAATGTTCACAAATGTAAATGGCTCTCGGGACTCGAACCAAGGACGATCTTGGAAATCTAAAAGATGTTTCTGAAAGTTATTTATGATCTCTATTTATATGCCAAATTTCAAGATTCTATATTATTGGGAAAGTTTTTAAATAATTCATAAAAATCGTATCAAATTCTGATTGCAGAGACACCTGGTGTCGAACCCAGGACATATTTATAGCTGTGAATGCACTGTTTGATTTTCATGGACTTGATCTTTCTATATGCAAAGTTTGAAGTCGATATCGTGGCGGGAAGTACCTAAAATTTGTTTCCGTTATCTCCGTAAGAAATGCATTGAGGAATTTAAATGTCCCTCTGGGATCGAACCAAGGACCATCAGCGAATATGTAAAATTCGATTATGATATATTTTTATGGTATCTAACCTCATACCGAATTTCAACTTTCTATGCCATCGGAAAAGGGTCCAAAAAGAATCTTAAAAATCGCCACAATGCATTTTAAACGGCCGATATTTGCCCCGACCTAGCATCGAACCATGGATAATATTCGTAGATGTCTTTATGGTTTCCTTTAGATATGCACGGCATCTAGCGGTTCCTTGAATTTCAAATCTCTCCTTTTCCGGGAAGTGCCTCAAAAAAATTTTCGAAAATCCCCGCCATATATTCTTATGGACAAAATCGCGACTTTGGTGCCTTCTGGAATCGAACCCATGACACCGAGGTTCAATGTCGGATTTTTTCTGGAGGTTACACGTTATGGCCAATATGTCGTAAAAATTTCAAGTCGTTTGTACTTGTGGAACATGGTTAGACTTTTGATCCCCTATATATATATACATCTATTACGAGTAAAATGTAGCTTGCATACTGCAAGCAGATTGACAACACTAATTAAATATCGGCATTATATAGGGACGGTCCTGAAAAGAAAAAAAAAGGATTGAAAATATTCTTAAAATTCACTTCAATTTAATCGTCTGGCATCAAACCCGGGTCTTCCTTGTGAACTTACTATGCAGCACAATAGAAGATCACCATCTCTAACTATGTGTGAAAATTCAAGCAGAAATATTGGCTGCAACTGCCTCAAACGACGTTCTAATTTTCACGAATGTAAATGGCTCTCTGGATTCGAACCAAGGACGATTTTGGAAATCTAAAACATGTTTTTGAGATAAATCTATGATGTCTATCTAAATGCCGAATTTCAAGTTTCTTTATTATTGGGAAAGGGTTCAAAATAATTCATAAAAATCGGATCAGTTACTGATTGTAGAGACGCCTGGTGTCGAACCCAGGATCTATTATAAGCTGTATATGCACAGTTTGATTCGTAAGGACTTGATCTTATTTTATGCAAAGTTTGAAGTGGATAGCATCCCGGGAAGTACCTAAAATTTGTTTTAGTTATCTCCATAAGAAATGCATTGTGGAATGTGAATGGCTCTCTGGGATCGAACCAAGGACGATCAGGGAATATGTAAAATTTGACTATGAAATATATTTATGAACTACAAATCCATGCCGAATTTCAAGTTTCCAGGCCATCGGGAAGGGGTCCAAAACAAATCTTAAAAATCGCCACAATGCATTTTAAACGGCCGATTTTTGCCGCGACCTAGCATCGAACCCAGGATATTTTCAGTAAAACTCATTTATGTTTTCCATAGATTATGACCATATATATAGGCTCCTTGAGTTTTGATTCTCTACCTATCCAGAAAGTATATTTTTTAAATTCCCGAAAATCAAAGCAATGCATTTAAACGGGAAAAATCGGGAGTTTGGGGCCCTCTGGAATCGAACCCATGACACTGAGGTTCAAAATCGAAATTTTTCTGGCGGTTACACGTTATGGCCAATACGTCGTAAAAATTTCAAGTCGATGACGCTTCTAGTTTAGGCTGTGAATTAGTATCCTATCTATCTATCTATCTATATCCTTGAATGAATCCGGAGAAGCATCTATATTTAACGAGTAAAATGTTGCTTGCATGCTGCAAGCAGATCAACAACACCAATTTCATTTCAACACCACTTTCATATCGGCATCATATCGGGACAGTTCTCAAAAAAAAAAGAATTGAAAATATTCTTAAAATTCGCTGCAAATTAATCGTCTGGCATCGAACCCGGGTCTTTCTGGTAATAAGTCCTATGCACTACAACAGAAAATCACCACCTCTAACTATGTGTGAAAATTCAAGCAGATGTTGGCTTCAACTGCCCCAAAGGACGTCCTACTTTTCCCATATATTCCTTATGATAGAAATTTAAACGTGATCTGGCATGTAACCCTGGTTCAGCATGGTCATATCTAATTTTTTCTTAAACCGAGTCTTAATATACATCTTATAGCAAAGCACGATTTTCCTATTACTTCGATTAATACATCAAAAAAAATAATGAAAACTAACTCAATGCATTTTAAATGGGGGATATATTTACCATCTGGCTTCGAACCCGGGTCTTTCTGGTAATACTTTCTATGCAGCACTAAAGAAGATCACATCTCTTAACTATGTGTGAAAATTCAAGCAGAAAAATTAGGTGTAACTGCCTCAAATGACGTCCTACTTTTCCCTTATATTCCTTATGAGAGAAACGTTTATGTGCTCTTGCATCGAACCAAGGAACAGTAAGGTCTTATCAAGATTTTTTCAAAAAACTATGCTTAATATACATCTTCCATAAAAGCGAGAACTTCCTATCATTTCGATAAGTGCATGAAAAAAAATAATGAAAATCAACCTCAATGTATTTCAAATGGCCGATTTTTGCATCGACCTAGCATCGAACCCAGGATATTTTCCGTAAAAGTCATTTATGTTTTCGATAGATCATAACCATATATATAGGCTCCTTGAGTTTCGATTCATTACCTATCAGGAAAGTATTTTTTTTTTATTCCTGAAAATCATAGCAATGCATTTAAACGGGAAAAATCGGGACTTTGGGGCCCTATGGAATCGAACCTATGATACTGAGGTTCAAAATCTCAATTTTTCTGGTGGTTACACGTTATGGTCAATACGTCGTAAAAATTTCAAGTCAATCACGCTTGTGGTTTAGGCTGTGAATTAGTATCCTATCTATCTATCTATCTATATAGGTATATACATGAATGAATCCGGAGAAGCATCTATATATAATAGATAGATATATATATATATATATATATATACGAGTAAAATGTAGCTTGCATACTGCAAGCAGATCGGCAATAATAATTTCATATCGGCATCATATCGGAACGCTCCTCAAAAGAAAAAAAAAAGGATTGAAATTTTTCTTAAAATTCGCTAAAATTTCATCGTCTGGCATCGAACCGGGTCTTACTGGTAAACTAAATATGCAGCACAATAGGAGATCATCATCTCTAACCATGTGTTAAAATTCAAGCAGAAATATTGGCAACAACTGCCTCAAAAGACGTTCTAATTATCACGAATGTAAATGGCTCTCTGGATTCGAACCAAGGACGATCTTGGAAATCTAAAAGATATTTCTGAAAGTTATTTATGATCTCTATCTATATGCCGAATTTCAAATTTCTATATTATTGGGAAAGGTTTCCAAATAATTCCTAAAAATCGGATCAACTTCTGATTGCAGAGACACCTGGTGTCGAACCCAGGACATATTGTAAGCTGTGAATGCAAAATTGGATTTGTAAAGACTTTTTCTTGTATCTTGCAAAGTTTGAAGTCGATAGCATGCCGGGAAGTACCTTAATTTTGTTTCCGTTTTCTCCGTAAGGAATGCATTGAGAAGTGCAAATGGTCCTCTGGGATCGAACCAAGGACCATCAGCGAACATGTAAAATTTGATTACGAAATATATTTATGATATCTATCGACGTGCCGAGTTTCAAGTATCCATGTTATCGGGAAAGGGTCCAAAAAAAATCTTAAAAATCGACGCAATGCATTTTAAACGGCCGATTTTTGCCCCGACCTAGCATCGAACCATGGACCATATTCGGCGATGTCTTTCTGATTTACGAAGGATTCGTACGGCTTCTAGCGATCCCTTGAATTTCAACTCTCTACTTTTCCGGGAAGTGCCTCAAAAAAATTTTCGAAAATCCCCGACATGTATTCTTATGGAGAAAATCGCGACTTTGGGGCCCTCTGGAATCGAACCTATGACACTGAGGATCAAAGTCGCAATTTTTCTGGCGGTTACACCTTATGGCCAATACGTCGTAAAAATTTCAAGTCAATGACGCTTGTGGTTCAGGCTGTGAATTAGTATCCTATCTATCTATCTATCTATACAGGTATATACATGAATGAATCCGGAGAAGCATCTATATATAATAGATACGAGTAAAATCTAGCTTGCATACTGCAAGCAGATCGGCAATACTAATTTCATATCGGCATCATATCGGGACGGTCTTTAAAAGAAAAAAAAAGGATTTAATTTTTTCTTAAAATTCGCTGAAATTTCATCGTCTGGCATCGAACCCGGGTCTTACTGGTAAACCTAGTATGAAACACAATAGAAGATCACCATCTCTAACTATGTGTGAAAATTCAAGCAGAAATATTGGCTATAACTGCCTCAAAAAACGTTCTAATTTTCACGAATGTTAATGCCTCTCGGGACTCGAACCAAGGACGATCGTTGAATTCTAAAATATGTTTCTGATAGATATTTATGATCTCTATCTATATGCCGAATTTCAAGTTTCTATTTTAGTGGGAAAGGCTTCAAAATAATTCCTAAAAATCGGATCAAATTCTGATTTCAGAGACACCTGGTGTCGAACCCAGGACGTATTGCAAGCTGTGAATGCAGAGTTTGATTTGTAAAGACTTACTCTTGTATCAAGCAAAGTTTGAAGTTGATAGCATGTCGGAAAGTACCTAAATGTTGTTTCCGTTGTCTCCGTAAGAAATGCATTGAGAAGTGCAAATGGCCCTCTGGGATCGAACCAAGGACCATCAGCAAACATGTAAAATTTGATTATGAGGTATATTCATGATATCTATCCACGTGCCGAGTTTCGAATATCCATGTTATCGGGAAAGGATCCAAAAAAAATCTTCAAAATCGCCGTAATGCATTTTAAACGGCCGATTTTTGCCCCGACCAAGCATCGAACCATGGACTATATTCTAAGATGTTTTTCTGATTTTCGTTGGATACGCACGGCTTCTAGCGATCCCTCGAGTTTCAACTCTTTCTCTCCCCGGGAAGTACCTCAAAAAAATTTTCGAAAATCCCCGCCATGTATTCTTATGGAGAAAATCGCGACTTTGGGGCCCTCTGGAATCGAACCCATGACCCTGAGGATCAAAATCGCAATTTTTCTGGCGGTTACACGTTATGGCCAATACGTCGTAAAAATTTCAAGTCAATCACGCTGGTGGTTTAGGCTGTGAATTAGTATCCTATCTATCTATCTATCTATATAGGTATACGAGTAAAATGTTGCTTGCATACTGCAAGCAGATCGACAACACTAATTTCATATCGGCATTATATCGGGACGGTCCTCAAAAGAAAAAAAAAAAGGATTTAATTGGTTCTTAAAATTCGCTGAAATTTCATCGTCTGGCATCGAACCCGGGTCTTACTGGTAAACCTACTATGAAACACAATAGAAGATCACCATCTGTAACTATGTGTGAAAATTCAAGCAGAAATATTGGCAACAACTGCCTCAAAAGACGTTCTAATTTTCACGAATGTAAATGGCTCTCGGGACTCGAACCAAGGACGATCTTGGAAATCTTAAACATGTTTCTGAAAGTTACTCATGATGTCTATCTATATGCCGAATTTCAAGTTCCTATATTATTGGGAAAGGTTTCAAAATAATTCCTAAAAATCGGATCAACTTCTGATTGCAGAGACACCTGGTGTCGAACCCAGGACAAATTGTAAGCTGTGAATGCAGAGTTTGATTTGTAATGACTTTATCTTGTGTCATGCCAAGTTTGAAGTCGATAGAATGTCGGGAAGTACCTAAATTTTGTTTCCGTTATCTCCGTAAGAAATGCATTGAGAAGTGCAAATGGCCCTCTGGGATCAAACCAAGGACCATAAGGGAATATGTAAAATTTGATTATGAAATAAATTCATGATCTCCAACCCCATGCCGAATTTCAAGTTTCCATCCCATCGGCAAATGGTCCAAATAAAATCTAAAAAATCGCTGCAATGCATTTTAAACGGCCGATATTTGCCCCAACCTAGCATCGAACCGTGGACAATATTCGAAGATGTCTTTTTGATTTTCATTAGATATCCACGGCATCTAGCGATCCCTCGAATTTCAACTCTCTAACTTTCTGGGAAGTGCATCAAAAACATTTTCGAAAAACCCCGCCATGTATCCTTATGGGAAAAATCGCGACTTTGGGGCCTTCTGGAATCGAACCCATGACACCGAGGTTCAATATCGGCTTTTTCCTGGAGGTTACACGTCATGGCCATAACGTCGTAAAAATTTCAAGTCGGTGGCACTTGTGGAACATGGTTAGAATTTTGATCCCCTATCTATTATATATAGATGCTTCTCCGGATTCATTCATATATCATACGAGTGCAATGTAGCTTGCATACTGCAAGCAGATTGGCAATATTATTTTATATCGGCATCATATCTAGACGGTCCTCAAATGAAAAAAAAAGGATTGAAAATATTCTTAAAATTCGCTTCAATTTTAGCGTCTTGCATCGAACCCGAGTCTTCCTGGTGAACTTACTAAGCAGCACAATAGAAGATCACTATATCTAACTATGTGTGAAAATTCAAGCAGAAATATTTGCTACAACTGCTTCAAACAACGTTCTACTTTTCACGAATGTAAATGGCTCTCTGGATTCGAACCAAGGACGATCGTGGGAATCTAGAAATTTTTCCTGAAATTGATATATAATTTCTATCTGTATGCTGAATTTCAAGTTTCTATATAATTGGGAAATAGATCCAAAAAATTCTTAAAAATCGGATCATTTACTGATTGTAGAGAGGCCTGGTGGTGAAACCAGGAAACAATGGTAGCTGTGAATTCACAGTTTGATTAGTAATGACATGATCTTATCTTATGCAAAGTTTCAAGTAGATATAATATCGGGAAGCACCTAAAATGTGTTTCCGTAATCTCCATAAGAAATGCATTGAGGAATGTAAATGGCCCTCTGGGATCGAACCAAGGACCATCAGCTAATACAAAAAATTTGATTATGAAATAAATTTATGATCTCCAACCTCATGCCGAATTTCAAGTTTCTATGCCATTGGAAAAGGGTTCAAAAAAAATCTTAAAAATCGCCGCAATGCATTTTAAACGGCAAATTTTTGCCCTTACCTAGCATCGAACCAAGGATAATATTCGTAGATGTCTTTATGGTTTCCTTTTGATATGCGCGGCATCTAGCGATCCCTCGAGTTTCAACTCTCTCCTTTTCCGGGAAGTGCCTCAAATAAATTTTCGAAAATCCCCGCCATGTAATCTTATGGGGAAAATCGCGACTTTGGGGCCTTCTGGAATCGAACCCATGACACTGAGGTACAAAGTCGGCTTTTTCCTGGAGGTTACACGTCATGGCCATAACGTCGTAAAAATTTCAAGTCGGTGGCACTTGTGCAACATGGTTAGAATTTTGATCCCCTATGAATGTGTATATATATGAATACGAGTAAAATGTAGCTTGCATACTGCAAGCAGATCGACAACACTAATTTCATATCGGCATCATATACCGGGACGGACATCAAAAGAAAAAAAAAATTCAAAATATTCGTAGAATTCGCTGCAATTTAATCACCTGGCAGCGAACCCCGGTCTTCCTGGTGTACTTACTATGCAGCAAAATAGAAAATTACTATATCAAACTATGTGTGAAAATTCAAGCAAAACTATTAGGTGCAACTACCTCAAACGACGTCCTACTATTCACATACACTCCTTATTTGAGAAATTATAATGTGCTCTGGCATCGAACCCAGGAACAGCATGGTCTTATCTATTTTTTTTCTTAAACAAAGTGTTAATATACATCTTCCATCTAAGCAAGAGCTCCCTTACATATCGATAAATGCATAAAAAAATTATGAAAAGATACCCCATAGTATTATATATGGGTGATATTTTTACTGCCCGGCATCGAACCCGGGTCTTTCAGGCAATACTTTCTATGCAGCACAACAGAAAAACACCATCTCTAACCGCGTATGCAAATTCAAGCAGAAATATTGGTTACAACTGCCTCAAATGACGTCCTACTTTTCCTTTATATTCCTTATGAGAGAAACGTTATTGTGCTCTGGCTTCGAACCCAGGAACAGTACGGTCTTATGAAAATTTTTTTCTAAAACTTATTCGTACCATACATCTTCCAGCCAAGCACGAACATCCTATCATTTCGATAAGTGCATCTAAAATAATAATGAAAAACGGCTCCCATGTATTTTAAAGGGCAGATCTTTGCATCGTCCTAGCATCGAACCCAGGATAACTTTTGTAAAAGTCATTGATGTTTTCGAAAGTCCAAGACCATAAATATAGGCACCTTGAGTTTTACTTCTTTACCTATCCGGAAAGTATTTTTTTTTAATTCCCGAAAATCACGGCAATGCATTCAAACGGGAAAAATCGGGACTTTGGGGCCCTCTGGAATCGAACCTATGACACTGAGGATCAAAGTCTCTTTTTTCCTGGGGGTTTCACGTTATGGCCAATATGTCATAAAAATTTCAGATCAATGACGCTTGTAGTTTAGGCTGTGAATTTGTATCCTATCTATCTATATAGGTATACGAGTAAAATGTAGCTTGCATACTGCAAGCAGATCGACAACACTAATTTCATATCGGCATCATATACCGGGACGGACATCAAAAGAAAAAAAAAATTCAAAATATTCGTAGAATTCGCTGCAATTTAATCACCTGGCAGCGAACCCCGGTCTTCCTGGTGTACTTACTATGCAGAAAAATAGAAAATTACTATATCAAACTATGTGTGAAAATTCAAGCAAAACTATTAGGTGCAACTACCTCAAACGACGTCCTACTATTCACATACACTCCTTATTTGAGAAATTATAATGTGCTCTGGCATCGAACCCAGGAACAGCATGGTCTTATCTATTTTTTTTCTTAAACAAAGTGTTAATATACATCTTCCATCTAAGCAAGAGCTCCCTTACATATCGATAAATGCATAAAAAATTATGAAAAGATACCCCATAGTATTATATATGGGTGATATTTTTACTGCCCGGCATCGAACCCGGGTCTTTCAGGCAATACTTTCTATGCAGCACAAAAGAAAAACACCATCTCTAACCGCGTATGCAAATTCAAGCAGAAATATTGGTTACAACTGCCTCAAATGACGTCCTACTTTTCCTTTATATTCCTTATGAGAGAAACCTTATTGTGCTCTGGCTTCGAACCCAGGAACAGTACGGTCTTATGAAAATTTTTTTCTAAAACTTATTCGTACCATACATCTTCCAGCCAAGCACGAACATCCTATCATTTCGATAAGTGCATCTAAAAAAATAATGAAAAACGGCTCCCATGTATTTTAAAGGGCAGATCTTTGCATCGTCCTAGCATCGAACCCAGGATAACTTTTGTAAAAGTCATTGATGTTTTCGAAAGTCCAAGACCATAAATATAGGCACCTTGAGTTTTACTTCTCTACCTATCCAGAAAGTATTTTTTTTTAATTCCCGAAAATCACGGCAATGCATTCAAACGGGAAAAATCGGGACTTTGGGGCCCTCTGGAATCGAACCTATGACACTGAGGATCAAAGTCTCTTTTTTCCTGGGGGTTTCACGTTATGGCCAATATGTCATAAAAATTTCAGATCAATGACGCTTGTAGTTTAGGCTGTGAATTTGTATCCTATCTATCTATATAGGTATATATATGAATGAATCCGGAGAAGCATCTATATATAATAGATATATGAATGAATCCGGAGAAGCATCTATATATAATAGATATATATAGGTATATCCGGAGAAGCGTCTATATATAATAGATACGAGTAAAATGTTGCTTGCATACTGCAAGCAGATCGACAACACTATTTTCATGTCGGCATAATATCGGGACGGCCATCAAAAGAAAAAAATGGAATGAAATTTTTCTTAAAATTCGCTGAAATTCCATCGTCTGGCATTGAACCCGGGTCTTTACTGTGAACTTACTATGCAGCACAATAGAACATCACCATCTCTGACTATGTGTGAATATTCAAGCAGAAATATGGGCTACAACTGCCTCAAAAGACGTTCTAATTTTCACGAATTTAAATGGCTCTCTGGATTCGAACCAAGGACGATCTTGGAAATCTAAAAAATGTTTCTGAAAGTTATTTATGATCTCTATTTGTATGCCGAATTTGAAGTTTCTATATTATTGGCAAAGGTTTCAAAATAATTCCTAAAAATCGGATCAACTTCTGATTGCAGAGACACCTGGTGTCGAACCCAGGACACATTGACAGCTGTGAATGCACTGTTTGATTTTTATGGACTTATCTTTCCATATGCAAAGTTTGAAGTGGATATCGTGCCGGGAAGTACCTAAAATTCTTTTCCGTTATCTCCGTAAGAAATGCATTGAGGTATTTAAATGTCCCTCTGGGATCGAACCAAGGACCATCACCGAATATAAAAAATTCGATTATGATATATTTTTATGGTATCCAACCTCATACCGAATTTCAAGTTTCTATCCCATCGGAAAAGCGTCCAAAAAAATCTTAAAAATCGCCACAATGCATTTTAAACGGCCGATTTTTGCCCCGACCTAGCATCGAACCAAGGATAATATTCGTAGATGTCTTTATGGTTTCCTTTAGATATGCACGGCATCTAGCGATCCCTTGAATTTCAACTCTCTCCTTTTCCGGGAAGTGCCTCAAAAAAATTTTCGAAAATCTCCGCCATGTATTCTTACGGAGAAAATCGAGACTTTGGGGCTTTCTGGAATCGAACCTATGACACCGAGGTTCAAAGTCGGCTTTTTCTTGGAGGTTGCACGTTATGGCCAATACGTCGTAAAAATTTCAAGTAAATGACGCTTTTGGTTTAGCCTACGAATTTGTATCCTATCTGGGTATCTGGGTATCTGGGTATCTATCTATTATACGAGTAAAATGTAGCTTGCATACTGCAAGCAGATCGACAACAATAATTTCATGTCGGCATCATATCGGGACGGCCCTCAAAAGAAAAAAAAAGGTATTGAAAATATTCTTAAAATTCGCTGCAAATTAATCGTCCGGCATCGAACCAAGGCCTTCCTGGTAAGCTTACTATGCAGCACAACAGAAAATCACCATCTCTTACTATGTGTGAAAATTCAAGCAGAAATATTGGCTACAACTGCCTCAAACGACGTTCTACTTTTCAGGAATGTAAATGGCTCTCTGGATTCGAACCAAGGACGATCTTGGAAATCTAAAACTTGTTCATGAAAGTTATTTATGATCTCTATCTATTTGCAGAATTTAAAGTTTCTATATTATTGGGATAGGGCTCAAAATAATTATTAAAAATCGGATCTACTACTGATATAAGAGACGCCTGGTGTCGAACCCAGGAAATATATTTACGCTGTAAATGCACAGTATGATTTTAAAGGACTTGATCATATTTTGTGCAAAGTTTGAAATCGATATCATGCCGGGAAGTACCTAAAATTTGTCTCCGTTATTTCCCTAAGAAATGCGTTGAGGAATGTAAATGGCCCTCTGGGATCGAACCAAGGACCATCAGCGAATACAAAAAATTTGATTATGAAATAAATTCATGATCTCCAACCCCATGCCGAATTTCAAGTTTCCATCCCATCGGCAAATGGTCCAAATAAAATCTAAAAAATCGCTGCAATGCATTTTCAACGGCCGATATTTGCCCCAACCTAGCATCGAACCGTGGACAATATTCGAAGATGTCTTTTTGATTTTCATTAGATATCCACGGCATCTAGCGATCCCTCGAATTTCAACTCTCTAACTTTCTGGGAAGTGCATCAAAAACATTTTCGAAAAACCCCGCCATGTATCCTTATGGGAAAAATCGCGACTTTGGGGCCTTCTGGAATCGAACCCATGACACCGAGGTTCAATATCGGCTTTTTCCTGGAGGTTACACGTCATGGCCATAACGTCGTAAAAATTTCAAGTCGGTGGCACTTGTGGAACATGGTTAGAATTTTGATCCCCTATCTATTATATATAGATGCTTCTCCGGATTCATTCATATATCATACGAGTGCAATGTAGCTTGCATACTGCAAGCAGATTGGCAATATTATTTTATATCGGCATCATATCTAGACGGTCCTCAAATGAAAAAAAAAGGATTGAAAATATTCTTAAAATTCGCTTCAATTTTAGCGTCTTGCATCGAACCCGAGTCTTCCTGGTGAACTTACTAAGCAGCACAATAGAAGATCACTATATCTAACTATGTGTGAAAATTCAAGCAGAAATATTTGCTACAACTGCTTCAAACAACGTTCTACTTTTCACGAATGTAAATGGCTCTCTGGATTCGAACCAAGGACGATCGTGGGAATCTAGAAATTTTTCCTGAAATTGATATATAATTTCTATCTGTATGCTGAATTTCAAGTTTCTATATAATTGGGAAATAGATCCAAAAAATTCTTAAAAATCGGATCATTTACTGATTGTAGAGAGGCCTGGTGGTGAAACCAGGAAACAATGGTAGCTGTGAATTCACAGTTTGATTAGTAATGACATGATCTTATCTTATGCAAAGTTTCAAGTAGATATAATATCGGGAAGCACCTAAAATGTGTTTCCGTAATCTCCATAAGAAATGCATTGAGGAATGTAAATGGCCCTCTGGGATCGAACCAAGGACCATCAGCTAATACAAAAAATTTGATTATGAAATAAATTTATGATCTCCAACCTCATGCCGAATTTCAAGTTTCTATGCCATTGGAAAAGGGTTCAAAAAAAATCTTAAAAATCGCCGCAATGCATTTTAAACGGCAAATTTTTGCCCTTACCTAGCATCGAACCAAGGATAATATTCGTAGATGTCTTTATGGTTTCCTTTTGATATGCGCGGCATCTAGCGATCCCTCGAGTTTCAACTCTCTCCTTTTCCGGGAAGTGCCTCAAATAAATTTTCGAAAATCCCCGCCATGTAATCTTATGGGGAAAATCGCGACTTTGGGGCCTTCTGGAATCGAACCCATGACACTGAGGTACAAAGTCGGCTTTTTCCTGGAGGTTACACGTCATGGCCATAACGTCGTAAAAATTTCAAGTCGGTGGCACTTGTGCAACATGGTTAGAATTTTGATCCCCTATGAATGTGTATATATATGAATACGAGTAAAATGTAGCTTGCATACTGCAAGCAGATCGACAACACTAATTTCATATCGGCATCATATACCGGGACGGACATCAAAAGAAAAAAAAAATTCAAAATATTCGTAGAATTCGCTGCAATTTAATCACCTGGCAGCGAACCCCGGTCTTCCTGGTGTACTTACTATGCAGCAAAATAGAAAATTACTATATCAAACTATGTGTGAAAATTCAAGCAAAACTATTAGGTGCAACTACCTCAAACGACGTCCTACTATTCACATACACTCCTTATTTGAGAAATTATAATGTGCTCTGGCATCGAACCCAGGAACAGCATGGTCTTATCTATTTTTTTTCTTAAACAAAGTGTTAATATACATCTTCCATCTAAGCAAGAGCTCCCTTACATATCGATAAATGCATAAAAAAATTATGAAAAGATACCCCATAGTATTATATATGGGTGATATTTTTACTGCCCGGCATCGAACCCGGGTCTTTCAGGCAATACTTTTTATGCAGCACAACAGAAAAACACCATCTCTAACCGCGTATGCAAATTCAAGCAGAAATATTGGTTACAACTGCCTCAAATGACGTCCTACTTTTCCTTTATATTCCTTATGAGAGAAACGTTATTGTGCTCTGGCTTCGAACCCAGGAACAGTACGGTCTTATGAAAATTTTTTTCTAAAACTTATTCGTACCATACATCTTCCAGCCAAGCACGAACATCCTATCATTTCGATAAGTGCATCTAAAATAATAATGAAAAACGGCTCCCATGTATTTTAAAGGGCAGATCTTTGCATCGTCCTAGCATCGAACCCAGGATAACTTTTGTAAAAGTCATTGATGTTTTCGAAAGTCCAAGACCATAAATATAGGCACCTTGAGTTTTACTTCTTTACCTATCCGGAAAGTATTTTTTTTTAATTCCCGAAAATCACGGCAATGCATTCAAACGGGAAAAATCGGGACTTTGGGGCCCTCTGGAATCGAACCTATGACACTGAGGATCAAAGTCTCTTTTTTCCTGGGGGTTTCACGTTATGGCCAATATGTCATAAAAATTTCAGATCAATGACGCTTGTAGTTTAGGCTGTGAATTTGTATCCTATCTATCTATATAGGTATACGAGTAAAATGTAGCTTGCATACTGCAAGCAGATCGACAACACTAATTTCATATCGGCATCATATACCGGGACGGACATCAAAAGAAAAAAAAAATTCAAAATATTCGTAGAATTCGCTGCAATTTAATCACCTGGCAGCGAACCCCGGTCTTCCTGGTGTACTTACTATGCAGAAAAATAGAAAATTACTATATCAAACTATGTGTGAAAATTCAAGCAAAACTATTAGGTGCAACTACCTCAAACGACGTCCTACTATTCACATACACTCCTTATTTGAGAAATTATAATGTGCTCTGGCATCGAACCCAGGAACAGCATGGTCTTATCTATTTTTTTTCTTAAACAAAGTGTTAATATACATCTTCCATCTAAGCAAGAGCTCCCTTACATATCGATAAATGCATAAAAAATTATGAAAAGATACCCCATAGTATTATATATGGGTGATATTTTTACTGCCCGGCATCGAACCCGGGTCTTTCAGGCAATACTTTCTATGCAGCACAAAAGAAAAACACCATCTCTAACCGCGTATGCAAATTCAAGCAGAAATATTGGTTACAACTGCCTCAAATGACGTCCTACTTTTCCTTTATATTCCTTATGAGAGAAACCTTATTGTGCTCTGGCTTCGAACCCAGGAACAGTACGGTCTTATGAAAATTTTTTTCTAAAACTTATTCGTACCATACATCTTCCAGCCAAGCACGAACATCCTATCATTTCGATAAGTGCATCTAAAAAAATAATGAAAAACGGCTCCCATGTATTTTAAAGGGCAGATCTTTGCATCGTCCTAGCATCGAACCCAGGATAACTTTTGTAAAAGTCATTGATGTTTTCGAAAGTCCAAGACCATAAATATAGGCACCTTGAGTTTTACTTCTCTACCTATCCAGAAAGTATTTTTTTTTAATTCCCGAAAATCACGGCAATGCATTCAAACGGGAAAAATCGGGACTTTGGGGCCCTCTGGAATCGAACCTATGACACTGAGGATCAAAGTCTCTTTTTTCCTGGGGGTTTCACGTTATGGCCAATATGTCATAAAAATTTCAGATCAATGACGCTTGTAGTTTAGGCTGTGAATTTGTATCCTATCTATCTATATAGGTATATATATGAATGAATCCGGAGAAGCATCTATATATAATAGATATATGAATGAATCCGGAGAAGCATCTATATATAATAGATATATATAGGTATATCCGGAGAAGCGTCTATATATAATAGATACGAGTAAAATGTTGCTTGCATACTGCAAGCAGATCGACAACACTATTTTCATGTCGGCATAATATCGGGACGGCCATCAAAAGAAAAAAATGGAATGAAATTTTTCTTAAAATTCGCTGAAATTCCATCGTCTGGCATTGAACCCGGGTCTTTACTGTGAACTTACTATGCAGCACAATAGAACATCACCATCTCTGACTATGTGTGAATATTCAAGCAGAAATATGGGCTACAACTGCCTCAAAAGACGTTCTAATTTTCACGAATTTAAATGGCTCTCTGGATTCGAACCAAGGACGATCTTGGAAATCTAAAAAATGTTTCTGAAAGTTATTTATGATCTCTATTTGTATGCCGAATTTGAAGTTTCTATATTATTGGCAAAGGTTTCAAAATAATTCCTAAAAATCGGATCAACTTCTGATTGCAGAGACACCTGGTGTCGAACCCAGGACACATTGACAGCTGTGAATGCACTGTTTGATTTTTATGGACTTTATCTTTCCATATGCAAAGTTTGAAGTGGATATCGTGCCGGGAAGTACCTAAAATTCTTTTCCGTTATCTCCGTAAGAAATGCATTGAGGTATTTAAATGTCCCTCTGGGATCGAACCAAGGACCATCACCGAATATAAAAAATTCGATTATGATATATTTTTATGATATCCAACCTCATACCGAATTTCAAGTTTCTATCCCATCGGAAAAGCGTCCAAAAAAATCTTAAAAATCGCCACAATGCATTTTAAACGGCCGATTTTTGCCCCGACCTAGCATCGAACCAAGGATAATATTCGTAGATGTCTTTATGGTTTCCTTTAGATATGCACGGCATCTAGCGATCCCTTGAATTTCAACTCTCTCCTTTTCCGGGAAGTGCCTCAAAAAAATTTTCGAAAATCTCCGCCATGTATTCTTACGGAGAAAATCGAGACTTTGGGGCTTTCTGGAATCGAACCTATGACACCGAGGTTCAAAGTCGGCTTTTTCTTGGAGGTTGCACGTTATGGCCAATACGTCGTAAAAATTTCAAGTAAATGACGCTTTTGGTTTAGCCTACGAATTTGTATCCTATCTGGGTATCTGGGTATCTGGGTATCTATCTATTATACGAGTAAAATGTAGCTTGCATACTGCAAGCAGATCGACAACAATAATTTCATGTCGGCATCATATCGGGACGGCCCTCAAAAGAAAAAAAAAGGTATTGAAAATATTCTTAAAATTCGCTGCAAATTAATCGTCCGGCATCGAACCAAGGCCTTCCTGGTAAGCTTACTATGCAGCACAACAGAAAATCACCATCTCTTACTATGTGTGAAAATTCAAGCAGAAATATTGGCTACAACTGCCTCAAACGACGTTCTACTTTTCAGGAATGTAAATGGCTCTCTGGATTCGAACCAAGGACGATCTTGGAAATCTAAAACTTGTTCATGAAAGTTATTTATGATCTCTATCTATTTGCAGAATTTAAAGTTTCTATATTATTGGGATAGGGCTCAAAATAATTATTAAAAATCGGATCTACTACTGATATAAGAGACGCCTGGTGTCGAACCCAGGAAATATATTTACGCTGTAAATGCACAGTATGATTTTAAAGGACTTGATCATATTTTGTGCAAAGTTTGAAATCGATATCATGCCGGGAAGTACCTAAAATTTGTCTCCGTTATTTCCCTAAGAAATGCGTTGAGGAATGTAAATGGCCCTCTGGGATCGAACCAAGGACCATCAGCGAATACAAAAAATTTGATTATGAAATAAATTCATGATCTCCAACCCCATGCCGAATTTCAAGTATCCATGCCATCCGGAAAGGGTCCAAAAAAAATCATAAAAATCGCCACAATGCATTTTAAACGGCCGATTTTTGCCTCGACCTAGCATCGAACTTAGGATATTTTCCGTAAAACGCATTTATGATTTCGATAGATCATTACCATATATATAGGCTCCTTGAGTTTTATTTCTCTACCTATCCGGAAAGTATTTTTTTTTTAATTCCCGAAAATCACGGCAATGCATTTAAACGGGAAAAATCGGGACTTTGGGGCCCTCTGAAATCGAACCTATGACACTGAGGATCAAAGTCGCTTTTTTCCTGTGGGTTACACGTTATGGCCAATACGTGGTAAAAATTTCGAGTCAATGACGCCAGTAGTTTAGCCTGTGAATTAGTATCCTATCTGGGTATCTGGGTATCTGGGTATATCATGAATGAATCCGGAGAAGCATCTATATATAATAGACGAGTAAAATGTTGCTTGCATACTGCAAGCAGATCGACAACACTAAATTCATATTTGCATTATATCGTGATGGTCCTCAAAAGAAAAAAAAAGGCGTGAAAATATTCTTAGAATTCACTTCAATTAAACCTTCTGGCATCGATCCTAGGCCTTCCTGGTGAACTTACTATGCAGAACAAAAGAAGATCACCATCTATAACTATGTATGAAAATTCAAGTAGAAATATTGGCTTCAACTGCCTCAAACGACGTCCTACTTTTCCCATATATTCCTTATGAGAGAAATTTTATTACACTCTGGCATCGAACCCAGGAACAGCATGGTCTTATCTTTTTTTTTCTTAAACCGAGTCTTAATGCATTTCTACTATCTTAGCAAGAACTCCCTGGTATTTCGGTAAGTGCATGTAAGAAATAATGAAATCCTATCCCAATGTGTTTTATATGGCAGATATATTTACCACCTGGCATCGAACCCGGGTCTTTCTGGTAATACTTCCTATGCAGCACAGCAGAGTATCACCATCTCTAACTATGTATGAAAATTCAGGCAGAAATATTTGCTGCAACTGCTTCAAACTACGTCCTACTTTTCCCATATATTCCTTATGAGAGAAAATTTAATGTGCTCTGGCATCGAACCCAGGAACAGTACGGTCTTACGAAAATTTTTTTCAGAAACCCATGATTAATATACATCTTCCATAAAAGCTAGAATTTCCTAATATTTCGATAAGTGTATGAAAAAAAATAATGAAAAACTACCTCAATGTATTTTAAACGGCCGATTTTTGCAACGTCCTAGCATCGAACCCAGGATATTATCCGTATAAGTCATAAATGATTTCGATAGACCATGATCATATATATAGGCTCCTTGAGTTTTGATTCTCTACCTATCCGGGAAGTATTTTTTAAAAATTCCCGAAAATCAAAGCAATGCATTTAAACGGGAAAAATCGGGACTTTGGGGCCCTCTGGAATCGAACCCATGACACTGAGGTTCAAAATCGCAATTTTTCTGGAGGTTATACGTTATGGCCAATATGTCGTAAAAATTTCAACTCAATCACTCTTGTGGTTTAGGCTGTGAGTTTGTATCCTCTCTATATATATATCTATTATATATAGACGATTCTCCGGATATACCTATAAGTTACGAGTAAAATGTAGCTTGCATACTGCAAGCAGATCGGCAATACTAATTTCATACCGGCATCATATCGGGACGGTCCTCAAAAGAAAAAAAAAAAAGATTGAAATTTTTCTTAAAATTCGCTGAAATTTCATCGTCTGGCATCGAACCCAGGTCTTACTGGTGAACTTACTATGCAGCACATTAGAAGATCACCATCTCTAACCATGTGTGAAAATTCAAGCAGAAATATTGGCTACAACTGCCTCAAAAGACGTTCTAATTTTTACGAATGTAAATGGCTCTCTGGATTCGAACCAAGGACGGTCTTGGAAATCTAAAAGATGTTTCTGAAAGTTATTTATGATCTCTATCTATATGCCGAATTTCGAGTTTCTATATTATTGGGAAAGGTTTCAAAATAATTCCTAAAAATTGGATCAACTCCTGATTGCAGAGACACCTGGTGTCGAACCCAGGACATATTGTAAGCTGTGATTGCACAGTTTGATTTGTATAAATTTGCTCTTGTGTCATGCAAAGTTTGAAGTCGATAGCATGTCGGGAAGTACCTAATATTTGTTTCCGTTATCGCCGTAAGGAATGCATTGAGAAGTGCAAATAGTCCTCTGGGATCGAACCAAGGACCATCAGCGAACATGTAAAATTTGATTACAAAATATATATATGATATCTATCGACGTGCCGAGTTTCAAGTATCCATGTTATCGGGAAAGGATCCAAAAAAAATCTTCAAAATCGCCGCAATGCATTTTAAACGGCCGATTTTTGCCCCGACCTAGCTTCGAACCATGGACCTTATTCGGCGATGTTTTTCTGATTTATGTTGGAGTTGCACAGCTTCTAGTGATCCCTTGAATTTCAACTCTCTACTTTTCCGGGAAAAGCGTCAAAAAAAATTTCGAAAATCCCCGCCATGTAATCTTATGGGGAAAATCGCGACTTTGGGGCCCTCTGGAATCGAACCCAAGTTTGAAGTCGATAGCTTGCCGGGAAGCACCTAAAATGTGTTTCCGTAATCTCCATAAGAAATGCATTGAGGAATGTAAATGGCCCTCTGGGATCGAACCAAGGACCATAAGGGAATATGTAAAATTTAATTATGAAATATAATTATGATATCTAACGCCATGCCGAATTTCAAGTTTCTATGCCAACGGAAAAGGGTTCAAAAAAAAACTTAAAAATCGCCGCAATGCATTTTAAACGGCCGACTTTTGCCCCGTCCTAGCATCGAACCTAGGATAATATTCGTAGATATCTTTATGGTTTTCTTTTGATATGGGGAACATCTAGCGATCCCTCGAGTTTCAACTCTCTCCTTTTCCGGGAAGTGCCTCAAATAAATTTTCGAAAATCCCCGCCATGTAATCTTATGGGGAAAATCGCGACTTTGGGGCCTTCTGGAATCGAACCCATGATACCGAGGATCAAAGTCGCTTTTTTCCTGGGGGTTTCACGTTATGGCCAATACGTGGTAAAAATTTCGAGTCAATGACGCTGGTGGTTTAGGCTGTGAATTAGTATCCTATCTGGGTATCTGGGTATCTGGGTATCTGGGTATATATATGAATGAATCCGGAGAAGCATCTATCTATTATACGAGTAAAATGTAGCTTGCATACTGCAAGCAGATCGACAACACTAATTTCATATCGGCATTATATCGGGACGGTCCTCAAAAGAAAAAAAAAGGATTTAATTTTTTCTTAAAATTCGCTGAAATGTCATAGTCTGGCATCAAACCCGGGTCTTACTGAAAACCTACTATGAAAAACAATAGAAGATCACCATCTCTAACTATGTGTGAAAATTCAAGCAGAAATATTGGCTACAACTGCCTCAAAAGACGCTCTAATGTTCACGATTGTAAATGGCTCTCGGGACTCGAACCAAGGACGATCTTGGAAATTTAAAAAATTTTCTGAAAGTTATTATTGATCTCAATCTATATGCCAAATTTCAAGTTTCTATATTATTGGGAAAGGTTTCAAAATAATTCATAAAATTCGGATCAACTTCTGATTGCAGAGACACCTGGTGTCGAACCCAGGACACATTGATAGCTATGAATGCATAGTTTGATTTGTTTAGACTGGTTCTTCCATCATGCTAAGTTTTAAGTCGATAGCATGCAGGGAAGTACCTAAAACTTGTTTCCGTTATCTCCATAAGAAATGCATTGAGGAATGTAAATGGCCCTCTGGGATCGAACCAAGGAACATCAGGGAAATTATAAAAATCGATTATGAAATATATTTATGATATCCAACCCCATACCGAATTTCAAGTTTCCATGCCATCGGGAAAGGGTCCAAAAAAAATCTTAAAAATCGCCACAATACATTTTAAACGGCAGATTTTTGCATCGACCTAGCATCGAACCAAGGTTATTTTCCGTAAGACTCATTTATGTTTTCGATAGATCATGACCATATATAAAGGCTCCCTGAGTTTTGATTCTCTACCTATCCGGGAAGTATTTTTTTTTAATTCCCGAAAATCAAAGTAATGCATTTAAACGGGAAAAATCGGGACTTTGGAGCCCCCTGGAATCGAACCCATGACACTGAGGATCAAAATCGCAATTTTTCTGGAGGTTATACGTTATGGCCAATATGTCGTAAAAATTTCAGCTCAATCACTCTTGTGGTTTAGGCTGTGAGTTTGTATCCTCTCTATATATATATCTATTATATATAGATGCTTCTCCGGATTCATTCATGTATCCATATATATATATATACGAGTAAAATGTTGCTTGCATACTGCAAGCACATCGATAACAAAAGTTTTTTGTCGGCATCACATAGAGTGAGTCCTCAAAAGAAAAAAAAATGGACGGAAAATATTCTTAATTTCCGCTGCAATTTATTCGTCTGGCATCGAACCCAGGTCTTCCCGGTCAAACTTACTATGCAGAACCATAGAAGATAACCATCTCTAACTATGTGTGAAAATTCGAGCAGAAATATTGGCTGCAACTGCCTCAAACGACGTCCTACTTTTCCCTTATATTCCTTATGAGAGAAATGTTAATGTGCTCTGGCATCGAACCCAGGAATAGTACGGGCTTAAGAAATTTTTTTCTTAAACCAATTCTTAATATATATCTTGTAGCTGAGCGAAAAGTTCCTTACATTCCGGTAAGTGCATCAAAAAAATTAATGAAAAACTATCCCCATGCATTTTAAATGCGGGATTTTTGCATCGTCCTAGCGTCGAACCCAGGACGTTCTCATTAGTAATCATTAATGTTTATAATAGTTCTTGACCATATCTCTAAGCTCCTTGAATTTCGATTCTCTACCTGTCCGGGAAGTATTATTAAAAAAATTTTGAAAATCGCCACCATGTATCCTTATGGAGAAAATCGGGACTTTGGGGCCTTCTGGAATCGAACCCATGACACCGAGGTTCAATGTCGGCTTTTTCCTGGAGGTTACACGTTATGGCTAATACGTCGTAAAAATTTCAAGTCTTTGGCACTTGTGGAACATGGTAAAACTTTTGATCCCCTATATATATATATATATATATATAACTTATATATAGGTATATCCGGAGAAGCGTCTATATATCTATTACGAGTAAAATGTTGCTTGCATACTGCAAGCAGATCGACAACACTATTTTCATGTCGGCATCATATCGGGACGGCCATCAAAAGAAAATAAATGGATTGAAATTTTTCTTAAAATTCGCTGAAATTCCTTCGTCTGGCATCGAAGCCGGGTCTTTACTGTGAACTTACTATGCAGCAAAATAGAACATCACCATCTCTAACTATGTGTGAAAATTCAAGCAGAAATATTGGGTACAACTGCCTTAAAAGACGCTCTAATGTTCACGAATGTAAATGGCTATCGGGACTCGAACCAAGGACGATCTAGAAAATTAAAAAAACGTTTCAGAAAGTTATTAATCATCTCAATTTATATGCCAAATTTTAAGTTTCTATATTATTGGCAAAGTTTTCAAAATAATTTCTGAAAATCGGATCAACCTCTGATTGCAGAGACACCTGGTGTCGAACCCAGGACACATTGATAGCTGTGATTGCATAGTTTAATTTGTTAAGACTTGCTCTTCTATCATGCAAAGTTTTAAGTCGATAGCATGCCGGGAAGTACCTAAAATTTGTTTCCGTTATCTCCGTAAGAAATGCATTGAGGAATTTAAATGTCCTTCTGGGATCGAACCAAGGACCATCAGCGAATATGTTAAATTCGATTATGATAAATTTTTATAGTATCTAACCTCATACCGAATTTCAAGTTTCTATGCCATCGGACAAGGGTCCAAAACAAATCTTAAAAATCGCCACAATGCATTTTAAACGGCCGATTTTTGCCCTGACCTAGCATCGAACCAAGGATAATATTCGTGGATGTCTTTATGGATTCCTTTAGTTTTGCACGGCATCTAGCGGTCCCTTGAATTTCAACTCCCTCCTTTTCCGGGAAGTGCCTCAAAAAAAATTTCGAAAATCCCCGCCATGTATTCTTATGGACAAAATCACGACTTTGGGGCCTTCTGGAATCGAACCCATGACACCGAGGTTCAAGGTCGGCTTTTTCCTGGAGGTTACACGTTATGGCCAATATGTCGTAAAAATTTCAAGGCAGTGGCAGTTGTGGAACATGGTTAGAATTTTGATCCCCTATATATAACTTATATATATATATATACGAGTAAAATGTTGCTTGCATACTGCAAGCACATCGATAACAAAAGTTTTTTGTCGGCATCACATAGAGTGAGTCCTCAAAAGAAAAAAAAATGGACGGAAAATATTCTTAATTTCCGCTGCAGTTTATTCGTCTGGCATCGAACCCAGGTCTTCCAGGTCAAACGTACTATGCAGAACCATAGAAGATAACCATCTCTAACTATGTGTGAAAATTCGAGCAGAAATATTGGCTGCAACTGCCTCAAACGACGTCCTACTTTTCCCTTATATTCCTTATGAGAGAAATGTTAATGTGCTCTGGCATCGAACCCAGGAATAGTATGGGCTTAAGAAATTTTTTTCTTAAACCAATTCTTAATATATATCTTGTAGCTGAGCGAAAAGTTCCTTACATTCCGGTAAGTGCATCAAAAAAATTAATGAAAAACTATCCCCATGCATTTTAAATGCGGGATTTTTGCATCGTCCTAGCGTCGAACCCAGGACGTTCTCATTAGTAATCATTAATGTTTATAATAGTTCTTGACCATATCTCTAAGCTCCTTGAATTTCGATTCTCTACCTGTCCGGGAAGTATTATTAAAAAAATTTTGAAAATCGCCACCATGTATCCTTATGGAGAAAATCGGGACTTTGGGGCCTTCTGGAATCGAACCCATGACACCGAGGTTCAATGTCGGCTTTTTCCTGGAGGTTACACGTCATGGCCAATACGTCGTAAAAATTTCAAGTCTTTGGCACTTGTGGAACATGGTAAAACTTTTGATCCCCTATATATATATATATATATATATAACTTATATATAGGTATATCCGGAGAAGCGTCTATATATAATAGATATAGGTATATCCGGAGAAGCGTCTATATATAATAGATATATAGATGCTTCTCCGGATTCATTCATGGATATACCTATATAGATAGATAGATAGATAGATAGATAGATAGATAGGATACTAATTCACAGCCTAAACCATAAGCGGCATTGACCTGAAATATTTACGACGCATTGGCCATAACGTGTAACCACCAGAAAAATTGCGACTTTGAACCTCGGTGTCATGGGTTCGATTCCAGAAGGCCCCAAAGTCGCGATTTTCTTCATAAGGATACATGGCGGGGATTTTCGAAAATTTTTTTGGTGCACTTCCCGGAAAAGTAGAGAAATGAAATTCGAGGGATCGCTATAAGCCGTGCAACTCCAACGTAAAACAGAAAGACATCGCCGAATATGGTCCATGGTTCGATGCTAGGTCGGGGCAAAAATCGGCCGTTTAAAATGCATTGCGGCGATTTTGGTGATTTTTTCTGGATCCTTTCCCGATAACATGGATATTTGAAACTCTGCACGTCGTTAGATATAATAAATATATTTCATAATCAAATTTTACATGTTCGCTGATGGTCCTTGGTTCGACCCCAGAGGACCATTTGCACTTCTCAATGCATTTCTTACGGAGATAACGGAAACACAATTTAGGTACTTCCCGGCATGCTATCGACTTCAAACTTTGCATGATACAAGAACAAGTCTTTACAAATCAAACTTTGCATTCACAGCTTACAATATGTCCTAGGTTCGACACCAGGTGTCTCTGCAATCAGAAGTTGATCCGATTTTTAGGAATTATTTTGAAACCTTTCCCAATAATATACAAATTTGAAATTCGGCATATACATAGAGATCATAAATAACTTTCAGAAACATGTTTTATATTTCCAAGATCGTCCTTAGTTCGAATCCAGAGAGCCATTAACATTCGTGAAAATTAGAACGTCTTTTGAGGCAGTTGTAGCCAATATTTCTGCTTGAATTTTCACACATAGTTAGAGATACTAATCTTCTATTATGTTGCATTGGAAGTTTTACCAGAAAGATCCGGGTTCGATGCCGGGCAGCAAATATTTTTCCCGTTTAAAATACATCGGGTTAGTATTTCATTATTTTTTTATTGCACTTATCGAAATGATAGGAAGTTCGTACTTGGCTGGAAGATATATGAAAAGAATTGGTTTTGAAAAAAAATGTTCATAAGCCCGTACTATTCCTGAGTTCGATGCCAGAGCACATTAGCATTTCTCTCATAAGGAATATAAGGAAAAAGTAGGACGTCGTTTGAGGCAGTTGCAGTTAATATTTCTACTTGAATTTTCACACATAGTTACAGATGGTGATCTTCTATGGTGCTGCATAGTAGGTATGACCGGGAAGACCTGGGTTCGATGCCAGACGAATAATTTGCAGCGGAAATTAAGAATATTTTCCATCCATTATTTTTTTTCTTTTGCGGACTCACTCTATGTGATGCCGACAAAAATATTGTGTTATCAATGTGCTTGCAGTATGCAAGCAACATTTTACTCGTATATATATATAGATGCTTCTCCGGATTCATTCATATATATACCTATATAGATAGATAGGATACAAATTCACAGCCTAAACTACAAGCGTCATTGATCTGAAATTTTTATGACATATTGGCCATAACGTGAAACTCCCAGGAAAAAAGCGACTTTGATCCTCAGTGTCATGGGTTCGATTCCAGAGGGCCCCAAAGTCCCGATTTTTCCCGTTTAAATGCATTGCTTTGATTTTCCGGAATTTTTAAAAAATACTTCCCGTATAGGTAGAGACTCGAAACTCAAGGAGCCTTTATATATTGTCATGATCTATCGAAAGAAGAAATGAGTTTTACGGAAAATATCCTGGGTTCGATGCTAGGTCGAGGCAAAAATCGGCCGTTTAAAATGTATTGTGGCGATTTTTAAGATTTTTTTTGGACCCCTTCCCGATGGCATGGAAACTTGAAATTCGGAATGGAGTTGGAGATTATAAATATATTTCATAATCAAATTTAACATATTCGCTGATGGTCCTTGGTTCGATCCCAGGGCGCCATTTACATTTCTCAATGCATTTCTTATGGAGATAACGGAAACAAATTTAAGGTACTTCCCGGCATGCTATCGACTTCAAACTTAGCGTGATAGAAGAACCAGTCTTAGCAAATCAAACTATGCATTCATAGCTATCAATGTGTCCTGGGTTTGACACCAGGTGTCTCTGCAATCAGAAGTTGATCCGATTTTTAGGAATTATTTTGAAACCTTTCCCAATAATATAGAAACTTGAAATTTGGCATATGGATTGAGATCATTAATAAATTTCAGAAACATTTTTTAAATTTCCAAGATCGTCCTTGGTTCGAGTCCCGAGAGCCATTTACATTCGTGAACATTAGAGCGTCTTTTGAGGCAGTTGCAGGCAATATTTCTGCTTGAATTTTCACACGTATTTAGAGAAGATGATCTTCTAATGTGCTGCATAGTAATTTCACCAAAAAGACACGGGTTCGATGCCAGACGATTAAATTGAAGCGAATTTTAAGTATATTTTGAATCCTTTTTTTCCTTTCCGGGACCGTCCCGATATAATGCCGTTATGAAATTAGTGTTGTCGATCTGCTTGCAGTATGCAAGCTACATTTTACTCGTAATAGATATAGATGCTTCTCCGGATTCATTCATGGATATACCTATATAGATAGATAGATAGATAGATAGATAGATAGATAGATAGGATACTAATTCACAGCCTAAACCACAAGCGTCCTTGACTTGAAATTTTTACGACGTATTGGCCATAACGTGTAACCGCCAGAAAAATTGCGATTTTGATCCTCATGGTTATGGGTTCGATTCCAGAGGGCCCCAAAGTCGCTATTTTTTCCATAAGAATACATGGCGGGGATTTTCGAAAATTTTTTTGAGACACTTCCCGGAGAGAGAAAAAGTTGAAACTCCAGGGATCGCTAGAAGCCGGGCGTATCCAACGAAAATCAGAAAGACATTTTAGAATTTAGTCCATGGTTCGATGCTAGGTCGGGGCAAAAATCGGCCGTTTAAAATGCATTGCGGCGATTTTGAAGATTTTTTTTGGATCCTTTCCCGATAACATGGATATTTGAAACTCGGCACGTGGATAGATATCATGAATATATTTCATCATAAAATTTTACATGTTCGCTGATGGTCCTTGGTTCGATGCCAGAGGGCCATTTGCACTTCTCAATGCATTTCTTACGGAGATAACGGAAACAAAATTTAGGTACTTTCCGGCATGCTATCGACTTCAAACTTTGCATGATACAAGAGCAAATTTTTACAAATCAAACTGTGCATTCACAGCTTACAATACGTCCTGGGTTCGACACCAGGTGTCTCTGAAATCAGAAGTTGATCCGATTTTTAGGAATTATTTTGAAACTATTCCCAATAAAATAGAAACTTAAAATTCGGCATATAGATAGAAATCATAATTAACTTTCAGAAACATGTTTTAGATTTCCACGATCGTCCTTCGTTCGAGTCCCGAGAGCCATTTACATTATTAAAAAGTAGAACGTAGTTTGAGGCAGTTGTAGCAAATATTTTTGGTTGAATTTTCACACATAGTTAGAGATGGTGATATTCTATTGTGCTGCATAGTAAGTTCACCAGTAAGACACGGGTTCGATGCCAGACGATGAAATTGCAGCAAATTTTAAGAATTCCTTTTTTTTTTCTCTTTTTAGGCCCGTCCCGATATGATGCCGATATAAAATTAGTGTTGTCGATCTGCTTGCAGTATGCAAGCAACATTTTACTCGTATATAATAGATATATAGATGCTTCTCCGGATTCATTCAGATATTCATATAGATAGATAGATAGATAGGATACTAATTCACAGCCTAAACCACAAGCGTCATTGACTTTCAATTTTTACGACGTATTGGCCATAACGTATAACCACCAGAAAAATTGCGATTTTGAATCTCAGTGTCATGGGTTCGATTCCAGAGGGCCCCAAAGTCGCGATTTTTCCCGTTTAAATGCATTGCTTTGATTTTCGGGAATTTTTTAAAAATACTTTCTGGATAGATAGAGAATCGAAACTCAAGGAACCTATATATATGACCAGGATCTATCGAAAACATAAATGAGTTTTACGGAAAATATCCTGGGTTCGATGCTAGGTCGAGGCAAAAATCGGCCGTTTAAAATGCATGGGGATAGTTTTTCATTAATTTTTTTGATGCACTTATCGGTATGTAAGGAACTTTTCGCTCTCCTAGAAGATAAATATTAAGAATTTGTTCAAGAAAAAAAATTTCATGAGCCAGTTATATTCCTGGGTTCGATGCCAGAGCACATTAACATTTCTCTCATAAGGAATATAAGGGAAAAGTAAGTCGTCGTTTGAGGCAGTTGCAGCCAATATTTCTGCTTGAATTTTCGCATATGGTTAAAGAATGTGATCTTCTTTAGTGCTGCATAGAAAGTATTACCAGAAAGACCCGGGTTCGATGCCGGGCGGCAAATATATCTCCCGTTTAAAATACATTGGGTTAGTATTTCATTATTTTTTGATACACTTATCAAAATGATAGGAAGTTCGTGCTTGGCTGGAAGATGTATAAAAAGAATTGGTTTTAGAAAAAAAATTTCATAAACCTGTACAATTCCTTGGTTCGATGCCAGAGCACATTAAATTTTCTCTCATAAGGAATACATGGGAAAAGTAGGACGTCGTTTGAGGCAGTTGCACCCAATATTTCTGCTTGAAATTTCACACATAGTTAGAGGTGTTGATCTTCTGTTGTGCTGCATATAAAATATTACCAGAAAGACCCGGGTTCGAAGCCAGGCGGTAAATATATCCCTCATTTAAAATACATTGTAGAGGTTTCATTATTTATTTTGATGCACTTATCGAAATGATAGGAGGTTCATGCTTAGATAGAAGATGTTTATTAAGACTTAGTTTAAGAAAAAAAAATTGATAAGACAATGCTGTTCCTGTGTTCGTTGCCCGAGCACATTACAATTTCTCACATAAGGTATGTATATGAAAAGTAGGACGTCATTTGAGGCAGTTGCAGTCAATATTTCTATTTGAATTTTCACACATAGTTAGAGATGGTGATCTTCTGTAGCACTGCATAGTAAGTTCACCAGGAAGGCTTGGGTTCGATGCCAGACGATGAAATTGCAGTGAATTTTAAGATTATTTTCAAAGCTTTTTTTTCTTTTGAGAACTGTCCCGATATTATGCCGATATGAAGGTGGTGTTGAAATGAAATTGGTGTTGTTGATCTGCTTGCAGTATGCAAGCTACATTTTACTCGTAATAGATATAGTTGCTTCACCGGATTCATTCATATAGATAGATAGATAGATAGATAGATAGGATACTAATTCACAGCCTAAACCACAAACGTGATTGATTTGAAATTTTTACGAAGTATTGGCCATAACGTGTAACCTCCAGAAAAATTGCGACTTTGAACCTCAGTGTCATGGGTTCGATTCCAGAGGGCCCCAAAGTCCCGATTTTTCCCGTTTAAATGCATTGCTTTGATTTTCGGGAATTAAAAAAAAATACTTTCCGTAAACGTAGAGAATCAAAACTCAAGGAGCCTATATATATGGTTATGATCTATCGAAAACATAAATGAGTTTTACGGAAAATATCTTGGGTTTGATGCTAGGTCGAGGCAAATATCGGCCGTTTAAAATGCATTGTGGCGATTTTTAAGATTTTTTTGGACCCTTTCCCGATGCCATGGAAACTTGAAACTTGGCATGGGGTTAGAAATCATGAATATATTTCATAATAAAATTTTACATATTCGCTGAGGGTCCTTGGTTCGATCCCAGAGGGCCATTTAAATACCTCAATGCATTTCTTACGGAGATAACGGAAACACATTATAGGTACTTCCCGGCACGATAAAGACTTCAAACTTTGCACTAAGAAAGACTAAGTGTATACAAATCAAACTGTGCATTCCCAGCTGTCAATGTGTCCTGGGTTCGACACCAGGGGTCTCTAATATCAGTAACTGATCCGATTTTCAATAATTATTTTGAACCCTTTCCCAAAAATATAGAAACTTGAAATTCGGCATGTAGATAGAGATCATAAATAACTTTCAGAAACATTTTTTAGATTTCCATGATCGTCCTTTGTTCGAATCCAGAGAGCCATTTAAGTTCGTGAAAATGAGAACGTCTTTTGAGGCAGTTGTAGCCCATATTTCTGCTTGAATTTTCGCACATAGTTAGAGATGGCGATGTTCTATTGTGCTGTATAGTAAGTTCAACAGTAAAGACCCGGGTTCGATGCCAGACGATGGAATTTCAGTGATTTTTAAGAAAAATGTCAATCCATTTTTTCTTTTGATGGCCGTCCCGATATGATGCCGACATGAAAATAGTGTGTTCGATATGCTTGCAGTATGCAAGCAACATTTTACTCGTATATAGATAGGTATATAGATAGGTATATAGATAGATAGGATACAAATTCACAGCCTAAACCACAAGCGTGATTGAGTTCAAATTTTTACTGCGTATTGGCCATAACAATTAACCGCCAGAAAAATTGTAATTTTGATCCTCAGTGTCATGAGTTCGATTCCAGAGGGCCCCAAAGTCCCGATTTTTCCCGTTTAAATGCATTGCTTTGATTTTCGAGAATTATTAAAAAATACTTGCCGGATAGGTAGGGACTTAAAACTCAAGGAGCCGATATATATGGTCATGATGTATCGAAGACATAAATGAGTTTTACTGAAAATATCCTGGGTTCGATGCTAGGTCGAGGCAAAAATCGGCCGTTTAAAATGCATTGTGGCGATTTTTAAGATTTATTTTGGACCCTTTCCCGATGGCATGGAAACTTGAAATTCGGCATGGGTTTAGATATTTTAAATATATTTAATAAACATATTTTACATATTCGCTGATGGTCCTTGGTTCGATCCCAGAGAGCCATTTACATTCCTCAATGCAATTCTTATGGAGATAAAAGAAAAAAGTTTTAGGTACTTCCCGGCATGATATCGACTTCAAACTTTGTATGAAATAAGATGAAGTCCTAATAAATCATACTGTCCATTCACAGCTACCAATATGTCCTGGGTTCGACACCAGGCGTCTCTACAATCAGTAAAATATCCGATATTTAAGAATTAATTTAAAACCCTTCCCAATAATATTAAAACATGTAATTAGGCATATAGATAGAGAACATAGAGACATTTTAAAAACATGTTTTAGATTTCCTAGATCGTCCTTGGTTCGAATCCAGAGAGCCATTTACATTATTGAAAAGAATGACGTCGTTTGAGGCAGTTGGAGCCAATATTTCTGCTTGAATTTTCACACATAGTAAGAGATGGTGATTTTCTGTTGTGCTGCATAGTAGGTTCACCAGGGAGGCCTTGGTTCGATGCCAGACGATTAATTTGCAGCGAATTTTAAGAATATTTTCAATCCTTTTTTTTTCTTTGAGGGCCGTCCCGATATGATGCCGACATGAAATTAGTGTTGTCGATCTGCTTGCAGTATGCAAGCAACATTTTACTCGTATATATATATATATATATCCCCTCCTCATCACCGCCACAGTTCATTGCCTCATCGGGGCGGAGGGGTGTTAACGGAGGTTGGAGGCGATGCATAGCCCAGGTTCAACCATGCTAAGAAGGCTTCAACAATATCTCCGGCCAAATAATGAAAGTGGCATTCACCAACCGGCAGTAGGACAGCCTGGTGAATTATTGTCCTAACCCCCCAAATACAAGTACAATTTTCATGATGAGCTTCTTTAATGGAAATTTATCCGGACGTAAAAGCACCACCCATTCGGATGTCCGGGAGGCGGTGGCATTAAAGAGGTCCATCATGAAGAAAAGAATTACTACCCTGCAATTCACAACCTACAACTGCCGCAGCTTGAAGAGTGAAGAACGACTGCTGGAACTACTCAATGAAGCAGAGAAGATAAAATGGGATATCATCGGTCTCAGCGAAGTCAGAAGAAAATCAGAGGAGCTACTTACACTGAAGGAAGGACACTTATTCTTTTACAGGGGTACCAAAGATGGAAGAAATGGAGGCGTTGGATTTTTGATCAACAAGAGATGGAAGGATAATGTGGTTAAAATCGAAGGTGTATCAGATAGAATTTGTAAACTCATACTGAAGATCAATGAGCGTTACTCAGTACAGGTCATCCAAGTCAACGCACCAACAGCGGCAAGCAGCGAAGAGGAAATTGAAAACTTCTACCAAACTCTCGGCACTGAACATGACAAGGATCACTACTATAAAGTCATTATGGTAGATTTTAATGCTCGTGTAGGGCAGCGGGAAACTGATGACACTGTCGCAGGACAATATGGACTGGGCCAGAGAAATGAGCGAGGTCACCGCTTAGTAGAGTTTGCAGAATGCACCAATATGTATATAACAAATACATACTTTAAGAAAAATCCTACAAGGAAATGGACGTGGAGAGGTCCCAATGGAACAAAAAATGAAATAGACTACATATTGGTAAACAGACTCTACACTGTAACTAACTGTGAAGTTTTGAATAATTTCAACACTGGAAGTGACCACAGAATTGTTAGATGCAGAATCAATATTAACTCCCGAATGTAACGAAAGAAGTTGGTTTCTTGCAAGAAGGAGGAGATAAATATTGATAAACTATCAGATAACGAGAAAAAGTTTCAGCTGGAACTTAGAAATAGATTCTCAGCACTTCAGGAGGAAGAACTCGAAACCAAAGTTATGGAAATTGTAAAGAAAGCGGCAGAGGAAGTAGCAAGCATGCCAAGAAAACCGAAGGATAAGAAATTTAGTGATAGAACCCGGAAAATGATGAAACAACGGAAGGAACTGAAGAATTTAAACACTCCAAGAGATAATATCGAATACGCCGAGCTTTGCAAAGCCATCAGAGTAGCAATCAAGGAAGATGTGAGGAATTTTAATGAAAAGATTGTGCAAGAGGCCATAGAAAATAACAAAAGCATAAAGAGGGCTAGAAGACGCCTAGCAATTGGTAAGAAACAGATTTTAGCCTTACAGAAAGGAGATGGCACCACAACATATAACAGACCAGCAATATTGAGGATTGTAGCAGAATACTTTGGCAACCTATACAAGAAGATAGGAAACGCCGAAGAGGAGAACCAAGATGAAAGCCAAAGCTCACAAAATCTCCTCTCAATCCTCCCAGAAGAAGTAATGGCGGCGATTAAGCAGATGAAGAATGGGAAAGCAGGAGGAGCAGATGGGGTGTTGGCGGAATATCTGAAAGCTGGTGGAACAGAGATTGCTAATGTTTTAGCACAATTATTCAGTAATTGTCTAAAACAAGGAATGATTCCCAAGGAATGGAACCACGCAAGGATTGCCCTTCTGCACAAGAAAGGAAGCAAAGAAGATTTGAAGAACTATCGCCCCATTAGCCTCCTTCCAGTTGTCTACAAAACATTCATGAGGATAATAGCGGAACGTCTTAAGATGACCCTGTCTTCAGCCCAGCCTAGAGAACAAGCGGGATTCCGGAAAGGCTTCAGCACTATGGACCACATCCACACATTACAGGAAATTATAAACAGAACGAATGAATACGAGATGCCACTCGTCCTTTGCTTTGTAGATTATGAACAGGCCTTCGACTCGGTAAGTACCTCCTCCACTCTGAAAGCTCTGAAGAATCAAGGGATAGATTCTGAGTACATCCGCCTCTTGCGCAGTGTCTACGAGAATGCCACAGCTTCTGTAATGCTTCATGAAGAGACCGATGATTTCAAGTTTGAGAAGGGAGTTCGACAAGGTGACGGTCTATCTCCCATCTTGTTCACAGCCATTTTAGAAGAAGTTTTTAAAACCCTTAATTGGGAAGAGAAGGGGTTAAGAGTAAATGGGGAGTACATCAGTCACCTCCGTTTTGCAGATGATATAGTTCTCTTTGCAGCTAACGCAGAAGATCTAACTTCAAGACTTGAAGAGCTAAACACAGCAGGACAGAAGATAGGACTCAGGATAAACCTAACAAAAACAAAGGTAATGTATAATTCTTTTACAGTGCAAGAGCCAGTCAAACTTCAAGGAAAACCTCTGGATGTTTGCTTGGAATACACATACCTGGGACAACTTGTAACAACAGGAGAGAAAACAGGATTAATGAAGTAAACAGAAGAATGAAACTTGGCTGGAGTGCATTTGGAAGGAACTCACACATTCTGAAGTCAAGAATGCCAATGGTTTTGAAGAGGAAGGTCTTCAACCAATGTATTTTACCTGTCTTGACCTATGGAAGTGAAACTTGGGTGTTAAATGCTGCAATAACCCAGAGACTTCAGACAACGCAAAGGAGCATGGAGCGCTGCATGCTGGGAATCACAAGAAGAGACAGGAAACGAAACACTTGGGTGAGAATGATGACTGGAGTTACAGACATAATAGATAAGGTAAGATCACTGAAATGGAGGTGGGCCGGCCATATTGCAAGAAGAAACGACAACCGTTGGACATCTGCCGTTCTCAACTGGATACCAAGAGATGTGAAGAGACCAAGAAGACGACCTATGGACAGGTGGAACAGAGACATCATCAAGTACTTAGGTGTAACGTGGCAACGAGAAGCTCAGGACAGAGAAAATTGGAAAGTACTTGGGGAGGCCTACATCCGACGTCGGATTGAAAATGGCTGATGATGATGATGATGATATATATATATATATTTGTTTGTCCAAATTATCCTTGGTTTAATCTGGACCACTCGAGTCGTACTACAAATGCACGTAATTTTCCACATTTTGTTCGATTGCATTGCAGACATTTTTACATTCTCCCTATACGTAGTATTGAGAAAGTATTGTATTCGCAAAAAGTTCAACCTCCAGTTTTCGACGGAAGTAGATGTTTTGTGGCCCATAGAGTGTCTAGAGAGGCAGAAGATCGGTGATATGATTGGATAGAATTTGTTTTCTTTACCGGTCTCGGGGACCAGTGCTGACAGAAATTCAGCTTTAGCGAAACATTGTTCAACAGTCGATGTTTTATTATCTTTTACTGCCAAATTAATCCAATTTATGGCATCCTGCGCTGATATTTTTTATCACCTCCGACACTGTATTCGCAGTATCTGTAGCAGCCAATAACAATCGCACCATGTAATTTCTATATTATGCCTTCAGTGATCAAATTACTCCCTCATCCATTGGCTGAGTGATACTAGTTGTGTTTGCCGGCAACCACGAAATATTCGAAAGGCGAATTTAAGGGTGACAGGTTGCGTTATCGAGGAAAAGTATGGCTTTCCTATATTTCCTCTACGTTTCGGTGTTGAAACTTTTAAGCTACTCTTCCATGATTTAAGCCGCGTTCCATGCTTTTTTATTATTTCTCTATGTGATCTGTAGCTTCTCAATGGCAACGTTTCTGAAACATCGTGATCGAGCTGATTCCCGGATGACAGGATGCTTTAGGAGCTCTCCCAGGCCATATTGCCACAAATGAAAATGATGAATCGCTCCTTTGAGTGCTTCCTTTCTAAAGATTAAGCGTAAATGTAAGATAATTCTTTCCATTTATGCATTAATTTCAAGAAACAGAACTTGGAAAAGGAAAAACCCTAGCAGTTTTCTCCTTGAACACAAAATGTTCTAGACAGCAATGCCCTATAAAACATTCCGGTTTCGTCCCCGATGTAGATATCACTTGGTTAATAGTCTTAATTTATTCTTGAACCTTGCCTTTCCAGTCCTCTACGGTTACCACATCCACGTCGTTCGAATTGCCGACACCTATGTTCCATATAACATTGTATCTTGCTCTGAAGCTCTCCAGCCAACCAGTTGCGGACTTAAAATCAAGTTTCCCTAAAGAAACTGCAAACTCCTATGCCTTTTCTTGCACCATTGGACCTAATGATGGAATATTCCTCAATATTGCTCGCACAAACCAGTCCCAAACTAATTTGTTTAATTCTTCAAATTCGCAGAGAAGAGTTTTCTTCTTTGAATGTAAATTTAGGCCTAAATTAATAGACAGAAAAGATAATTATTTTATGGTGTGTTGGTTTGCAAACTATTGTTGTTTGGGATATGAAGAAATACGTTTCTTAAGACCAACCTCTTTCAAACTCTTTCTAAATTTTCTCTTCCTTCTTGGACCGGCTGCGGTTAGCATGCCTACATGTTAATACTCCAACGCCAAGGTCTAGGGTTCGAAATTCGAGTCCCCGCTATCCAGATTTTTCTGGTAAGGGTCATATGTGTTCGTCTATTGTTACTGTTGTTACCTCACTGTAAATTGGTGATTCGCTGTATGCGATGGATTGATAAAAAAATAAAATAAAAAATAATTGCTTCATAAACTTACGTCTTTCCACACTTACACCTCTCTTCTACCTGCGTTACGGAAAAAGCTTTTCGTTCAAAGCACTCGAACAATTCCAGCTTATTTTTCAGCGTTAATACGTTACGTGGCATTGCAGAAATCAATCAGCAGTTCCCCTAAGGTACTCTGGTGTTGTCTTACGTAGCAAGGCTACACAATAATGTTTATCACTTTCCGCCGTAAACTGCCCGAGATTCAATCCCCACTAATATAAGAGGCAAAATTTAAATGCCCACCTACATATTAGCTAAAAATGATTCCCTCGTTCTGCTATGTTTATAAAGAGCCATTCATCTGCAAATTGAGACGGATAAGGAATGCCTCGGTCTGCAAAAGGAGTGGAATAGTACTTACGGAGTAGTATAAGAAAAGACGTCTTTCGCGAAAATATTCTGTCTCTATCGTTAATGCTACGCAGTTCAGCAATATTATTTGAATTTCTTGCGAAGTTCTGGAACCAGCAATTATGACTTCCATCTGATTTGATATTCAGAAACCAAGGAATACAGAGAAATGACGTTTGGAAGAGTTAATAACGATGGATCCACTAACGGTGAAACGAGTTATACTGATGTCGGGGATAATAACCATTATAATGGACTAAAAGTTTAACGTTTCCGGAGGAGGTGCCGTCCATGACGGTGATATTAAATGCAGTTTGGGACCTGTTAAAGGGAGTTGCGAAGTTTTCGTCATCCCCCGGATTCTCCCAACATGGTTTCCACGGTAAGACATTAACATTAATCCAAATAACCGCATATGATGCATATTGAGTATTTACTACCATACACTCCAATTCGCATACCATCCGCCATTATCTAAAATCCTTCACTCACACAAACTCAAATTTCTATTATTTACTGATGAGGAAATGTTCTAACTTTCAGATCGCTCTTCGAAGCATGCATGTTATCTATTCGTGTTCTTCGTAGCGTCATCGTGAAAAATACACCAATCTTCCGAAAAACTAGGAGCGGGAAGATCTATGGATCATACTCGGTATTCATCTTAATTCCAATTAATCACTTATCCTCGAAAAGAATAAAATTCTATTACTAATCATGCTCATCAAAATACCACTCAGTAAATATCAAAAATCTTTGACGAGATGAGAAAATGTATCTAATTATAGTTTTACTCTTATTCATCCATGCTTCCGATACTAAAAAAGAGCACATTAAACTTACTGCAGACAATTATTCTTTATTACCAGGCACCCCAAAAAGAAACAAAGAACAGAGAATTAAATTGGATGCTTAAGGACCAGAAATTTTGTTAGGGATGTGAGGGTATGTTCATCAGATTTCGCCAGTTTTTACTTATTTCATTATTCTTCGATTCGCTGAAAATATATAATATTTATTAATTATTAATTTTGCTGAATATTCACTCCTCGCCATTCCAATTTCAGATTATGAGTAATGAGGCATCCTCACTACCACCCGTTTTTACCTCATATCATCATTAATATATAAGCAGGCATATCATTAATGATGATAAAAACACCAGCCACCCAAAATCCAACCCAAACGTGGGTGGTGAAAACAGTGGAGCAAGGGAAGTAGGACTCGTGTAAAGTAAGGTATTTTGCGTGTCCAGCGCCGTCCTGGTAGCTGACAGCCCTACAGGTTAGGGTTTCCCAAAATAATCGATGTAAATTTATCGAAAGCATATCCTCTTTTTTTCTATTTGGCCTTATAAAATTATATAATAAATATTATTGCGATTGCATTATGGTAACCGACTCGATGCCAAACAATTTGGAAAAATGCAAATTTGTACCGACAAGGGGGACACCAGGTAAGTGGGAAATTAACGAACGGATTCGCACGAAACTATCAGGGCAAGTTCTTTGGTTAAAATTAGTGGACATGTATCTGACTGTTTAACTCAATGGGCTATTGTTTATAATAAAAAGTAACTTAATATCGGGGTTAGGCAACCACGTGCATTGTTATACAGATCACATAGAAAATAATTTTCTTCCATTTCTTTTACTGATAACTTATCTTTTTAACAATTAAATTTCATCCTATTATCTTCCAAGAATTCTTTAATTTTAGCTAGCATTTATTCTAATATACATATATATCTTCGTACGGCGGGCAAGGATCGAAAAAAGCTGGCCAAAAATACAAAAGTGAATTTTGTTTGTACGAACTTTGACTCTTCGCATAGTCACAGCTGAATAAATTCCGTACACAGCCATTAATATTATTATTCAATACACTTCTTTGATTCCTGCACATTGAAATTATACAGGGGGTTGAAGTTGACCTAAGATTGCGAAAAATGCCGGTCATAGATGTTTTGCAAAATTCTTCAAGTTCAAACCGATACTGAACCCATTAGAGGAAATGCATCGAATAAGCACTTTAAGGAATAACACCAATAAGTTAATAAGGCCAAATAGAAAAAAATAGAGGGTATGCGTATTTGATTTGGTGAAAAAATATTTTCCCTTACATCTTGGGACACCAGACTGCAGGTACCGTGAAACACTGGCTAATTGGGCTCTGGTAATACCATCGCTCCGATGTTCAAAGAGAAATACGGAAGCTATTTGCACAGCGTGTGTTACGCCTCGATATTCCCGGAAATCTAAATGGACTCCCCAAACCATTGGGAGAATACGAATATTTAAAACGAAGAATGATTAAGCGTATTGCTAAGGATCGCCAAGAAGGAATCTGTGGAAAAAACTATTTTAACAAGATTTTCCATTCGATCTTTCGATTAAGTAAATATTTAAAGAAGAATAGACTTATAGCTCGATTTAAAGTAAGATGGCAACGTGAAGTCAAGCAAAATCAAGATGAAACAAACATTTTCGAGAGACATACCGAAAATTACTGATGCTATGATAGCCAAGTCTTTGGAAGGAAACAATAGACTAGTGCATACAAAAGTTTTGAAAGATTCATTTGAAACAAAACAATAGAATATAAAAAATGCAATGTCAAAGTAATACTTTTTTCCACAATATTTATTTCTCTTTTGGCGTCAATAATCAAACAATTCCACTGTTTAAACAGCTTTCTATCCGTAAATGTGTAAAAGCTTTAAAGGATATAGCAGTGTTACTCTTCTAACTCACTTGGCAGCAAACTGAGACACTGACATTAACAGCAAGACAAATGCTACAATTTTCATGTCAGACTGAAACATCAACAATCACACCAAAAGGCTACGGAGCGTGTTTAATTATATAACGCCTTTTTCGAATGACTCTACGAAACCATCTCCGTTCTTCCATGACGGAAAAATTTCCTTCTTTCTTGCATCAAACTTTCCGATCAACAAAGATAAATAGGAAGAAAATTAAAGCTGTGATACTAGGCAGTAAACGTCCCATTGAAGTTAGAAATGGAAACTTTGACTCACTTTCCAACAGAATCGATTAAATACGTAGTGCAAAGTACACCAAGGAATTATTTTTCAAGTAGTATACATCGATCCAACTGAATTGAAACTTATGTAGTTTTTTCGCCGTACTTTCCATAATCCTATTAAAGAAAGTATAAAGTATCAGTAAGGAACGGCCTACCAAGTTGAATAGTTTAAATAAATGGAAACACAACAAAAATTAAGAGAGAAACAATGATTGTAAAAATAGACAAATCTGTGTGTCCTCTCGAGTAAAATCGTTTATACCGAAAAAGTATCTAACCTGCGATCAAAAAGTTTAAAATCCTGCTGAATACTTGCTAATAGTAGGTACTTGTAAATGGTTAGATTAAGACTTCGCTGATGAAAAATTTCAGTTTCACCAGTAAGTATTACAATTGGTTTATATTGATTGAATGGCGATTTTTGGTCTACGTTGTTAGTTATGTATTTTAAATATATTTTTCCTCTGGAATAGAATGCAACATCTATCATCCTTGCTTAATTCAAAGGCAATCGAAAAAGAAAATTCTCCGTGAAAATCTCAATATCCTATCAAAGCTCTCATAATTTGTTGCCGAAATCAATATTTAATTGTATGAATTAATCTTTATTTAACTTTTTCTATCAAACTTGTCTCGAATTCATACAATAATTTTTTTTTCGTTTATTTTTGCAGTTAAAACAGAAAATTTTATATGCACTTCTTCTGGGAATGTTTTAAATCTTCTAGCATCGTAACCTAAATGTTCTTGAAAGTCGAGCGCACGACCACCCAAGTCGTGTACTAGACCAAGTGAGCGGTCACAACTCTTCCCGGAGCGGGTCGTGAACTCTCGTGAAAGTCATATGGGCGCCGTGCACGACTACAACTATTCCTTTCAGGATGTCAAGTTTACCACGTGAAGGCCCATAAATTGAAATACAACTAATTTCACAAAGTTTTCTTGCGGAAAAATGGATTATCTCGTATTCAATAATTGAATCGGTCGTCAGGGGAATGGGTTGTTTACAATCTCAATATTTTAAGAAATTACTTTCGCGTGTTTTTTCAAAATTCTTAAAATTTCAATTCAAATGCAATATTCAACCAAGCTATGATTTTAATTCAATTCACGTTATTTTAGGACTTGTTTCGACTCTGCACGACTCTTCCTTCTAAGAAGAAAGGACAAAATCGCTGGGATCATTCCCTCCTGAGTCGTCCGTTTGCGTTGTGAAGATGTTTCGTCATTGCCTTTTTCATTTTTCCGTTTACTTGCAGATTAGTATCCTTTTCCTTGCCTCCAGCTTCGGGGAACTACTCCGGTATTTTTTCTAAGCGTTTTCAGTCGCCATTCAGCGATTTCAACTTCATTTTAAAATAACAGAACTAATATGCTTCTTAACGTGCACTTTTATTAAAAAATAGAATATACATATTATTGATGGAAGAGGAGCCGATTTTGATTTATTGCTGCTCAACCATTGGAATGTTTGGAAGGCCCTCGGTAGTGCCTTAGTGGCAGTAGGGGTAGTTGGGGCAGGCGACTGGGTCCACTCCGGCGGGGTAGCGAGCAGCCACTCCTGGGACGACACCAGACCAGACGCCGTTCCATGGGGTGGCAGTCCATGCAGGGACGCCCCATGCACTACGAACCCACCCTGAGGGGTTGGCGGCGAGTGCTACGTTGTCGCAGTAGGGATAGTTAGGGCAGGCGAGAGGATTGATCCCTGCTGGGTATCTAGCAGCTGGGAGAACTGCACCACCCAGGACGGCGGCAATGCACATGGCGAGGATGATCTGTGAAAGCGAAATACATTTCAATAAAAATCTATTGGAGAATTCGGATTAAACACCCATTAGGTCGTAATTTTAGCGGGAATAGTAAATTATTTCTTCTTATAAAAGGAATTGGAGTGAATTGTGTTCACAAAGTCCACTTGCATTGTATCGAAGAGAAAAGGAGAAGAGTCAGCTAACGAATAAAAGCCACTTCCATGAAAATGGTATTTATTAAAACGATATCCATCGAGGAGGTTTCTAATTTTCCTCGTGTGCGAGTACTTGCTATTTTGGTAAAATTGTAATGTATTACTGGTATTGATGGAAGTGCTTTGAGAGCTTAGGTCTCTTTTCGAATGGGCTCGCACTGGTAACCGAACCCGGGACCGCTTTCACCAAATCTGACACCCTCGAAAAGATTTATTCCTAAGAACTGCTTTAGCAATCGGAACGATGAATGGATCTGCCTTTAGGTCATAAACATTAAGCGTACATGATTTTTAGGCAAAGAAGACTATGTCAAAACAAACATAAATCAATTTCCAAAACGTTTACAGCAGTTCGGTAAAGATTATCTTGAGATTGGATCTCATTTATGGAAGAGACGAAAGGCAAATAATACACGGGTAGTGGTGACTTACCATTTTGGAGACCATTGTTGAAGGATTGAAGATTTTTGTACGAACTGGAGAGAAGTGGGTACTGCTGCTGGATTGATCCTGCTATGCTTCCCAAAGATGTTGGCCCCCTTTATATACCTGTTGGAGCTCAAAAAGGTAAACAAAACCTTCCCAATCTTCTCTTTTAAAAATTCTGCACCTCTTTTCCGCATCCTCGGATCAGTAGGCGGACTGCAGTGGCCTCGCCTGCCTCTGGCCACGCCCAAATAAGAGGAGCCACATCAGAGCCAATCGGAAGAATCTTTGATAGAATATTGTTTGAATTAGATATAATTCCCAGAAGGTGAAACTACAATTGCATGCTAATTGATACCCAAGGTTACTTCGAGCAGCGTTTAAATAATTTCACCTCTTTGATGTATCGGCGTATGCACTCTGCACGTCTCGTGGATTATTAAGGCAATCATAGGAATTTATTGCTTTATATTGAACGTTTAATTACTGCTCTATTCCAGGATAAATTATAGATTCATATTATATTATTTTATAATTTAATCGCTTGTGCTATAGTCTGGATAATTTTTCCACATATTAGTGAACTAAAACTGTTAGACTAAATAATTACTTCGAGTTGATAAATAACCTTCAATTCTGGCGGCTTATTTTAGAACAGGAATTCCAGTTTTAAAATTCATTATCACAATATGTTGTTATGCCCTCTAGAACACATAAAATATTTTCCTAAAATAATTTACATTTTTTTTAATTTCAGGATATCTAGACTGGGTCCAAATTTTCTCTTCCAATATGCTTTTGCAACTAATCTTACGAAATGTCATAATCTTTATCTTTTGATAAAGTAAAGTGTCAGATATTTGTAATAATTAGTAAACTGATTCTGAATGTTACAACAAATATCCTGAATTGTAAAAACAGCAGAAATAAGTGAGAATAAAAACTACAATAATATACATAAGTATACAATGTATATTTGGAATGGAGTTTCACCAAATGACGGCTTCTTCAATCAAATGAACTGAAGATTTAAACCGTGACTCATCATAATGTGGTGAACAAGATCCCTATAATGCAGAATTGGGAACTTTTCAGAGAATTGGGAATATTAACTCAGTTTGTCTGATTGCATGTACAGTATGTAGACGAGGCCATTTCAAAAGAGGAGGAGGAAACTTGAGGATCCCATAGACAATGACTGGGAGAGCTTTGAGATGATGACACCAGAAGTTTATAAAACATCACCTGGCTCTATTTATCGCAATTTGGTTGAATATTTAAACATTCCCTTTTGTGAAAACATCTTTGTATACAAGAATCAACGAAAAACTTGTTTAATTGCATTATTATGCAATATATCATGTAAAAATGAGTTGAAAAATTTTATTTTAATTCAGATTTAATTTTAGTTAAATATAATTTAGATTCGCATTTACTTAACCTAGTACAATCATAGCTACTTATGACAATACCATATACGTGCTTTTGCGAGTCGTTGGATAAGTAAATTTATTGTTATGATTAGTAGTCACTGAAACATCATGAAATAGTTCGATCAGTGTTGAGTCACCTTCAACTTTACAGAAATGCTTGTGCAACGCTTACCAATGGGTAAAATCACAATCTTAATTAAAACTTGTCAGAAATCTTAGAAATAATTCACCGTTATTCAAAAAATGCAGCTAGGCATTGGACATATTTCATGGCTAAACAGCACACCTTGAGAATTTAAAGCGGATAATTACAGTTCCGCAAACGACGGCAGAATATGACATTCTTTTTTCAGACTGGTTTGAAAAGAAATTAAAAGCCGACCGAACTGGTTTCATCAGAAGTCGTATTGCATTGATTTTCACGACATAGCTGAACGTTGGCAGCAAACCAGTTCTTATTCGCATGTTTAGCGAGTGCAAGCTGCCTTTTTGGGTATTGAAACGAGATGCGGAAAACCTTATTTTAAGCTTAAATTATCATTTTTCTGGTCAAGGTCGCAGTAGTAGTCTTTCCAAAAATCGACAATTTTTTACATCTTCTGAAAAAATAATGATCTCCAATTAGAAGCTTCTTTTAGTCACACATTAACAGTTTTTTTAAGGAATCCTAAGTATGATTTTTGTTAATATCTGTCGGTAATTTAAGTCAAATATAATTTAATGGACCAATTATTCATAAAATAAGAGGATCACGGTAAAAAGTGCGCCCATTTCAGCACAAAAACATGTTCAAATGCAGTTATTCAAGTGCAGCAAAATATCGTTAAAAGACTTAGAAATTAGTCATTTAAACTTATTGGCAAGTATATATCTTTGGTTATGATATGAATTCAAAAGGTGTTAAGTAGTAATTTAAATAACTGCGATCTTAATTTTGTGTACATTTATAAAGAACTGTTTCGCTACAGACCGTTTTCACAGAAGCGTATTTTATATTTGCTGCGAGTAATTTGCTGTAAAACCTTATCTCGAATTATCTTTGCCACTTGCTTGAATTTGTCACTAATTGTTTTTTACGCTAGAATGGCATAATAATATTTGCTACATACTACACTTTATTTTGTACAGTAATTATTTCAATTTTTCAGTTGCCTCACAACCATCTATATGTACTTGCTATAAAATATTTTCTTGCAGAAAATTTTACTACTATTCTTGAATCTATGTTATGCAATTTTGTACAGCGTTTGTTTTGCAGGCGTAGTTGAATACTTCACATATTGTCGGATATTTCGACCCCTTTTGCATTAATCGCTGTACATCATTCCGCCTGTCATACGCCTAAAAGTGGCTGATATGTATGTACAATGATATTATCATGATACGTACAATGCATTTAGAGTAATGCATACTATTCCATTTCAAAATACAGTGCGTAACCTTGGTTCTACCCTTACTGATAGCCTTTCCTGGCATCCTCAATTGTCTGACATATCAAATAAAGTCAACAAGACTCTTCATCAATTGAAATTAATCCGTAACAACCTTCCTTTATCAACCCGTATTGATGCTTGTTTCGACACTTATTTTTCCGGCCTTTGATTATTATTGTCTAGTATATGACGATCACACAAGAGAACAAGAACTTCTGCGGCTTCTAAATTCTTGTGTTAGATTTGTTTTTAACCTTCGTAAATATGATCATGTTTCTAAATTTCGTTCTGCCGTGGCTTTCTCCAATTAGAAGAAGGAAGTTTATGCTCGGATCTTTTCTCGGTGTTCAAAAATTTGGAGCCTATGATGTGGTTTTCCTTATTTTTTGAAATGTTTTGCTTTCTGAACATTTTTGTATTTTGTGTTACTCTATGCAAATCTACCCAGAGCTTAATATATTATCATTATTATTTCTAGAGCAAACATTAATATATATATATATATATATATATATATATATATATATATATATATATATATATATATATATATATATATATATATATATAATCATCAGACGCAATCGTCTGTGATAGGCAAATGTCCGGGAAATTTGTAGTCCATTTAAACTGTATTATGTACCCGACCTTGCGAAAGGTCTAATATGTCAAAAGGTGATCTTTTTATGAGGATTCTATGCTTATAAGGATTCTATGCCGGTAAGTAAGATCTTTCAGCTTCGGACCTGTGCGGACTACGCAAAGCTGAAATTTGTCTACTTTTTGTTTTTGTTCAACATCGGGAACTGAGAACAGCTCTTCGAACGCTAGAAATTTTTCGAAAGCGAGAAATTTTCGTTTTGGTCTCGAATTTTGCGAAACATCGGGTAAAATACCCATCCCAAGGGTATAATTGTTGCTTATTAATTTGAAATAAATTAATTTAGCTTTTATTCAATCTGAAATCGACGACCGTAGGCCCACAAAAATGCTTCATATGACCCCTTCACGTCAAATAACAATATCTTCTGCGGTTTCAAGACGAAATGATGAGCTGTTCTGACATGATTTTACGCAGCAATATTTACATAGTGCTGAGTATTTGAATCTGGGTTTTCGACAGCAGCATCACCGTCGCTAATAACGGACCTTGGGGCCGAGTGGATAGCATGTCATCTAAGCTGTCGCTCCAAACCCCAAGGTACCGGGTTCGAATCCCTGCTGATCGGATTTTTCCCTGTGTTCATACTCAAGCATAGGCCTAACTAGTGTTAAGTACGCCTTTTCCTTAACTTCCCTACGGCACTTCCTAAGGTTTCTGATTACGAAATCAAGGATTCTGTTCCTTTGCAAGTTATGTTCTCGACATGGCTGGCCCGTTTTAAATTATTATTGAAAGTGATCCTAGATATATAATGTCCTTATCCCATGAGTCTCCTATGTTATAATAGAATTTAAATTTATTTCGGTTGAAATAAATTAGTTAGCTTTTGTTAGCATTACATTTTAATTTATTTTTAACAAGCCATCCGTTCAATTCTGTAAGATCCTCTTGTTATGCGGTGCAGTCTCCGAGGTTTTTTATTGCTCGATAAATAATACAGTCGTCAGCAAACAAACGAATGTTAGATTTTAGAATTTTTTGCTAGTCATTTTTATAAATTGAAAATAACAAGGGCCATAGCGCACTTTCCCAAGGAACTCCTGATGTTGCATTTGCTGCTTGTGATAATTGTTCACCGTTCCTCACATTTATTGTTCTAACACTAAGGAAAGAATGTATCCATGTAACAATTCTTGGATCAATATTTATGTGCGAGATTTTTTCTAGAAGGATATTATGATCTACTGCATCAAATGCATTTGATACGTCAATTAATTCTGCGTCTACGTATTCTAATGAATCGTGAGCTTCCACCAAGTCTCGATTAAAGCATAAGAGTTGGGATTTGTAACCCTTCCTAAATTCCTGCTGACAATCGGAGATCCACTTTTCACTCTCCCAAACCATCCGTATGTAATCAGATACAATTTCAAAAAGGCTTAAGTTCGTAAGAGCTATTGGTCTGTAGTTGTCCGCCATTTTTTTCCTTGCCTTATAAATTGTTATCACTGTAGTGGATTTCCAGTCGTGCCGAATTTCACCGTTTTTTAACGCAATCTTAAATATTCTGCTTAGATAATAAACTACAGCTCGTGCGACAATTTTTAGAGCATTTCCTTGTATTTTGTTGAGCCCGACTGAGTTTTTATTCTTAAGTGAACTCATTGTCTTAAGTATACCGTGAAAGCGTATGTTGAACCGCGGGTATTGCTTTCCCTCTTTCAGTGGTTCATTTGGACCCGCTGTGCTCGCCGTTTCCTTAGTCGCAAAATCGGCGGTGTTAGATCAGACGCAGTTTTCCTAGATTTCAGGAAAGCTTTCGACACAGTTTCTCACGAAAAGCTTATTCAAAAGCTGAGTGCCTACGCGATCGACGAAAAAGTTATCAGATGGACCAAATCTTTTCTAGAAAACAGATCTCAGCGAGTTAGGATAGATGGAGTTTTATCCGATGGAATAAGTATCTCATCAGGAGTTCCACAGGGAAGTGTTCTTGGTCCAATTTTATTTCTAATTTACATTAACGACCTCGTAGATAACGTGAAGAGTAAGGTTAGATTATTTGCCGATGATACCCTGATATACAGAGAGATTTTGACAGAAAACGATTGTAATATGCTTCAAGACGACCTGGACGTAATATCAGGATGGTGTAAAGATTGGCAGCTGAATTTAAATATAAATAAATGCGTTGCCATGAGTTTTACGCGCTCCACAAACATAATTCCCGCGCAGTACCAAATCTCAGGTCATCCATTAGAGTTAGTGCACGACAACAAATACCTAGGAGTCACGTTTAGCAGTAACTTATCTTTTAAAGAAAATATTCGAGATGCGATAGGAAAAGCGAATAGAATGCAAAGATTAACTGGTAGAACGTTGAGAGGATGCTCATCGAGAGTCAAAGAAATAGCTTACTTTTCTCTTATTCGTCCGAGTCTTGAATACTGCTGTGCGGTTTGGGACCCACACGAAGTAGGTTTAGTCTCAGATTTAGAGATGGTCCAGCGTAGAGCAGCCCGATTCGTTTGCGGGGATTTCAGGTTTGATAGCAGCGTTACGGCAATGATAGAGTCCCTCGGTTGGAATTCACTACAGATGAGAAGATCTGAATATCGTTGGAAACTTTTCGAAAAGTTCAATCGTTCAGAATTTATAGACGAAGTAAGTGAAATGTTAGTTCCAGTAAGGAGCGAACGAGAGAGGCATCGACGAAGTGTTATAGGGAAGTAATCACAAGGACGGATAATTACTTTTGGTCGTTTTTTCCCCAAGTTATTAGAGATGCTAATAGGTAGGAATGAATAATGGTGGTGTATTACACCCCCTGCCTTACGCCTCTGGCGGCTCGCGGGGTATTTATCTAAATCTAAATCTAAAACATATTTCCCTTCACTCACTCCTGAACCTTTTCACTATCGTTACAATATTCTTCCCCTAATCATGAAATTCATTTGAAGTATCCTGAGAATCGGTCAAAAGACATCCACTGCCCGATCTTAATTGCTATCAGTGTAAAAGTAATGAACCTTGGTTCATTACTTTTCCGCCGGTAATTGAATCAAGAATACGCAATTTTTTGGCTCTATCACCGTCGCAATGGTGACAGAGCCAAGCAATTTCAATCTAACAACGCGTTATTAGAGTGGAACGCATACATGTAGAAATTTTCTTTTTGTTTTCGAATGTCAATATGTGTAACGAAATGTACATTTCATTAGTGATCCACACTTCCATAAACATCTAATGCCTTTCTCTCCTTTCTTTTTAAAACGAATAAGTGGTAACGAAAATGCAGAGGGTGCGGATAATTTCTGGAAACATGCTGCCACTCTATTTAGCGAATCATTCTTGTAAGGATATATGATATACGGCCAATAAGAAAAACTTTAAATACAAGGATCTTGCTGAAAATACTTTTATTGCTTTTGAATAATCTTTTCCTTTCGTTTTAAATTGATTTTGTTTAAACATTTTGCTTAGTAATAATATTAGGGGTGAAGATGTTTTTGAAATTGAAAAAAAATCCACCGCTAGGTTCAAATGAATGTTTTTCTGCCACGAAATCACACGGAAAAAAAGATAAAACATATACTTATTCAAATTCGAAAGTTTGAGCTTAAAGTAAACACAATAGAGGACTTACTAAGCACGCGCTTGGGAACCTCTCGAGCAATTGGTGCAAAATGCGTTTGTCCATTCCTCTCGCTAGTTTTTTTTCCTTTCGCATGCGTTCTTATACATCTTACACATTCAATGGATGCTGCAAAAGTAAGGTGATTTTGGTGGAAAAATCTGACATCCTCAAGTGGCTCGTCAATCTTGTGCCTGTCCATCCGTAGGCTGTTGTTTTGGCCAGGTTTTAGTTTTACAGGTCCAATCCTATTGGACTTCTCCGTCACCAACTAATTGATTTCAGTTGCAGTCTCTGTTCTATCCTGCTTTTCGGAGATGTCGTTTATTGTTGAGATTCGAAATTCTTAGTATATTTTCGAATGCAGCGGGTGTGATACGCATCGTTAATATAGTTGAAATGCATAAAAAAATACAAGGTAAGGTAAATAACTGTACTAACAAATTAGCAGGTGATACCGAATATTTTTGGAATTTTTTTATTTATTTTCTTATCACACATTCAGTCGCAATAACAAGGATAGTGAGTAATCTTACTAAAGAAAAGAAAGGCAATATTGCATATACGGATAATTTTTTACTTCAGTATACCGCTATATGATTCTCTATGCATGATACAGGAGCCTGCAGTACAGTACCAATCGAAGGCATCCAGAAATGAAGGCCAGAAAGATAGTAGGTGAAATTGGTGGTGAATCAATGGTGATGTAAATAAAATAAAGGCCCAATTTCGTTAGAAACGCAGCTGCAACGGACAAAAGGTGGAAAGCAGTTGCTTTGAGAAGTTTTTAACACTCAATTGACGGTGGCTCAATTCGCTTCATCCACTCTCGAAGGAGCAAGCGGGCTGCATATACGCGAGGGAATATCAATGAAAATTCAGTTTCAGAGAATTTAAAGACAATCTGTAATAATCTACGAGCTCGTTTATTAGGATAATTCAAGCATGAAATGAAAAAATCCTTTTTTTAATATTTGAAGTGCGTGTTTGCTAAAGGAAAACATGTTAATTAATCGTTATCAAAAGTATATCATTAGCCAAAAATGCTGAAAATAGATGCACGACTATCATATTAAGAAGTAGAAATTAAAATATCACCAAATTTCAGAATTTGATTTTTTCATGGAACATCTCTCGTGGAATTGACGCACTTAAGGTCTAAACATGAGAGATTCATTTACTGAAAGTGGACGCTTCTTTTCTCTTGAGATTAATCAGATATGCGTTGAGCGAACTTATCACACACTCACGAGAAGCGTATTTTCTGATTTATTTTTTTAATTTGGGAAAGGAAGAAGTCAAGCGATTGGAGGCCTTCGAGATGTGGGTGTAGCGTAGAGTGGAAAAAGTTAGTTGGGTTGATAGGAAAACAAACACGGAGGTGTTAGAGATGGTTGGGGAGGAGAGGGCTTTAATTGATGTGATTAAGCATCGTCAGAAGAAATGGGTGGGCCAAATATTGAGGGGATTTGTAAAGGTTGTAATTGAGGGTAGGATTCAGGGGAGAAATATATGACATAAGGAGTGGGGTTAAATATAAGGATATGTAGGAGATGGCGATTAATGTTGATTTTTGATTGCGCCGAACTTACCAACACTTATGAATCAACGGTTATTCCCATCTGTGCGTACAAATCGGTGGCATTTTAAAAATAAATTTAGGGCTCCACTGTGCACCAATCGCTAAAAATGTATCTGAACGTAAAATGACTACTTACTTACTTAATTTACCAGTGAATGTTACTGGAAACAAAACATGATTTCAGGATTAAAAATTTTAATTGGTAAATGAGTAAGAATAGGATGAGTCTGGGGTGGCTAGAATGGCGATCTATGACAGAGCATCTGGAATTCGTTTTACTAATTTTAAAATGGAAATTGATACTCAAATAATTGGGGAATAACTACGCACGGTGATTAATTTCCATTAACATGTGAGCATCTGTTTTTGGCAAATGGAAGAAAATTACGCCATAATCAAACTCCATCATTTAATTTTACGTAATTTCATCCATTTTCCCACTTCTCACTAATTGTCATTTTTTTCTTCAATTTGCTTTCGAAGTTGATCAGCTATCACTTACCTGATCTCTTAATTAGTTTTTGATGATTTTACTCGTAATTTGTATCTTTCAATCCATTACACTCTTTCATTTCTAAACTGTAGAAGAGCCACAGCAGAAGCTGCCGCTTTTGAGGTACGAACATGTAAAATATTCCTCATAAGAATATATATTCTATTCTAATTAATCAATGACAGACTTATTTCAAGATCCATCTGTTCATTGATTACATTTTGTTCGATATTATAAAAAATACGAAAAACATTCTTGTGTTTTGTTTTATGGACATTTTCTTCTTGCTCATTCTTTCGTCCTAGCTTTTGGAGTGTAGCCAGATGCTCAAATTTGGATTGTTTAGGAGCTTAATTGTTTTCAAATCAAAGTTCTCACTTTGTGGAATGTCGTCATGGTGAATAATTAAGAACAAACTTCGTGATTTACACTAGTTAATCAAAATATATGACCTCTTTCGGCCATTAGAGGCCAGAACATCAGGTACAACGAAATAAGTGCCAATGATTGTTTTGTATTATTTTTTCTTCATTGTTTTCTCGATAAGAAGGAAAAGAAAGAATCAGTATTTTTGCACCATTTTTGTTAGCGACCGGTTTCACTAATGGAGTGGCGTCATCGGCAATACGAGGAGATGCTGAGGATATGGAAGTTATCCCACGAGGCACAGGGTACAATTCCAAATATGCTGCGCTTGGCGATGCTACTCCGAAAGCCAAACAATAAACATCGTGACGGATTCATTCTTCTTTCTCATAGGATGACATTCCATAAAAATAACGGCTTAGCATTTACATTTAATTTGAAAGTACACATGCACGCCATTTTTTGGCAAATGGCAAGGGGTGCATACATCTACTTTCCTAATCAATTTCTTCTCCTTATCGTTGGTGAAGGAGTTGATTCTGATGTTCTAACATCAATTTCCCTGATTTTTCACTTCATCATGGCCTGTATCAAAGGGAGGCCTCTAGGAGCGGTCTGTGAATCTGAGTAAGTCTTCGTGTAAACCTTCTAAAAATTCCCTTGTCATAATTTGTATCAAAGATTTCTCTTTCTATAAAACACATCGGTCTTTCCAATCGTTGCTAAAATCAAATTATTCTGCGCAAATACGGACATAGCTGCTCGTGCTGATGGAGTCATTTCATTGGATGAGGAAAAGTGGTATTTGTTGTTAATTCTTAGGCCCGCGGACACAGATGAGAGAGGCTACCGAGTGCTCCATCAAAATGTAAAATATTATGCACCCAGTGGATTTTTTTCAGAAGAGATAGATTTCTGCTCCTTAGTGTCTTCCAACAGCCTTCAATTGGATGCCCTCCATCAGTCCTTCTTTTATTTGCCTTCGGCCATTTTTTATGTAATCGAGTTTTCCCATCCTTTCTTCCCTTCTATTTTTACTTTAATAATCCTCCAAGTAAGCAATTTCGGCGTAGTTTATGCCCCTCCCATTCTGTCTTCCTCTTTTTGATTTCCATCAGCAGCTTTCTTTCAGTACTTCATCATTGCTAATCTCTCCAATGCACCTTAAGCATCTTCCTCAACAACGATATTTCGAAACGTTCCAAATAATTTTCATCTTTCTTTTTGAAAGTCTATTTTTCGCTGCTGTTAGTCCAAATAAAGCATTTAATAAAATCTATTTCTCAGACCAGTTGGAATTCTACAAGATGTTAGATGTCCTTTCATCTTCTTAAACGCTTTTTTACCCATAGCTTTCACCTGTCTAACATCCTGGGTACAGCAACCATTCTCACTCACTTAGCTTCCCAGATACTGAAATAATTTCACTTGGCTAACAATTAATCCTTCTACAGATATATATCAGCGACTGTATCATTCCTGCTTACTCTCATCTTTTTTGTATTTCCGATAGTTATGTTCATTTCGTACTCTTTCCCTTGCGACACTATCCATCATATATATCTCCTCTTCTGTATCTATTTCTTTCTCCAATCAGCCATCCAATTGCATCTCATGTTGCTCTACCTTTTCTGATATCAAACTGGTTTTCTCTCATATTTTCTTCGATTTTTATTTTTATTCTTTGTAATAATATTCCTGTTATATCTGCTGTGAAATGGCAAATGAAACTAATTGTCCTTTTGTTTACAATAATTAGTTCTCTTTACAATAATAGAATCTCATTGATGCCTAGCAATATCCCACGTACATATCCTTCGTAGATGGCTGCAGAACCACGAATTCGCTTTCCAAAGATCCAAGCGTCTGCAAAATGCTATCAATTGTTCTCCTCTTTCGTCACTCTTTCCAAATCTATGTTCTTCGGGTGCATATTTCTCTCTTCCTTCCCCCACTATTCCAGTCTCCCATCGTTATTGCTCTCTCTCGTCCTTTCCCGTTTTCTTTATAAACGTATCTTATATCACTGCTCATGTATCTGATCTACCACATCTCCTTCCGCTACTAGCAAGTAGCAATGTAAAACGAAATAATCAAGGAATCGACTGTGCAGCCTGATAAAACTCTTACATAACCTTCACTATCTTTTCGTCCATATGTCTTTTGAATAAGAACCCTACAACACTTTCCTTACTTTTCCTCCATTTATAAATCATCTTAAAATTTCCCGATTTGAATTCTCCTTCCCAACGTTCCTTCACTTAATCCTACAATACCGATGTATACCATTTCTCTCTTCAAATTTTCTAATTTAATTTTCTTATTCATTGTCCTCTCGTACCGAGTCTCATTCCAAATGTTTTCCTTTTATTCTTCTTTCCCTTGTGTATTTCCATGCGTAGTTCCCCTGGGAAAGTGCCCACCCGGAGATCCAGACGTGGGCATATCTTAACTCCGGAATATTTCTCCTCAGGAAAAACCATTCTTAAGAGTCCAGTAGAACTAGGGATACCACAAGGGTCTTGAATGCGGTGCCTTTCCTTCCGCATCCACGCCGTCGGCCTTACAAGGCTCCTCCGCCTTTAAGAGTGAATTCCCACTATAAATTTAATCAAAACATATTACTTCAAATTAAGTGCAATTTTTGGTAGAGAATTTACATGTCCATGTACATGACTTTAACTTTCCTAAAGGAGCGCAGGAAGAAAATTCCGAGTTACATATAAGCAGCGTGCGTTAACGAATAAGGAGCAGTGTTACGAGGTTGTAACGATTTTTTAGACGTTTAATTACATACTAATTTGTATTGGATGATAATCTTATTAGTGCTCATTCTACTTATATTTATTCAGAAAAATATATCAAAGATATTGAATAGATCTAAAGACTTGAATATTTAACATTAATAATTATGAAACACTGATTCGATCTGACTCATAATTTATGAGATAAATGCGCGTATTTGTTCATTATCTTTCACTTTATATTCCCTCTTAAGCATTAGGTCGCACACTGGGAAAACTATCCGTTATTAAAAGCTCGTCATAACTGATCAATATTGACAAAACCGACTAGTTATTTAGTCTCACTCTATTTTATGTGCCTCTCTAGAGACAACATTCCAATCGCATAATCAGTTACTGCTCCGGTGGAAGAAATGCATAAAAAATAAACGTCCCTAGAAATAGAAAAATTTTAAGATATATGGCCGTACTCGAGGAATGCGTCGCTTACATGTGTTTGTATTCCGTTTACATAATGAATTTAAAATTTCGCGTAATCGAGGGCGTGGAAAAAAGGGAAAGGGAAGAATGGAAGCTTTCCAGCACTTGGAGGTCAAACGATCAGAGGGCGAGGGTGGAGGTGCTTCCTATAAATGCCCACGGTTATCTAATAGAAGCAGCAACACCATCAGCAGTAGGAATCATTCGCTCACAGAGAACACATCACCATGGCAGCTAAGTTGGTAAGGTCTTTTTCTCATCAACTCAATTCAATTACGAATATATTTATTATTTAAGAATATATTGTTAAGTATAATGAAATCAGTCTTAAAGATATAGTTTTGACGCAAGTAGACAAAAACTAGGTAAATGGATTTTATATATATATATATATATATATATATATATAGAGAAATCTATGGATTTTCGTATACAAATTACCTAAAATAAATAAAAATAAACGAAAGATAAATTGTTTTTGAAAGAAGGTAGATTTCTACCGTTTTTAGATGGGAGTTATAAATGTATACATTTTCGTGAATGCTTTTCGATGTGAGTACTTTCTCAGTGAAGATGATAATTGATGGTGGTAATAGAAGAGAACAAAATAATGTAAATTAAGTAGATCATGAGGGACTTAAACAATTTGGACCAGAGATAACTTTTAAAAACTTTCAGATCATCCTTGCCCTTTGCGCCACCGCCGTATTGTCCAGTGGCATCCCAGCGGCCAAATACCCTGCAGGGGTGAGCCCTCACGCCTGCCCCAACTACCCTTACTGCGACAACGTGGCCCTCGCCGTCGCACCTTACGCCGCACCCGCCTACGCCCACTATGGAGTGCACGGAGCAGCCGCAGCCTACCCTGCCGGAGTGGACCCTCACACCTGCCCCAACTACCCCTACTGTGACAACGTTGCTCTTGCAGCCCACGTGACCGGCGGATGGGCCGGAGCTCCATGGGCCGCGCACGGCGCTTGGGCCGGTGCCGCTGCCCACTACCCTGCTGGTGTTAGCCCACACACTTGCCCGAACTACCCATTCTGCCATTGATCTGGAATTTGCACTCGACCGCTCCGATGACTGCCAACCACTTCACAGAGGATCAATTGCTCAATCTTCCTTTGTGAATGCTCATCTTGAAACCTGAAATGTAAATATCACAAACCGTATGGAATAAAAATACTAAGGAATGTTGCAGATTTTTAAAACAGAATTTAATTTTCTTCTAACTCAACAATATTTGGGTTTCCGTCACTACGTCGTTAAACACTTTCTCCTGGGGTCTTTAAGCTCAGAAGATGTGAATGCAGTGCTGCCTTAACCAATCATAAGTCTTTTCATATTTAGTTGACAGCATTGCTCAATTGGCAAGCGCTTTGCTTTAAGTCGACTTTCCTCTTCATTACCGCACCAAAATTGAACTGGTTACCGTGAGAGTTGAGAATAAGCGTATCGTGACATGGATGCCATAGTAACATGTTGGTTATGCTTATTGCCGCTCATAAGCAACATCTATTTGACAACGAAAGGAGACGAAATTCATTCCGCCAGTTGTACCCCACCTTCCGATATATATTTATTCCTCTCTAATTCAATTGTTTATTTATTTATCCTCATTAATTATTTATATGAATTTTAAGATATTAGGCTTTTATTTTTGTAGTCAATTGAATTCGCGTGGATTTTGGTGAGAATTTGGAATATGTTGATACAGTGAAATCGTTTTTCTATTCATTATTATTCATCAATTCTGATTACTTTCGTACGGAAACTTCGTCTTAGACTTTATTTGGGCGACTTAAAAACTTCTATCCAACTCATTGATTTATTTTCGTTAGCGATTTGAATTATTATATTTGTATTTATAAACAACGCTATAGTTTGAAAATTAACAGAATTGATCGATTGAACGAAGATTGATAAACGAACTTTCAAATAAATTATCTCATGTCCAATGATAAATTAGTTATTAGTTTGCGGTTTATTTAAAATTTTCAATCACAAAATCTCTTGATACCCCGATTTTCGTTAATTACTTCAGATGCAATTGATATTGTCCAACGACATTCTCATCCAGAGATAAACTGCGATTGAAACAGTTTTTCGAAAACAGTTGTTCAATGGTGGAAATACGATCTCGTATCCAAATTGGAGATTTATTGAAATTTTATTTATAAAGCTTTTACGTAATTGTATTAAATGCTGTCTTCTTTCTTGTAGATTTTATTACCTTAGCAATATTAAATTTCAATCAAATATCATGAATAATTAATTAACGTATGCGCCTAAAATTATTTATAAGTTGCAGGATTTTTTCCCTAATGACTTTTGATTGTTCGATCCCATAGTATTAATTTCAGATAAGGTTAAAAGCCAGATTTACGAAGAAAACATACCTCAATGATAAGAAGAGGTGTTTCATAGAGGACATCCCTAGGGTCCTCGGTGCTTCACATCTCTAGGGTGCAAAATATATTCATGTCAGCAGAATTGTAGATACAGGTATTTTCCGGAAGAAATTGACGAACTGGTAATTTACGTATTTTTTTTCACGGAATCTAATTCCGTCCGAATCAATTTCACATGGAATGAGAACATCCGCTTCAGCTGAAATTTCTTCAGCAGAGACAGCAAAACGACTCGCGAGCGGAAATTTACTGAAAATTCGAAATATCTTCACTCAGTCACACTATGCGTGTCCAAACGCAGGGCCTTGTGATTGATGCAACTTCTTATAATGCAGATGATTTCCTCACTACGAGCAATCTCATAAATGTTAGGAATCAACATGTTACGTTAAATATGATGCAGGAGGGAATTATCGGTTTCGCCGAAACATGTGAGCCTCACTAGCATAGAGAAAAAAAGGGCAAAGAAACTGAATAAGAGGAAAGAGTTAACTGAAGACATTCTTATCTTGGAACACTATCTTCGGTTTAAGTGTAGACAGAGAGATATTTTAGAATTTTCAATGTAATAGTATAAAAGATTTTGATTATCTTATTTTAAATTTCGTTGTAAGTACTTAATAGAGAAATAAAAGCACAACTTTTAGACAATATCGCCTTTAAGGGTAAACCACTAGCTTATATTTTAACAGCCCATTTCTGAATTCTGCTACCACATTATATGATTTGAGTTGAGAAGAATACAATTTTAGGAATAACGTCTAATTTTGGAAGAAGCAGCAGAAGGTATTACATATAATATATAGCGTATTACATATAATATATAGCGTATTACATATAGTATATAGAGTAGGTAGAATATTCTGATTCCCGCTTTCATACTTCAAAAAAAGGAATACAATAATCAGATGTGTGGCGTCAATTAGAATATGACTGTGACTCGGATGCATTGCAAAGGAGAATAGAGTCAGCATTGCTTAACAAGACTGAAAATCATAACAGCGTCATCATTTCAACGGTAGTTGCTCTCAGCGCTTTCTCGATCGATATTTTCACGATCGATTCGACCGCAGGATGACGAAATCTTCCTCTTGAGTGAGAAAGAAAAAAAGGAAGCTCCTTCGACTTCCTTGAGTTAAATGTACTCGAAAGCAAAAGTGACTGAAGGAATGTTGTCTAACATGCAAATGGAATATGAACGAATCCCGTGATATTTTAAGCGGAAAGGAAACCAGGAAACGTTTTGAAAGTGTGAAATTCGTGGGTTACCGCTATGAGATAGATTGCTGATTTTCACGAGTGATGGGTGCAATCAGTAACCGTTTTTCAATAGGAATAACTCCTTAAAATAGGTATGCCTCGTAGATACTTGCTTATTTCAATGCGTAAGGAATCATTCTATGATTTAGAATCAATTTGAAGCATCAGTAACATATGGAAAAATACGAATAAAATTGATTGGATAGTATATTACAGAGAATAGTCAAATTTTCAGCAATACATTAATATAATTAATAAAAATATCAAGTTTAATGTCATTATTCACCTTTCTGAATTAGAATAAAAATAAAGGAATTGTAGATATTCGATAAAATATATTTTGATTGGGCATGAATGCAAGAAACAATATGTCAAAGAAAAAATATATCAAGAACTTGAATAGCGATGAAAGAAAATAATGTACATATCTGCAGAAACTTAAAAAGGAATCATTTACCAAGGAATTAAATGACAAAGGATTTAAATGAGCTTTCACAATTACGCTCTAATAATTAATATAAAATTGGTATTACTTTACACGAGAAAGCATGCTGCTAATTACAGTTTAATTTATGTATATCAGGTTAGTTTCCTTCAAATAATTTATTTTCAGGTAACTTAAAAGAAGCAAATCACGTTGAAGGACTTGCATTTATTTCATCTTCTTTCTTCAAAGATTAAATATATCAATTTATTTACCTCCTCATTTTTCTAAAACGGATAAGAATTGCATTACATTCTGTACGACAAATTCACTGCATATAAAAATGCAACCATCTCAGGATTCACATTGTGGTATTTCTTAATTTGTAAAAAACTCATGGTAACAACTTTTACTAGACCACTATTTTTAATCTGAAAAAACACGACCTAGGTTTCGTAGCGTCGCTACATTAACAGGTCTTTTTTTTCACTGCATATAATTCGCAAAGCAATATAATATACATGCATTCTGATATATACTATAATATATACTATAGCCGAAAGGATCATCGATTGCAAACAATGTAAACAGAAGCAGTACTAAATATAACAGCTCTATTTGTACAGAAATTGCTCAAACGGATCTCATATCAGTTTAGTTCAATGGAAATGAAATTAAAATTTGTTCTCGTGGGCACAATTTAACTCATCAGAACCCAATAAAAAATTGAAAGGAGAGGCGTCGACTTTTAATAATGCTCAAGTTTTGTAAATTCGATTTTCAGCGAAGTTAAACACCCACATTCAAAGTCAAAATATGGAATAAAAAGGATTCGAACGAAAATAGAAATTGATTAGTGACATAATAATTGCAACTTACTGAAATCTCAAGGAAATCAAATCCTAAGAAAGCTGTAGATTACACAATGCAACATTATTTTCTATGATCCTGTAGTCTTAGGTGTACCTTAAGTATTTTTTTGCGCTGATTCCAGATCTGCTATCCGTTTTTTCCTATCATGTACAGTTTTTTTGCAAATCATGTAAATTCATTTTTTTATTTGCACGTAAGTTTCACAAAGGGAAATTTTATTTCGGTAAGCGGGATAATTGGCCACACTTGTTACACCCAGTTGGCTGTTAGGTGGGAAACATTGTATACATTCTATAAAGCTGCGAGGTTATATTTTGTGATGTTATAGATAATCTGTGAACGTCCTGTAGATATGAGTTCCCGGAAGTGTTTGAATAACCCAAATGTGTTTTGTTATATTTGTGGTAGCTACGTAATTGCTAAGCAAAGACAGGACATCAATAGTTTCATGAGAAATGTCTATTATGCATACTTCGGCATAAGGCTTGATCATGAAGACGAAAGCTGGGCACCGCGCAAAGTATGCCGTACATGTGTCGAGGGACTGAGACTGTGGAAAAATGGTGTAAAAAATCAATGCCTTTTGCAATCCCAATGGTTTGGCAGGAGCCACAAAATCATGTTAACGATTGTTATTTTTGTATGTTTAATGTCAAGGTCATAACGCAAAAAGTAAGAAGGATGTACAATATTCGAATGTTATGCCGCGCCTCTCATTGATTAAGTCTGGTGATAACGATAATTAAGGGTTCTTGCCAGGTGTCGGGGTAACTCGCGGAAATAATTAATCCGAAGTTCTTGATAACAGATAAAAACCTTTTATACACTGACATCCGGAGATTCGGCAGAGGGGCGCACGTCCATGGTCACTCAAAGGCGGACGAAGGCGAAGGACCCTGCGGAGGCTGCGATCCTCCGTCGCGCTTGGTCTGTGGAGGACTGCCCGATTCCCAAAGTTTACACACCCATTCCACGCTCAGAAGCCCGCGCTTTTGGTTTGCGTTGGTTTCTAACACCCAATCATCACCTCCTCTTCGAAACCCTGACCAACAACGGTCATTACCTCTTTCCGCATCCCCTTTCCACGAATGGACACCATATGGCACCGCCACCGGAAGAGATCTTATTGCGGGGGCGGAAAGAGGCCTAAGGGTGTGCTATCCCGCTGTCCCTACCGTTTCTTGGAATCGGTCACCCAGGAAGTGACCATCAGCCTCCACCGTCCTCGTCCTCTGAGTGCCTTATATAACGAAAATCGCTCCCCTGCCTCATCCCCGGCATTACACGAACATTCCTTCGACCATACGACCAGTTACGCATTGTGAATCTCTCCCTATCCCAGTTCCATCGTACGTTCTTGAAGATGTGCCGCAGAAAAGCAACTCAGAAATTGAAAGCTGTGATGCTGATGATTAGGAGCCGAAAGAAGATTCTGCGCCAAAATTATTCAATCAAGATGAACCGAATGATTTAACTCTTGACTTGAATCTGACAAAAGAGAGTTGGGAGACAAAAAGCTGCCCAATTGCTTGGATCAAGATTGAAAGCAAAAAATCTTCTACTATCTAGAGTTTCGTTCTTTTTGTATAGGACCGGAGAATTATTAAAATTCTTTAAAGAAGAAGACTCTCTGGTTTATTGTTGTGATATTGAGGGTTTATTGAATTTCTTTAATGTCAATCACAATCCAAGTGAGTGGAGGTTATTCATAGATTCGTCCAAAAGTAGCCTCAAAGGTGCACTTTTACATAATGGAAATTTGTTTGGTTCAGTACCCATTGCACATTCAGTACATCTCAAGGAGACGTACGAAAATCTCAAAGCTCTGCTCAAATACGTGAACTATGTAAAACATTCTTGGACAATTTGTGGGGATTTAAAAGTAGTTGGAACTTGGTCAAAAGTCCGGCTATACATAAATGCCGTGTTCCATTTGCGAATGGAACAGCCGAGCCAAAGACAAGCATTGGAAGAAGGCAGACTGGCCCGGAAGAAAAGACCTCCAACCCGGTACACAGAACATAATAAATGTTCCACTCGTTCAACGAAGCAAGATACTATTACCTCCTCTAAAACACGAATTAATGAAACAGTTCACTAAAGCTCTTTCAAAGGAAGGTGACTGCTTCCAGTACTTGGTAACAAGATATCCTAAAGTATCTTATTATAAACTTAAAGAAGGGATCTTTGTGAGACTACAGATCAGAAATTTAATGAAAGACAATTTGTTTGAACGTACAATGAATGCAGTGGAAAAAAGGGCCTGGGTTTCGTTTAAAGAGGTAGTGGCCAACCTTTTGGGCAACAACAAACACCCAAAGTACAAAACCATGGTAAAAAAATTTTGCTGAGTTTCAAGGAATTAGGATGTAACATGAGTGTCATGCTTCACTTTCTACGTTCACATATTGACTTTTTCCCTGCAAACCTCGGCGATGTCAGCGAAGAACAAGGAGAACGTTTCCACCAGGACATAAAGGACATGGAAAAGAGATACCAGGGAATGTGGAATACAAATATAATGGCGGACTACTGTTTAATGCTAAAAAGAGACAGAAATGTTGAAGGGAGACAATCAAGGAAGAGAAGTTTCAACCCTCGTCAGAAATATGTTGAAGCAGTGACATCAGTGAAGAAGAGGAATTAAATTGATATGTATGTCTTGTGTTTTCATAATAATTATAGCATTTTTAAGTCAGTATATACTATTTTCTACGGTATTGTGTTGCATGATTGTAATTTTATACAAAGTTAAGAATACACAATTTTAAAATCACATTCAAATAATTATTTTCCCGGTTAAAAATTTCAATTTCTTAAAAACTTCAATATTGAACTGTATAAAAACCTTACGTGATACAGAAAAACTAGAATCAGATTTGAAATCATCATGAAGAACACTTCTTAAATCGCCTTATTATCTTAAAACATCGAACCAAAAATTTAAAAATGTTGCATAGTGTTATATATGTAAAAAATGAGAAATTGCAACAAAAGGGCATTTAATTGCTTCATTATTTCGAAATCACGTTTGCGGTTATCTTTCGGAATGTATATGTTGAATTCGAAAATTGAGGAAAAAGACACTTAATTGACGAATTAAATACTTCCTAAAAATAATGGAGATCCAAATCCGCACAGTAATCTCACTAACTGTTCCTTGCACACCTTATTTAAAAAATCTCCGTAACTTTCCAACAAGTTACTCCTTTTCTGTATCCGCACTGAAAATGTATTTTTTTTCCGCCTTGTGATCGTAAAAATTAAATTTTCAACGCTTTCCTGTGCCAAATTAATTTTTATTTCCATCATTTTGTCCATATTCAAATTAGGGATGATCGAAAAGATTGCAAGTTTTTGATGCAGACGTATATTCACAGGAAACGATAAAATCCCCCAAAAACTCCTCTTTACACATTCCATCTTTAATTCTGACCATTATTTCTATATGTCCATACATTACTATTATTGTCTTACGGGAAAAAGAATGGACTTGAGTTATTTACACTCGTAATATTTTACAAATCCTCATGTAGTTCATCAAAATTCTTGCAAAAATCAAAAACAATACTCCATTGTCAGAATAAGAATCTTTATGCAATTCTCCTGATATCGGGGATTTCCTCGATTTCACACGACTATATTTTGTAATTTCATTTTGACAACGAAAAAAGCAACCGATTAAAATGAACTTTAGATGCTTCTCTTATGTCCCTCGACTGGGCTCGAAGCGAAGCTCAATAAAAAGTAGTCAATTATTTGCCCAAAGAAGACATATACATAACAATATTTTAAGTTTAAGCACAGTGTAAACAAACACGCAAAATTTCTACTTTATTGATAGTATAAGAATTCGGTAATAGAGGTAAATTGCTGATAAGCATCCCTTCTCTGTCTGGATGACAGATAATCGAATCTTCAAAAACTCACTACACAGATATTCTCACGAAAATATGTATTGCCTCTTTAGTGTGCGCTTCCGGTATAAATAACACTCGTACTTCATGACATAGATATCACTTTTAGGAAGTTGTCAATTTATTTGGGGAAAATTTTCCAGAAGACTCACTTATTTTCACTAAATTTCCAATGAGCATGAATATCACGAGCAGAAAAATATGATTTGATACTTTTCGTTGAGAATGACGTCAGTGGAAGGAGGCGCCGCTTCACATAATTCGGAATCGAAAGTAGAAACACTATATAACCGTGGCTGTTGTCGCTTTCGGTCAGTTCGAAGTGTGTTTGTAAGACAACAGCACGCGTTGGGACCAAAATGGTAAGCAGAAGACACACTGGGAAATGAGATTTTCATTTCCAACACTAGAGAAATGTAGTAAATTGCAATAGATTTTATCGAAATATTGCTTGATTTTAAGAGTTATATCTCCCAAGGATTATGGAATTTCTAGTTCCGTGAATTGTTTTGCTCGAAATATTTTAATCTATACATCTATACATAATATATAAAATGTTTGCAGAAAGTGGCGTTGACACAATCACAGATATAGTTTAATAAATGGGTGGCAATAACTGTGCAAAAATTCTACTTTAAAAGTTTTTAATACCGCGACCGGTTACGGACGTTAGTCCATTATCAAGCATAGGAGCATATACATTTGTATATATAAATATATGTGTACTCCGGAATAACTCCTATGCTTAATAATTGACTAACGTCCGTAACCGGTCGCGGTATTAAAAACTTTTAAAGTGAAATTTTTGCACAGTTATTTCCACTCATTTATTAGGATGGAGTTCCACTTAGCTTCTTTGATTGATAGATATAGTTTAGATTTATTGTTATGTCTAAGTTCAAAACTTTACATTAAGTTGAGCAAAGAAACCAATCCCCAATTTATTTCATTCACGAATTATTTAAAACTCTTCATTCTATGGAATTTCCAAGAATAAGATAGCATATAATGTGTTAACCTCGGTATATGAAAATATATTTTTCTGCTTCTTCGCTTTCATGATTTATACATAAACTTAGGGCCGGCTTTAGACAATTGGCGGCCCCAGGCAAAATGCATTTGGCGGCCCTCCCGTTTGTAATACTGCAAATTCAATAATGGTGTAAACTTGACAAAATATAACAACAGGCTCTTTTACATTGAATAATAAACTAAATTATTATTATTCTTTCTATCTAATTTTTTGTGAGTTATTTGAGAGTCAATTAATAATAATAATCTTGTAATGTAATAATTTGTCGGCCCCCTAAATTTGGCGGCCCCAGGCGACCGCCTTATTCGCCTGCCCATAAAGCCGGCCCTGCATAAACTTTATGAAGTAATAATTCAATGTCAGCAAAATATAAGATCTGGTGAAAGAAACAAGTAAACATTATTCTTTTCGTTTTCAGATCGCTATTGCTCTGTGTGTGACCATGGCTTTGGGATGTGCCAATGCTCAAGCGGCCAAATACCCTGCTGGAGTGAACCCCCACCTTTGTCCTAATTATCCACATTGTGACAACGCTGTTCTTGGAGCAGCCGCACATTCCGCACATTTTTACGGCGGATACGCTGCACCCGGGCACGCCGTACCCGTTTATGCCGCATCCGGGCATGCTTCGGCCGGGTACCCGGCAGGTGTTAATCCCCACAGCTGCCCCAACTACCCCTACTGCGGACCCACTCCAGTTCACGTCCCATCCAAGGCGTGGGCAGGTCCTTCATATGCAGCTCCTGGTCACAATGCTTGGGCAGCGCCTGTCGCCTACGGCGGTGCAAAGGGCGGTGACCGATATCCAGCTGGTGTCAGCCCACATGCTTGCCCTAACTACCCTTACTGTCACCAATGAGAAGCCAACTAGTCTGCGCAATCCTTGGCTGGTTGCGATTAGCTTTTCTGCCGGAATACTCTCTCTAATAAGTCATACATGCTACTCTGTTATATTACCATTTATCAAGCACATATATGTTATATTTAGTATCATCCTGCTAATGTAACCATGTCATATCAGTTATATTAAAATGCAGCAATAAGTGAACTGTAATTTAATTTCTGCTCCGCTTCTCTTCTGTCCGATGAAAATCGATAGTGGTCAACTTCTATGGTTAATCAACGAAAATCGTTGTCAACGGTTTTCGCTGGTACTGGAGGCAATCCTTATTGCGATAAATTAAAATAAAGAATTGATTTTTTACTACCATATCATAATACTCATTCCTCCTTGTTTTGAAAATATAGGAAACGCACTTTCATTCAGCAAGTGGTAGTCAGAACGAAATTTTAACGAATAGCAATTTCGGTTGTTGGATACATGGCATTAGGGCTCACTGAGCACAGCAACGGAAAATCAAGAAGCTTGAAGTTGCTCGGACTTTACTTTGTAGCTATTTTAATCCACAAATTCATCAATGATTTCAAAGAGAGCATCTTTTTATGAAATGGAAAAAATCCTTTTAGCGCACTCTATCGGCAATGATCGCCTCCAATCGATTCCTCACCAGTTCTTCTTCGTAACTTCATTTTTGCTGACCAACAGCTGGGCTCGCGGCCATCCCGCTACGGTGCTGTAGCTGCACCACTTTCTTACGCTCATGGTGCAGCACCATATGCAGCCAAGGGTGGCGACCCAGCAGGCGTCGATCCTGCCCCTGAAAAGGGCATCATCGCGATCATTGGAGGAAGTCACTGCCATTGCATAACTATTTCATATTAATGCTGCATCCATGACTGTATCCGGAGCTTGTTCGAAAATCAAATCCTACTTACGCTATTAACGTGCAATAATATTGCTCTACATGTCCATATAAGTCTTGCCAATCGCGATAAATATTTAGAATATTAGCTCAGCGTGTCTGATTCTTCTCGGAAAATACGAAAGCTAAGATTAAATTAAATTGTGAAAACTGAATTATGGACTACGAAAGAAGGGATCAATTTGATTGGACGGTATTTTGTGGAAGTCCTTTTGCAGAAATTAATTTGAAATCTTCCCCGCCTCTTCACCAGAAGATGGTTTTTGAAACAGGTCGTGGCAATAAACATTGAGGTTGTTTTAATTTTATGCTCTTTTGTGAAAGAAGGTGCATTAATTATAGATAGAAATTCGATGTTATAGGTAGCAGATGGAAAATTTATGTAAAAGTATCAAATATGAAGGTAGACATTAAACTAATGAATAAACTCTCAAGCATACGTTCTATGCTTAACCTCCAACCAAAATCGCTTTTATATACGTAGGTAAATGCAATAGCTAATAACCATTTGAGAAATTAGTAGTCGCTGTAGATGGAGCTTTCTTATTTTAAAGGATGGAACTTGCGTAGTTATGGCGGATGTAAACAAATCCTTTTCACAGTGTCTGTGGAAGAAAATTATATGGAAGAAGTAAATCACGTGGAATCCGAGGATTATATATTTTCTAGAGAATGGTAAAGTAATTGAAAGATTAAACTACATCTGAAATATTCAAGCTTGACTTTGCCGTACTAAAGAAACGAAACAAATATGGCAATTCTCATATTTTGAAAGGCGACTAGTTTCGTTTACAAATAGATCACTCCAGGCAACAAATATATCGAGAGTATGACATACAGCAGGACCTTCTAATACGACCACCTCCTTATGGTGGCAATCTGCTCAATGAAACCAATTTTCATTGGTCCTCACCAAAGTGACATTAATTACATATAATATTTATTCAGTTCAGTTAATTTTTTTTCGCCTTTCCATTGTGTCCTTCAACCACCGTAGGGAGGAAGAATATACTTCCTTCCAAGCGACCAGTTTAAAGCAACAACTCTTTTATTGTATTTTTTTAAAATGTTTAATCTCCAAAAAAGTTTCTATTTTATTTTAACTTAAGTATGAATAGATAAGAATGAGGTTTTGTAAAAATTTGCTCCACAACCTTTATGAGCGCTCAAAGTAGCAGTGGCCAGTGGAAGTCGAAAGAGCCACGTCAGAGTTCGACTAAATCGAAGGCTAAGAGGTGCTCATTGACAGAGAAAAAGGAGGAAAAAAAGAAGACTTTGAACACATCAATATTTAGAACAATATGTAGTCTTTTTAATTTTAAAGAAATTGAAGGGATTTCAAAAGTGAGGAATGACTTTGACGTCTCTAAAGAGTTTTGAAGCTCAACGACGCAAAATGACGGAAGATTAGAGGAACGATTGTACCAATAAAGTAATTAAAAAATTTCTGTTTTCCTAACTATTGATTTGTATCAAATTAAACCATGGATATTATTCTCGATTATTCTAGAATTGGAATGTTAGAATTGAAATATTGCTCAAGTGTTTCAAATAAAAAACAACTCAAAGTTAATTCCAATGAAGTTGAGGAGCGATTAGTGTTTTCGTCAGCACATTATGTGATAATTTTGAGAATATGTCTCTTAAGCGCTTCTTTTGCGAGAATTCTGTTATGCCAGTAAGCAAGCTGTTGAAATATCAAGATCCCTGTTGGGCAAGATTTTACTCCAAAGTAATTTAGTAACAGTCTTTCTGAGGGATCTGTGGTAGCTCTCTCTCTTTTAAATATTTATCCACTTTAGCAACTTTTGGAGGAGAATTGCTTATTAAAAATATCTGCAGAGACTCTCACATTTTAATCTTCTTCCTAGATCTGTAATGGTACAAAATAGTCTGATTTTTCGTTTATTTAATTTACTCAGATATTAAATCAAAACCATATCGATGGAATACTTTACTCAGCACCGTTATCCTTCTACATTCTGAATAATTATTGCCTATAGGTGAGATTTGAGTAACCATTTCCGAATTTTTAATACCATGAACCACTTTGTGACGGTCCAGGCGTCATTGTGACAAGTCACTGGAGTTTTTGCTTTTTAAACTGGCGTTGTAACTAAGAGAGATAGCGACTTGCATGGTGAAATAGAATGTTTGGCACCCACTGGCGTGAGAAAGGCTTTCGCTTGCCGGCGGTGGATCACTTTGTTGCAATTTCATTGCTATCAAGGTTTGCTTCGATTGTGGACGCGGCTGTATGCAAGGATGGAGTTTGACAAGTAATTAATATGGACGCTTATACTTATTCTGCAACATACTGCAAGGCCGAATTCGTACGATGTGTTTTGTGGAAGTTATTTGCACTTATTTAAAAATTCAGAGATAATCTTTCGTGGCACTTCACGACAATATCAGGCAGTCCGAGAATTCAAACTCAGAAAAATATACCTTGAGAAACCACGCACTGGTTTATTACGAAGAGGAACACAGGCCAGGAAAAATCACTGCAGGAAACCTTGATGGCTATGATATCAATGTTATAGAGGAAACGATGAAAAATTGGAAATGGCCAAGCCAAAGAAACAATTCTACCTAAAGGACGAGGTTGTCCTGCAGATCGACCCTCCGAAGCACTAGAGGGATCTTCCAAGTTCAAGAGTTGCAGCTTTTTAATCAGCACCGGTAGGAGAAGCACCTACACATTTCATACACTGCATCTAATACATTTTTCTTTGACTGTATCTAGTTTTATTTATTTACGTTGCTCTATTCTATAATTATATCGTAAGCCTTGTATTTTATTATCGATTAGAAAAAGTTTTGTATTACAAATGCCAATAAAAATGTTTTTCATTAGTCAATTTTTGAATTTTTTAATTGATGTGCATTACCTCTATTTTTTTAAAGAGTTTTACCGTTATGCATTCAGTACGACATAGAAGGCTTGCCATTAAGTCACAAAGCAAAAGTAAGCGAGGTTTGTTTAATGAAAGTATAATATCCAATGAGTTTTCAGAGAGAAAGTGCTTTGTAACAAAGTCGCCCCGAGATTTGGGCGAGTTAGTGACAATGTTAACCCCAAATTACGACGCGAGTAATTAAGATATTGAACTAATTCTAGTCGCAAAATGTAGCTTAAGTCCTTTACTATTGAAATCGATAATACTATTTAGGGATTATCTTAAATTTGCTCTGCTATTTACAAAAAAATTCAAAAAGTGTCACGAAGTCGGCATAGGAAATGTATGAACACAATTCGCTTAATCAATGGAGTATTTTAGGATTCCTAATTGGAATTTTCAAAATAACTTGCTAATTTCGTCTTCATTCACTATGTCATTCGGCACGTCCATATTTTAAAGCAATAGTAGAGGAGAGGGCAATGGGAAGGGACCACGTTGAAAAAGGACGTTGGAGATTAAGATTGAGGATTATAGAAAAAATTAAAATCGTCGCCTCGAAGGGAAAGTCCAAGTTTAGTTTTATTTAGTTAACAACCTTTGTCAAAATTTACGGAGTTTTTTAAGTAACTTCTCATTTAGCACTGTTTCGAATGCTTTCCTAAAATCCAAGGAATGTTGAATCAGTCCTGAAGCCTTCGTCGGCTGCTCTAATTATAACGTGCAGGAGCATGAAGCGGAAACCATGAATAATTGCAGCGTTATCGCTGGGAAAAATCATTAAGTAACTGCATATTACATGCTCGAGAATCTTAAAAAATGTAGATGTTAACGATATCGGTCGGTAACCGTCCGGCTTTGAATTGCGCCCTTTTTTCGTTACGTGAAAAATGCGCTCATTTCTCCACGAGACTGGAACTACAGATTTACTAAAGAAAACGAGGACAGGATCATCTGCAAGCGTCGATATAACGATGGCCATCTGGTCCAGGGGATTTCTTTCTTTCGACCTACTATAATCGGTTTCTATTGCCGCTGCTCTTCGTATTCTCTGCTATTACGTGGAAAAGACGGGAATGCAATACTCATTGTTTCTTTTGGAGAGAAAGTAGTTTCGGTTTCACCCGAAATCTTGACGATCACGAACATTATTCTTCGGAACAAATCTACCTTCTTGAAGGATACGGAGGAATTCAGGTCAACTGTCATCTAATGAGTTATTGTGAATGAAACCGAATAGGGTCCACTTTTTGTTTTGACAAACTCCTTGAATGCTAGGCTTTCCTAAAAATACCTAAGATACGAGGGGGTTTCACATATCGAAAAGCATTTTTTTTTTAGCACCGCTGTTATTATTTTATGATCGGACATGCATTCATCTTCGTCAATACTGTGCACTAAGTGAGGATGACAAGAAGACAAGAAGATCTAGAATATTAACTTTCCTGAAAGTAAATAGTCGCTTCTGTGTTTACCAGTATTAGTGAGAAGACTGATAATAAATCGTAGAATGTAATTCTATCTCGACTGTTGTTATCGACGGAAATGTTTGTCCATTTATATCAGGTTGATTAAAATCGCCTTCTAAGAATACGGTTGCGTTTGGTTTACTATCCTGAAGTTTTCCATGTGCCTCGTAGAGATCTTCAATGGACTCGTCGCCGCCATCTGGAGGTCGATATGAGGTGCAGATTCTGACTGTGGATATCGGACACTGAGGACCAAATCATCTCACAGTTCGTCCAGCGTCGAGGGTCTGACTTAATAAACTATTCCTCACAGCGATAAATATCCTATTCTGCGTTCCATTGCTAATCCGCTTAATTCCACCGTCTGAAGGAAGGAAAACTTAAAAAAATATATCATATTTGATAAAAAAAGAGTTTTTATTAATTACGTTAACAGTATATATTTTATATTATAAGATAATAAAGTTAATTATAAAATACAAGGTGGTAGGATTTGACGTGACATTGATAAACTATTTTTACCTATAATTCGTGTTGCATTGGATCTGTGCAGAGAAGAACTGAGTTAGTGGAGACCATGGGAGAGCTCATTTTCGATGCCCTCCTCTTTCGGGGGAGGAATCGGGGGAGGAATTTTGTACAGCACTGGTTTGCAGCTTTAACGCAGTGCTTTCTGATATTCTATTCTGTCCCACAGAAACTTTATTTTTAAAGTCTCTATTATTTCTGTATTACTATAGATAAATAAATGCAATAAGATAACTGGATATTATTTTATAATATTTCCTAATTTCTCCAAATGAGCTGAATATCTATGAAAGTGACGGAATGAGCACAAAGCAATTCATTCGCAAAATATGCCAAGGCATCTGTAATTCCAATTTATCTACAAATATTATAAATTTTGATGTATTACGAAATAATTCTCATAAAATTTTGCATATTCCCTTCACTCCCTTCTATCTATATTATTTTGAAGCTTTTAACTGATAACGCTGAAAGTTTATCGCTTCATCTATTGATCTATTCATATTGTATTACTGAATAAGACTAGCCGTAGCTATCACGAGAGAAGTTGCGCCAATAAATTCAGTGTCTCCGTTTGATTCCCATAATACGATTTATGAGCAAGAAAAGGGAAAACTTTATTTTGGCACATTTTTCCTATCAACTGTCGTTCGTAGGAATCTCCGAATCCATTCGCCTTGAGCTGATGACCGGATTATCTTCTTAAAATCTTCTAGATAAAGCTCTCTAATAGTTAAGCAATCACAATTTCTCTTCTGGCATCATTCCCCTCAGTTGAATCATCATCACAACTACTATTTTATCGTATTTTTGCAATAACTGTAAATTTAACGTAGACTACGAGTGAAAAGTCCAACGTATGAACTACGTTGTGCGGCCAAAGGTTGGAAACGGCCCGCCATTTTGTTCTCCAAATCAATTTCGATCTCACTTACTTTTATTTTTTATTACTGTAGCCTAGCTAAGATCTCAAAAAAATCTGATTTAAGATAATTCTAGTTTGAATAAAAGTTTTCTTGATTTGTGCACTGAATAATTTGCTAATTGTTGTATCCTTGCATAGTTTTAATGATAGTCCTTTCGTGTATGGGCTTCTTTGCGTACACAATCCGCGCGGTAGTCAAATAGTTAAAGTAGTTTTGCGGAAATGTTGAATGCATATTTGCGAGAGAATTGTAGCCCGTGGGTTGTGCTCCTGCAACCAACATCCTTCTTTAGGCGGAGTTTAGCTAATTTTGCCTCTCACCTACATTTGTTTCTCATTTCCGTGTTATTATTAATTTGGAGAAATTTGTACTGTAAGGAAAGACATGTGCAGCATGGCCGTTAATGAACTGGAAATTCTTGCGAAGAGACTTTTATCCTTTATAACTAATTTGAAAAATCTACCACCGGATTCATATCGTTTATCAGCCGACAGATTTTCAATTCAACTCCCAAAACAATTTCCTTCTGGATCAGAATGCGTCAACATAGCTTATTGTTTTCGTATCCAAAACATCATAACAAACTATCGAGAACGCGATTTATTGGCTAGATACTTACGATAAAAATTATACTTAAACTGAAGGGACCAGCCATTTCGGAGCTAATTTTAAGACTAATTTCTTTCATAATGATTCCATAATTGATTGAATAGGTGGGTAGAAAATAGAGTTCGCCTTTAGTTTCAGCCAATACACTGGTATTTTAAACCAAAAATTTCTTTTCATCATTACTAAGCTGATTATCTTACTTTTATTCCTGAATAATGTTCAGTTATGTTAGCTAATCTATGATCAGATATGACGAGGAAGAAAAATGTGAGACTGAAATGCGTGGGAAATGTGGAAGTAGAAAAAGTCTTCCATTAATGCTTAATTGCTCATTATCAATTTTAGACTGATCGTTTTATTTATATTTAAGAGTGTTGGGAGAAGTAAGGATTCACTACGCTCAATTTACATAAGTTTTAAATGCAAGAGAGTGCCATTAATCCACTAATGTGGTAATGTAGAATACGATGATCATAAGTGACGCCGAAAGGACAAATAATCTCACGTATCCTATGTCCTAAATACATCCGTCGACTTTTAAACTTATATATCCGCAAATACGACTTAAAAGAAAATCAAAATAATTTTCATTTACTAATTTCGAGCACTAACTTCTCCTTATAAATGTAAACTTTAGTAATAATTTTCACCTATTTCAATTATATGAGGATTACAGTGGCTATTGCTAAACCTGCCAATAGAGATTTAGCCACAAAAAAGAGCTATTTACATCATTCATCGAGAAGATGAAAGGATATTTAAATGGGTATGTTTATACTAGCTTAGAAGTGATTATGAGAGTAGTGAGATTGACAGGAATATAATGAAATATGGATATCTTGGTTAAGTGCTTAATCAAGGATCATCCCAGCAATCATATTTACACCAGCTGTGGTATCCATTGAATCTCCACGGGAATTAGTAGTATTCCACACCAGTTTCACTACACTACCACTACTACTAGTATACGTCTGCAGGTCCCTTCTCAGATTTCATTACATTGTGTTCCCTCTTCCCGACATCAAAAACACGCTCATAGCATATTATCAATCTTTTCCCCATTGATTTTTCTGTAGCATCATGGTTTATGATCTCTAATTTGTTTTTGCAAAGGAAATGAAGCTTCCAAGTGATGAAAGTGAACTTGTAATCCTTAGTAGAAATACTTGACCTCGTCTGGAATCGCACCAAAGACTAAAATGGAGTCTATCTTCTTCTTAAGATTTAAACAAATGCCTAACGAGCAACATTTGTTTGCAGAGGCAAATAGATCTGCCACCTCCCCATTAACCCCTCCGCTCATCGCCGTTTCAGATAATTGTGGTCCATTATCCCATCACAAGATGTATCGGAATAAAAATGGCTTATTTTCCGCATGCACATCATCATGTTGTCAAATTACATCAAAATCCGTAGTTTTTGCGATAACAGACGATTGCTTCAATTCACAAACACAGCTCAGTTACAGATTTATTATAAGTATATATAAAGGATTACGAATCGTGATATATAGTAGTATTATTTACAGTGGTAGGTCATTTCCCCCGGGCGTGAGTAAGAACGAGAGAATTGTATTCCAACATTTCGATAGTAATGCTCAAGTTTTCAAATAATATCGATCAGCCGCTGGAGGGCATCAACGATGTCTCCAGCGATGACCACACCCACAAGGACGTTCGCTCGACGGCATACCATCCGATCAATAATCAATGAAATTTCATCCATCAACTGTATAACGTTATCTTAGTTATGTAGCTCATTATGTGGGATTTTGATTTATTCTGGTCAACCAACCTTACTTCGATCAATTAAATTCATCTATCCTAAATGTTAAAATACAGTGGGCGAGAAAGTGTACCAGAAAGAGCACCCTCGCGAGCGTCAAGGTCGCTGGGTGGCGTCCTCTGGCCGGGCTGCGTTGGCTGCGAGTTTTCATCGAAAAGAAGCTGTAAAATTAATATGTGTATTTTATTAATTAAAGATAAATATAGCAAAGGGGTAACCAAAATTAAAACGTTTGCATTGCTACGAAAGATCGACGAAAATAAAATAACAGCTTCATTTAAAACAGCCGTTGGATTTGGAGAGGTAAAAATCAGTGAATTTGTTCTTAAATGTTCCTAATCATTAAAAGAAGATTTCTACTTAGTTTAGTGTTACTATTGGGCTAGAAGAGATGCGGTAATTTAGAGGGAACCTTCATTTTCTTCAATGTTTTCTAAATTCTTTATTCATCATATTGCTTCTCATTGTTTTCTTCGCATTATAAGAATTCGCCTTTCATTATCAATTCAATTTGAAATAGTTGGTCATTTAATCGAAGGCGAGACCGAAATATTTTTAATTTCCTAGATTAAGAATAAAAAGTTTTATAAAATATTTTCTTGAAAATTGATTTTGTTGGAGATTTTTCATAACTGTCTCTGAATAATTGTTTTAGTTTGTATGATGATGTCTCCATTGTAAATTTGAACCAAAAAATCCGAAAGTTGAATTATTAATAAAATTTTAATAAATTAACAATATTTTTCAAAGAAAACGTAATTTTGAGTTAAATACATCGTCAGATCCAGAAAAATCCGATCCATAATAAATTCCACCGAAAAGAAAATTCCTTTCTAATTTAATAACCAAAATATAGGATTTGAAAGCATGCACTTTTTCTTCCATCCGTCTCAAAATCTAAATCTCATGATGATTATATATTCTATGTTAAAATTATATATCGAACAATTAAAATCTTCTTTTCGCATATTTCCATGGATCTTGAATTGACACGTAAATATATAGTGAAGAATATTTACTCGGTGTAGTATGTATCAATTGCAACAATATTTTCATAATTTTAAATTTTAAAATATTTAATTGATGATCAATTAATGTATTGACAATATTCAATTAAATATTGAAAGAATATTGCTTCAATGAATTGCAAATTACAATATTTTAAATGAGAGAAAAATGTTTGAAATGAAGTTAGTTATTTGTCGGCTAATCTCGGCAGGAAAGTAAATTTTCTCGAGATTATATGAACAATTCGGATCAATTCACTGGGATACACAGAACGAGCGAGAGTTTGCACAGAATCGATTAATGTTTTGCCGCCAAAGTCACATCAGAAACGAGATTAAGGACATCTATCCTCGCCGAATCGAGACGACGGTGTGGTCCTGACAAACGAAGGTGAAGCCCAAATCGAAATATACTGTGGGAAGATAATCAACGTGACATTTACGGAGAAACTATGATTTCCGTTCTTCCTGTTGGTGGCATTGAGGGCGCTGTGGGTGCCCAAGGAGGAAGGAAGAGGAATTTTGGAGGACGAGTTAGGGCGTGAGACGCCCCCAAGATGGGCAGAGGGAGGGGCAAAGGAACGCTATAAAAGTGGAAGATCGCTCTGTGTTGGTCAGTAGCACAGCCTTTGGTCAAAGCAGCAGCACACTCCTCAAGAGGCCACCATGGCAATCAAAATGGTGAGTGGATTGAACGGTTTTGTGGGAATAATTCACAGTGGAAAGAGTATCCTCTCTAACAGACGCTTTTTATAGAAGAAAATAGACGAGGAGGATTTGAGGGAATTATTTATTTGCGAATTTCGAATTACTATTTCTTTCAAAATGGATTTCACGTTTCTTCTCGCAGAATTCTATTAACCGAATAATTTTTTCATCGACATTTTTTACTTCATTGATCTTCCTCTGGTACTTGATTTATCGAAATATCGGAGTTTATCTCAAATTTGATATTTAACTCTTGCAATTTATTATTTCTTTGCAATAATCATTCCAGGGAAGGTTTTCCAATGTTTCCTCTTTACCACTTCCTCGCCATGGAATATATCGGCTACGAACGTTTTTGTGATTGAAAATAAACTTTGTGAATAAGTATGCGTAGTATTTAACGTAATAATTCGAAACTATAGGATGTCTTTCCCATTCTAAATAAGAGCTTTTCTCTTAAGCGACGAACTTTCGAGACATTCTTCTATTCGACGCAGATTCTCATAGGTGCCGGTTAATTCTTCTCCCTTGATGCATATTTTACACAAAAATAAAAGCCAGAATTTCCTTCGAATACTCTTATAAAAGACTGTGGATCTTCATTAGGAAGAACCTTCTAACTTAAATTATTCTTGCTTACACAAAAACTTGCTAGTTTGAGTTCTATTAGGAATCATGATGACCAATTCAAAACTTTGTTATCAATTAAATCTCGTGCATTACCTAAAATTTGTTATAAAAATGTAAATGCTACAAAATTTTAGCAACTTACAAAACATTGAAATGCAAATACTTTCAAATTGAACTTTTTTCTGTTGTAAAAATGTTCGCGGTGAAACTACAGCAGTGCCAGTTATCCACACAATTTTGATTAAATCTCAGAGGATAAGATTCTCCACTCAGGGTCGTTTAGAATTTCACACGTACCATTTTAACATCAATTATGTTAACTGAGTGAGATTTAATGTGTGAAATTTATTTTTAGTATTACCTCTTCTAAATGTTAATGACTAATTCCGAGAACATAACTAAATATCTAAGACTTGGATGTTTTCTTTCGTAATTAGCCATATCAAGGAATCCAATGCATTTTTTTCCACAGATCGTTCTTGCGCTTTGCGTGGCGGGAGCTCTTGGAGCAGCAGTACCTGAGGCTGCCAGATACCCAGCTGGTGTAGACCCAAACGTTTGCCCCAACTACCCCAACTGCGACAATGTTGCCCTCGCAGCACGTGGTCCCTACGCCGCCCCCGCTCCCTACGCCGCCCCCGCTCATTATGCCGCACCCCAGGCTGCCGCTCCGGCATCTCTCCCCGCTGGAGTGGACGCCCGTGCCTGCCCAAACTACCCTTACTGCGGACCCACCCCCGTCCAGCCTCAAGCCCCATCTGCCTACAGCTCGTGGTCCGCCCCAGCACCTCAAGCCCCATCTGCCTACAGTTCATGGTCTGCCCCAGCACCTCAGGCTTCCTGGACCCAGCCTGCTCCTCAGCCTGCCTGGTCTAACCCAACTTCCCAGAACTTCTGGTCCAACCCCTCAGCCCCAAGAGCCTCCGTCCCCAACTTCAGCTGGAACGCTCCTTCCAGCGAACAGGGAGGCGCTCAATTCCCAGCCGGTGTCGACCCAAGCTCCTGCCCCAACTACCCTTACTGCCACTAAATCACCTCTCTCAATTTGCTCTTGAAGACTGTGGCCACCACTGCGGAGTGCCTAAAGAATGATTCTATTTGAGGAGTAAATGTCGGCAAGCGAGTTGATTGTATTATTGTACATTTTCGATTTTATGTAAAATTATACAGATAACTCCTGGCTGAACTTCGCTGTGATACTCTCCTTCAATCTAAGTACTCATTTGACCTTAAACTGCTGCTGTGACTTTTATATGAAATAAAAAATTTGTGTCGCAATAAATATGAGTAATTATTTCGAAACGATTTTCCTATGCATTCCTCTTGGTAGAATACATATTGTAAACTGTCCTGGGGTCAAACCCAGGATCAATTTGGATAAGGTCGACTCCTAATGTAAAACATAATCAGAAATCGTGTCCATCATACGATTTATGGGTATAAACCTGACTTGGGAAACGTTATATAATTTTAACCTCCTTATTGTGAAAAACGGGATTCAGAATAACGTCGAACCTTTTGGAAGATGTCTTTGCCGTTTACGTTTTAATCTCACCCTATTCTTAGAAATATTTTTCCTAGTTTTTACTCAATTTCGAAAATTACCTCAAAATATCTCCAAAAATATGAAAAATGCCCGCTTATGGTATTATTAAAAATTGAATATATTTATGTTTATATCTTGACATCTCAAACATTTAAGAACTATTTACTTTATGTTAACTTTACTTTTCAGTTACACTTTCACATGAATCGTAATAATTCACAATCTTGGATTCTCATTCCTAACAAGCTAATTGATGATGAGAAATTTATCAATCTAGGAATGCTTTACTTATTGAAGTTACTTCTTTTTCTAATACGGTATATAATGTTTATTGAATAATTTTATAGTAAATCCATAAAATTATTCCCTAATGTCGATCTGCGACGTAGTTTTTAAATGCTCATTTTAGATGTAGGTATATATGTTGCATAGAAAATTGAGAAGAAGGTTTAAATGTCGGTAATAAATTTTATGAAATTAGGAGGTTTTAAACAACCCGTCTCCTCAACTATCAAAGCAAAAAATTATTATTCATTAATTTTAAATTTTCCTTTATCAGAACTCGAGACGAGTTTATAATCTTCCATCTTCCATAACGTGTAACCACCAGAAAAATTCCGATTTTGAACATCTGTGTCATGGGTTCGATTCCAGAGGGCTCCAAAGTCCCGATTTTTCCCGTTTAAATGCATTGCTTTGATTTTCGGGAATTTAAAAAAAATACTTCCCGGATAGGTAGAGAATCGAAACTCAAGAAGCCTATATATATGATCATGGTCTATCGAAAACATTTATTACTTATACGGATAATATCCTGGGTTCGATGCTAGGACGATGCAAAAATCGGCCGTTTAAAATATATTGAGGTAGTTTTTCATTATTTTTTTTCATACACTTATCGAAATGATAGGAAATTCTTGCTTTTATGGAAGATGTATATTAAGCATGGGTTTTTGAAAAAAATTTACATAAGACCGTACTGTTCCTGGGTTCGATGCCAGAGCATATTAAAATTTCTCTCATAAGGAATATATGGGAAAAGTAGGACGTCGTTTGAGGCAATTGAAGCCAATATTTCTGCTTGAATTTTCACACATGGTTAAAGGATGTGATCTTCTTCAGTGCTGCATAGAAAGGATTACCAGAAAGACCCGGATTCGAAGCCAGATAGTAAATATATCCCCCATTTAAAATGCATTGAGGTAGTTATCATTATTTATTTTGATGTATTTATCGAAATAATAGGAAGTTCTTGCTTTGCTAGACGATGTATATTAAAACTAGGCTTAATAAAAAAATTAGATATGACCATGCTGTACCAGGGTTCGATAACAGAGCGCATTAAAATTTCTCTCATAAGGAATATAAGGGAAAAGTAGAACGTCGTTTGAGGCAGGTGCAGCCAATAAATCTGCTTGAATTTCCACACATAGTGATGGTGATCTTCTGTTGTTCTGCATAGTAAGTTTACCAGGAAGACCCGGGTTCGATGCCAGACGATTAAATATCAGCAAATTTTAAGAATATTTTCAATGCTTTTTTTTAGGACCGTTCCGATATGATGCCGATATGAAATTAGTGTTGTCGATCTGCTTGCAGTATGCAAGCAACATTTTACTCGTATATATATATATATGGATACATGAATGAGTCCGGAGAAGCATTTATATATAATATATATGAATGAATCCGGAGAAGCATTTATATATAATATATATGAATGAATCCGGAGAAGCATCTATATATAATAGATATATAAAAGTATTATAATTTACAAACGTTTTCAAAATTTTATCCAGTTTACGTCTCCATTGTTTGGAAAGCAAAGAGGAGATAAGGAAAGACAAAATTACATGGAACAGAATAACCCAGAGTGTGATAAAATCATGACATTTACCAAGGTCTAACACCTGCATAACGATAAATAACTGTTTATATAATATAATATGAAAAATGTGAAAAGAATCAATTTTCTGCTTTTAGAAATTGTTTTCGCAATTGTGATTGAAAATATTATAAAATATATATTTTTTAAATTTGATAATTGAGTTTATCGAATTTTGAAACAAAGCAGAATAGTTTTATTCCGAAAATGTATTAGAGATAGTGTTATAATTATCGACCAGAACATGTTTCAGAAATTATGTTTTTTTAAGTCGGAATACGAGATCTGATTCTTATTCTTTACATGGTACATACTTATGAAATACTTTATACTTGGACACTTTAAAATCTTTAAAATTTTTATTAAATAATAATTTAAACTTATTATTTTAAATTTGGTAACAGCTAAAATTAAATGCCTTTTATCAGTTATATCAAGAAGTTGGTTTGTGTAATCATTCATCATATAGCAAAATTTTGGTAGTCCATTAACGCCCTAATAGAATCTTCGTTCTGCACCTGACTGGCGCATTACTAATTAATTACTACTTTAATAAGTAATTCTACTAATTATTACACAACCACTTTAAAATAAATAAAATGTTTCTTAGAAAATCATTTAAATTAATTTTTGTAAATTTTTAGCACTACTTAAATTGCATTCTTTTAATTCGTCAAAATTAACGAACTTTTCTGAATATCATCATCGTGCAAAATTATTTCCCAAATAAAAAAATGGTATACATATCTGATACAGTTTTTCTTTTATCGAGGAAATGTCGGAAAACTACTGCTGCAAACTAACTTGATGACTGAAGAAGAAGATTATTTAAATTTTATTTAAAGATTTGGCATCATAAACTGATATTATTATTTTCTGCGAGTATTTGAATCGATAGATAACGGAGGGCCTTGCACATCCACGAAGGAAACATTTCATATGTATACAGTCTTAAACCAAGAGGATCTCTATCATATTGTCTTTTTGTAATTATAGCCTCTGGAACCGCAAAACATCCTCTCGAATCTCTCTCGTAATCGAAAAGCTCTCGGCTGAATTCGGCCTCCAAACCAACACCAACATCCATTGAAATAATGCTGATATCTATTTAAAAAAAGATAAGTATAATACTATGTGTAGAGAGCTGAATAAGAAGTGATATTATTTTACTTAAAATCGTACAATCAGGAATTTGTAGAGTAATCGAGAAATCGTTGTCATTTTCACAATAAAGGTCTCTTTCATTGGAGCCGAAAGAATTCAATATTACGTCCGAACCGGTTGCTCTGATACGTAGAAAGCGTAAATCTAAACTTTTGATAAAAGTTTCAAAAATGTTTAAACAGCGGAATGCATTCATTTGCTTAACTAGCAGCTGAGGGAGATGTGATTCCGGAACTGAAGGGAATTGCAGTACCGTGTAACGAACTATCTGGTTGAATAATTTCGGCTTGAATTCATAATAACAAAATTAACTCTCACACCCTTTTACATCTGAGTCACTAAGTAAAAATTGCGATCTTCTGAAAAGTGCATCCAATGTGCACATTTAAGGACTTGGGTGCATTATTTGACATTAAATTTTAATAATAATAATAATCAAATAGATAGGAGAGCTCAGCAAATGCTTCTGTTTATATCAAGGGCTACTAAGGATTTTAGTGATCCGTCTGCAACTCTGTCCGATAGCCTGTACCCACTCTTGAGTACTGCTCAGTAGTGTCAACCATAACTGTCACATGTATCGTCTAGAAAAAGTACAAAGACGCTTCATCAGAATTTATTTGAGAAAACTGGGGTATGATGTTAACGCTATTTCCTTCCATCAAACATACCTTGGTCTAAAACACTTTCTTCCAGGCAACAACGACTTGATGTACTCTTCTTATTTAAATTATTAAACAATCATCTATCTTGCACTGAGCTACTATAATTGAAACCCATCTCCACATGTATGTACTTATATCGCAAGGTCTGTTTTATAGAGGTCTTCGTAACTACATGTATGTGCAAACAGTCCCATAGTCAAACTGAAGAAGAACTTCCTGAGGATATCGATTTTTTTGTTCTGCATTTAGCCTCTTTCAAAAATTCCATATAATTATAATATGGAACTTAATATATATATATGATTATATTATTGGAGTATCTTCCTATCGGAGATTTCTTTTGTAATCTTTTGATTTTTCATTGTGGTATTGTTATCCCTTTTTATGACTTACTACTCTTGTATTCTTATCATTTACTTTATTCTCAATTATTATTATTTTGTTTCAAAATGTTTATTCACATTGATTTGTTACAATACTTTTCTTTCCTCTTCTATTGTACTTATTTAATGTAAATGGCTTCATTGCCTAAGCTGAGTGAATATTTCAAGTTCACTATATCCATTCTTAAATACGACTGCCAATACCTATCTATAATACTTAGATTATTCTCTGCTATATATGTATATCCACCAAGGTCCCATTTTACATAAATATTACGTATTCGTTTAAACTCAATAAGCTCAGAGTTCCATAATAATCATCCATGGGCTCCCATTTGTCGCCCATATTAGCTGATATTTTTATGGACGAATTTGAAAAAAACCTTTTAAACTCCTCGTGTAAATTTTTAAAATATGTGTTCCGTTAGTTCCGCTACGTTGACGACGTCCTTTGTATTTGGATTGGGAGTGAATGTCAGTTGTCACTGTTTCATAATTTTCAGAATTCTCTTAAGCCATCCGTTAAATTTTTAGTTGAATTGGAAAGTGGAAAAAAACTCAATTATCTGGATCTTTCACTCCATCATTTCAATAGTCAAATTTCTTCCTCCATATGCCGTAGACCCTCCAACACCGATCATACCATTCCAGCTATTTCCAATCATCATCTCGCTCAGAAATTATCTTCTTTCCGATCCCTAATTCACAGACTAACCCATATTCCTATGTCCCCCGAAATTTTTCAGAAAGAGTGGCAAATAATCAAGCAAATCGCCAGATCCAACGGCTATCAAACAGGTTTAATTGACAGACTCCTTCAGAAGAAGTTGAGGAAATTATTGATCAAAAAATGTTTTTCACCTACCACATTTTCTGCAATAGACGACCCGAAGTGGTGTAGACGGTGAAGCGGTTGTCAATCTTTCCCTCAAAATAGCCAATAAATTCCCCCAAGAAAATGTCATACCCACCTTCTACATCCCAAAGAATCTTCGCTATTTTTAAACAATCAAAAGGATGAATTCGAGCCCCTCAGATGTTCCGGCATATACAAGTTAACTTGCGATGATTGAGATGCAATTTACATATGTCAAACGGGTCGTAGTTTTTCTGTTCGTGTTAATGAGCACAAATAGTCATTTAAAAACATGTCATTTAATTCCCATTTCGCTAAACGCTTACTTATAAGCAAACATACATATTCTTTTCAACCCACCATTCTTCACCACTTAGAGAAAGGACAAAAGATGACATTTCACGAAATGAGACAAATTCTGATTCTCCGATTATCTGGAAAAATAGTCACCAACGAGTGCCTTCCAATTCTCCCCTTCTCCTATGCCTCGCCCTTCTACAACCCCACCTTCAATACCTTCCCCTTCTTGTCTTCTTCCTCCTCCTCCATTAACTCAAATATATATATAGTTTTGTGATACCAAACCTGATGATGGCCGAAACCAGTCGTTGTTTTTAGCGTCTTTTAACTTGTGGATGTGTACCAGTAACTTTATTTTTTCTTTTTACTTGTAAAAATACATTGATTTTATCACGTATTCGTTAATCTTTACTATGCTTTCCTGTAATTATACATTAAGAATAATTCTGTACATATTGAAAATTACATACGGCTGAAGATATCGTAAAATTATCATAAAAATGAAAAAATGAACACAATCGTGAAAATATTTCTTCAATGAAATAATTTAAAGAAAATCACGAACCCTTTTAATGAGAGACGCAGCGAAACGGAAACTCCTCTTTTGGTGACAGGAGGAATATTTTGCACAAATATTATTTTCTTCCAGTGCGTTCAGAAATACACAGTCGTATGACGGCAGAGTGCACTCGGGTAGTAAGAGAGACCTACGCAAGAGACATTTCGAGAGGTTACTCGCATAAGGAGATACCACATTAGGGCTTGTTTTATATTTCACATGGGACACCATGGTTCGAATTTGATTAAAATAATAATGTTTATTAAAAAATACTATACTTTCGACTAAGAACAATTACCTTACGGAATTATCACTATGTGAGATCAAAAATAATGATCTTTAATCATAAGACTACATACTATATTATATACTATACTTTAGACTAAGAACCTTACAGTACAATCCACTACTTAGTGAGCATAATTTTTGACTACAGGAATTTTTATTTTGCCAACTTTCTCTAGATAAAACATAAATCAGGAATAAACGCAAAGCGTTTCGATTGTTGTTGATTGATTAAATATCCGCGTCTTCTCATTAATTTATTATTATATTTCCTCATATTGAAATAATCTAGCATTTGATCTGTCGCATTAAAACGAACGAAATTAATCGATGAATTTTACAATCGTTTACTTGATGTTTGTTTTTTATTTGAGGGTTTTATTTTATAGTTACTTAATAAGATGTGTCTAGATGAAAGAAAATTAACAACTTCATTCCTGTTATTTCGGTGAATACCGTTCTCCGAATGACTCATCTTATCGCCAGTTCTGTTTAATTTGCAGTGCAATTGGTTAAATTCCTTAAAACCGAGTCGCAGTTGAAAGAAAAATATTTATTTAAAACGATGCGTTTTTCTGGTTAATCTTTCCTTATTGTCATCGGATAGAACAAGTTGAGTGAAAATTTCATAAGAATATATGTTGATCCTATCAAATTGGTATTAAAAATTCAGTTAATGGACTAATGAAAGAGAAAAGTGCTTTTACGCAACGACCCTCGAGTTACGACAGCGACGCCGACATTCTAAATTTCGTTACTCTTTGCCGAGTCGATGAAGCAACAAGGAAATGATTCAAGAAGAAATTAATTTAGTTTGGAGATAATTATATCATTTTTGTATTGTTAAAAGTTCTTTGACGTCTCAGGTCATTTCGCACGTGAGCTCTCACCGGGAATCGAACCCGGGGCCGTTTTCAGCAATGCGGAAAGAGCAACCCACTTGGCTATCCGGAGGCCTTGGAGTGAATTATGGAAACTGAATGCAATATTCTTACATCGTTAACATTTGAGAACTAAATACTACTTCCTGAATTGAATTTCCGGAGGAATCTGCCCCATTGCAGATTTTATTTGACGAAAATACAAACATATTAATGACAAGCAAGTATTTGTGAAAAGACCAAATGCTGAATTTGCGTAGTACACTCCTGGCCAAAATTAACGCAGCACCTCCCTAGCGATCCTTACGGCCGGTGCTGCGTTAATTTTGGCCAGGACTGTACATTCGAAGAGAGAAGAATGTTAATTATTTTATGTCTTCATTTGTTCGTTAAATGAACTAAGTATACACAACGCTCCATTTGTGATTCTATCAAATGAACTAAGTAACATGATAAATATATTTTATCACATATTTCCGCTAACAGGAAATGTAGTGCGAAACTTTTTAACGCCTAAGAATATTAGCATATCTCTTTTATACTAATATCTAGAATATTTTAATGAATAAATAATAATAAATGATTACTTGCTGGGATACGTGAGAATTTTAAAATCAGTGGATTATCCAAAATAAAGATATTAATTGTTTTGGGAAGAACGTGCTGAATAGAAATGAAAGAAATATAAGAACGGCTTTGGACGAACGATGGATTCTTAAGATGAACGATAGTAAATTTATTGTTATATTGACGTTTTATCCTCAGAATACAGCAAATGCTTTTCCTATTCGATCCTTCATTACGGAAAAATGAAACAAATTCGGCGATGTTACTTGTTATACCATAATTTTCATCGAGGCAAGTTTTAGTCTCACTCTCAAAGCAATTTGGAATCCCATCATTAGAAAAGTGAAACAATAGGATGTGTGAATGACGTTCTTGGAGTCATCTTCACCTTGGAACGAGATGGGCACATTTGGTGAAAAGGAATTTCAAGGAAGAAGAGTTATGGAGGGCACTGTGTTGAAATACGTGGGAACGGAAGGCGCTATAAAAGAGGGCAATGGCGTTCTGCCGTCATTAGTAGCTCGAGAGAAAGCATCGGGAGAGCAGATCGACATGGACTCCAAAATGGTGGGTTTTCTTATTATTTCAAGATCTATTAGAAGCAGAATAATTATTCTAATGTCCGTATCACTCGTCAAAGAAAGGAATCAGGTCGAGACGGACGGGAGATCCGCTGGATCTCGATAATTGCGCGATAATCTCATCCGTGTGATGTCAAGGATTAGATCGTGACCATGAGAGTGTTTATTGAACTTAGGAGAGTAAAACAAAGCCGTTTGGAGAAAGCTTTTACGAATATAAAAATATTTGCAACGGAAGCTCATTGATAAAGTTATTGTGTTAATAAACCAAGCTCGTAAATAAATTAAAATTACATCGTGAGATATTGGTAATGAGTTTTATGATTCTTAAGAGTAAATTCAGTCGTAGTAAACTTTCCTATCTCAAAGGAACTCGTCTAGGGTACAACGATTTTTCAACAAATAGCAATATATTTTCAAATGTAAAATGATATCCTTAAAATTATATTATACTCACGGTTCTCGGTAACATATATATTTATTATCTTCAATAAGTATTATTTGAAATACTAATTTTATCTATCTCATGAGCAGTTTATATTAGTAACAACTTTCAATTGTTTCTTTTATAAATCACAATTACAATTTTCATGACGAAGCCATGCTATCAATTATTGTAAATCTCAAATGCATGATAGTCGCAGGATTGGAACCGTTTTGCCAGAAAAACTCTGCTTTAATGCTTAGCAATGAAATTACGGATATCATTTCTTTATCACACTCTCTTTTTGTTTCATCAGTTCGCTGTTGCCCTGTGCTTGGTCTCGTGCGCCGCTGCACGTTATGTGAGCTACGCGCCCGAAGCTGTTCAGCGCCCTTGTTACGACCCCAGCTGCAGATCGCCTCAAGTGAATGACCAGGAGAACATCATTTGGCCGAGCGACGGCTCTTATCCAGGAGACACCAAAGAGAGTCAAGTCGTCCAAGTTCCTGGAGAGCCAGGATACCCTGCTGGAGTAAACTCCGATCTTTGCCCTAATTACCCATTTTGTGGTCCAACCCCGGTTTACGTCAAGAGTAAAACAAGCGATGTTTGGTCCAACCCTCAAACCCAACCGTTGCCTTCACCGGTTTACCAGCAAGCCTCTTACAAGGCACCCTCAGCACCCTCTCATACTCAATATTTCGTGCCATCTAGAGCTGCTCCCAACAACGAATGGCCACCCGCCCAGCATGTCACCTGGTCCGCCCCAGCAGTCGGCACTTCGGTGACTCGCAGCAAATGGTCAGCACCAACTGCACTCTCTCCAGCGACCATTCCAGTAGCACCGTTTGATTACTCGGCCGAAGGCGGCGTTCGCTACCCAGCAGATGTGGACCCCAATTCCTGTCCCAATTACCCTTTCTGTCGTGTTTAATGCATTATCCATCGGTGAGAGGAGCGGTCTCAATTTTGCTCAATGCCATTTTAATAGAAACTAAGCTTTCCTGTGATCTATGAACGTTTTTTATGTTACAAAATAACTGTACCATTAATTGAATAAAATATATTTCAGACCATGGACTTTTAATGTGTTAAAATTGTATTATTAATTTTACGTTCTCTCGTAATTGCGTTAACAAATCTTAAGTTGTCAATGTGAACCGGTTGCGCAATTACACATTCATAGATTTTCAAAATGATAACTGTGATCTGATCTACATTGTCTAGCAGAAGACGTCGTTAGGTCATCTTCCTAAGTTTATATGATTAGGATAACCAAGGAGGTTGAATTTATCTTCACCATCATGTGTTAAATGTATCTTCATCAAACATTTTAAAATAGAATTGGGCGTTTTCAAGCCTTTCCACTTCAAAAGGAGTTTTCTCTAAGTATTTGATTACGTCTTCGTTGGTCTCCTTCTTGTGCTATCTATCAACACATCAACTGCCCGCTATCTTGTTCTCACTCTTTTCTGTCTCTTCCAAGCACACTGTGTTTCGTACTTCTTTGCGTTGCTGCATTTAACAATCTGTTTTCACAAATAATTAAATTAATCAATATTTTCGTAAGATATGGAATATTAATTAATAATTATCAATATTAATTAGTTTATTCTATTTTCTTCGATTAATACTATTCTTGGATGAAGTACTTCAAGAATTTAGATAATAAATGTTGCATTCTAGATAGCATAAATATAGCAAGAAATTTATTCTGGCTAAATGAACGAGAATAAAATAATACCATTAAGTGAAAAATAAAAATAATCCACTTAATTTTCTCAAGGATTAATAACTCAAATAGGTGTTGGAAGAGAAATCTTTGATGGAAATCGTTTCTTCCTTTACGCATCTGCATACAAAATGAATTTATACGTTATAAATGTCGAAATTACTCGAAAATGCTTCTTACGTTCGCATTTTCACTTTCATATCGGAAACATTTTCTTTCCAGTCTGATTCTCTAGTTTTTCCGCCATAAAACAGGAAGGCAATGCTGTTTCATTTGATAATCCCTTAAGTACTTTGCCATCACCTAGTTAAGTGCAACACGAAAAATTATAAAGGAATTCAAACAAAACTCCGTTACTATTTCCGAGTTCATATTTATATTTTATTACTTTTTCGGCTCACTGGAAAAGAAACTTTCCTAACTTTTTATGTAACACGAAAATGGAGTAGTAAAAATATTGAGTAAGTGATCTTTTAGACGAAAACATGATTGCGGGAGCCGCTTTTTGCTTCGAAATATTTATGTTCTAAGACTCGAGATTTCTCTGGCTATAGAAAGTGCCCGTTTCCGCTTCAATAAACATCAAAAGTATTTCCGCTTTCGCGCCAACAAACTTGGTCAATACGAATACGCAACACCTTCGATACAATATGACGTACATCCATGCATATCCCCAATAGATGTAATATTCTCAACATTTACACTCATCAACGGTCAGTTGGAAACTCTCTCTAATTTATGGAGGCCCTCATTAGCCCATTATTTCATTTCTATCAAAGCAAAATGGAGGAAGAGGAGACCGGGGTCAGTTTACACTGATTTAAAATATCAATCTTCTTAATTGCCGCACTTATTTCCTTGTTTTTCATACTAATTCATCAGCTGAACTCTCAGCTTTATTATGGTGTCTTTTGTAAGCCTAAAATTATCATTTTTTAAAAGTTAATCGATTGTTTTTTTCAGAGATGCCACCTGTATGCACCACCTGCAAACCTACCCCGTTACGGGGCAAGTTTACACAGGGCACAGGAGAATGTTTACATTCCTTAAAAAATATTAAATCTAAGACTAATTTAATAAGGTCACTTGAAATTCAAATAGTAATTATCAAGAGTCTTAAAATTAAAGCAAAAGGCTTCAGAAAGGTTTCTTAAAGATAGTCCTTTTCTACTGCCATCTTCGGGAGCATAAGAATTCTTCGAACGATAAATGTTTCAAATGATTAATTCTTCGAAAATAGACCATTCTAATGAATGTGAATTTATCCAAAGTTCATAATAAGGGAACTAATTACAAGTTGAATTGTATTCAGTTGAACTTCTTTGAATGTTGGTGCGGACATTTCATGTTGAATTTTTACCTTGGCATTATTCTCAAAGAATTTGTCATTCGAAAAATTGATATTTCGAAGAATTTGCTTTTCAAGAATTATTTTAGAAGAATTTGCCTGTAACTGCCATCTTCATCACGTTCAATATTTTTACTTCTATTGGTTTTTATTGTGCAATTTTTAACCACATTTTCATCTCAACACTCTCATATGTAAAGCCTTTAAAAACTGTTAATCAATATATACATGGCAGTTTACGTTCAGGCAGATTTGCAAAGCGTGCAAACCCGCCCCATGTGACTTATTTAAACGTAACCCATGTTTTAGTTAAAACTCAACCCCTATGCTCTATTCACGAGATAAGCAATCAGTTGAATACATTAAAATATTCACAAAAGAGCAATCCAGTTGGATTTAGAATAATGATATATGACGATCTAATGGTGCAAATGACTGCATTTCATGGGTGTATAGATTTACTCTTAAGAGGAAAGATTACTAAATGTTGTCAGCCTCACCTGTAGCAAGTGCAACTAACTCCAAATAGACGTGAATACAAATAGTGGCAGCGGTACTTCTGCTGACATGACAACTGCACGTTCCGGGATAACGATGTGTGAGCATTGTGTATCTATTTTACCAAACCTGTCCCTTTCCTATCCGTGGTCTTTACCTAATTTTATATCTTCAAATAAGGTAATTCCGGGTGAGATGCCCCACCGGGAGAGATGCCCCAGTCGTAGTATTTTAAAGGAAAACCACAAGATTGCTCTACTGACGGTGTTCGTCAGTCAGTTGGAAGGCACCCTTCTATCTGCAAGAGTTTCACGGCGATTAATTCTTTTTACGAAGTTTTATAGCATCATTTCAAGTAGGTACTGTTTTTTCCGCCCTATTGTAACATAAAGTATGATGTTTCTGGTTGGCATCAGTTTAAATGGTTGAATATTTTGAATTAAAGGGAGAGAACTTGTAGCTATAGGTTCATCTAATATCCACGTGCAGTGACTGGCCATCTTGGACAAAGTGTAGCCCCACTACTGGCTGTAAGGGCATCTCTCCCGTACTGAAAGGATAGACCACATCTCGGGATAGATGCCCCAGTGCTATCTTTAGGTATATGTTCCTTATTAGTATCAATTTAACTTTAAGGTGATACTGATTAAGGCTTTTTTCAAGAAAACTTTTGTAATCTACATGTAAATTTCAATTCAAATTTAAATCCACCTCCGAATGCATTTTATGCACGATCAAAAGATGACGTATTGCAAAAGCGGCTCACCCACACGGAAATTACAAAAATAAGTTTTTTCGAAATCAAAAAATATCTTCTGTGAGAATTTTTGTCTCGAAGTTACAAAAACATCAAAATTTTTATACATTTTTTTCGATTAAACGACAATATTTTTGCGTAAAAAGATGTCATTTGCAAAAACTGATGAATTAGCCGCAATGTGCTATTTATATGCCTCTAGAAGAGGCTGAGATGCCTCCTATGGGACTAGAAAAGGAGGCAAATTCAGTAAAATTAAGCTGTTTTGTATCACCTTCCGTCTTCGTCAATTCCTCCACACTATTACTCGCAGCGGTAGCTACGCATTACTGTTTCGCACCTATTAATAATACTTAATATCTTATTTGTTGTATAAATATTTTTATTATATTTCTGAGTAAATAATGACCGAACATCAAATGTGATGAAAAATGCTCTTGGTTGGAATCAATACTGGTTGTTAGGAATGATCCTCCGAATATTCGAGGAATTGACTAGAAAAGCTATGGAATGGGCTTTTTGCGTCTAACTTTACAACGAACTCCCGTTAGAAGTTCTCTTCACGCATGTCGACGTTGTATAATCCAGCCCCTATTCATACCATTCGTAAATTTCATTATAATTTTAAATGGATATTGTTCTCTAAATGTACAACAATTTTTGGCTTAATTTTTGCAAATAAAACTTCTAAATAAGTTTTAAAGTTATCTTAAACGTTTAGTTAGATCGTAATTTCAAGTCTAATTTAACGATTTTTTCGTATAACAAGCCCTTTCCAAAATAAATTTAGTTTAAGCTTCCCGGACACTCGGGGGAGATGGCCAAATGCATGGGTGCTGAAAAAATTATTATTTTGGGTGAACATTTTTCTAAACAAAATTTGTTTACATACCGCTAGTAACCAATAAATTTTATATTCAATCTTGCAGTTTCACATTCTTGTTATAATTCAAGTCATTGTTGTCATTTCCTAAGGTGGGGCATCTTCAACGGGATTACCTTATGTTCTTTTCCGAAGCAACTCTTTAGATAAGGGAACATAGACAATGAAGATTTTATACCAAAGTTAGACATTTCTGGTTAATAAGAATAAAAATTCACCTCACATTCTTTAATTTTCTACATCTTTGAGTTATAAATACAATAAAAATATTTACTTTTGCAAACGCAATAAAACGCTATTTTTGGCCATGCCAGGGAATTTGTATGGTCTGTAATGAACGCATCAAAAAAAGCCTTAGCATATTCCATCCAAGCATTCCTATTTATCTCCGAATACCGGTGGAGGAGGTGAGGAACACCGAACAAAGACTTTCAAGTCTATAGTAATATAGATAACGTTATTCCCTCTTTAAGAGCAAATATTCTCAAAACTTTCAGAAAAAGCGTGAGAGAGTAAAAAAATGTAGTATTTAAAATAAGGCAACAAGTTATTCATTCGTATTAAAAAGCTTCAGTTATCATTGAATTAACGCATCGATTAATTGAATCGTGGAAGAACGAATTATCCTCTTTGGGGGCACATTTCAACGGAGGAAATCCAATCTAAAGGATTGTTAAATAAAAGAGGTTTTATTTAACAATCCTTTCGAACATTTCAAGTAACCAAATACATAGTTGTTATAACACAATTGAAGGAATGGAATTTAAGTAGGCGCATGAACTCGGAGAAGTTCAAGGTCTGAATGGTTCAATTAAACATTCGAAGGACGCTGTGCTCTCATTTCTGCGATATCTCGATTGCTGCAACGGAGAGTTTTAGGATTCACAGAATGTCGGATGTTTTTCTATTGGTTATTAACTTTAATGTTATCCGTATCAGTATGTACCAATAATCTTATTTTTTCTAGGATAACGCAATTGAAACATAATCCAGCTTAATTTTCAAGCCGATCTTTCCGAAGATATATCGTTTATAATTGCTAGAGCTGAGAATCAGGGCATGTACTACTTTTGAGGACTCATTTTAAAGCGACTGAATTAATCCTAATCAGACGAGATGTAAAGTTGCGCTTTTCCGAACAATTCAAATGAGAAAGTGAAAATGTCGGTCGGGTCCGGGTTTCGAGCGGAGGCACTCAAAAATCGAAAGGTTCTCTGATTTATTTGCACATTTTCCTCAACATAATAACAAATATTAGATTTATAAATAAATATGTATTGATTTACATTAGTATAGATTTTGATTTACTGTACCGATATTTTATGATAAATTCTGCTTCTCTAGCAGATTCAATTACTCCTAAGTGTTCAATTGAAATCTCAAATGTATTATCTTACAGTAAATATAAAAGGAATTAGAATTGGCTGTGAATTACAGTTATATTAAAAATTCCACTGCAATGACATTCTGTTCGAAAAGTCCCATTTATCGAACGAGATATTGGTAGTAATTGGTATATATTATCATTATATAAGAATTGATTATGAAGACTAAAAGATATGGATATTAAGTGCTTTAACTTGTCATTTGATAATTTAACTTAGACACGTTAACTTAAACAATTAACTTAGACAGTTAACGCATTAACTCAACATTAGACAATTAACTTGTCATACTGCAATAATCTATCAACATTAATTAGAGAAATTGAGTTGTTCATATTTAATCTATCCATTCACCACTTTCGTAAAGTTTTTAGTCGACGGATCTTTGAGAAGTTTAGTTGATATTAAACTTGATTCGACTTCACCTCTTAAATTAGACACTCATATATCATGTCGATCCGTTTTCATGAGCAATTTTCCACTCTAATTAAACGTAGAATATGTTTCTATCAGTCCTTGGGTTTTTGTCGGAGATCCAAATGAAGATATTTGATAATAATAACATCTCCATATCCTCTCTGAATAAATAAATTAAAATTTAATGTCTTGAAATTTTTTTATTATAGCAGATTCGGGCAGCAACTATTTATTTGACCAGTCATTCATGTTTCTAAGAGCCCAATTCTTCAATGAATGACCAAGTTAATGAAAATTCGTCCATTTTTCAAACTTTCATTCACTTTTCCATGTATATATATCTTATTATATATTTTGCAGAATTATGAATTGGTTCCTCCCAAATAATGAATGACTTCGTTTATTTTGGAATCTGTAGGAATAATTATCAAATGAGAATATTCCTGTTCCGTATCCTAAGTAAGCGTTATTTATTTTAGAAACATACTATGTGATAATTTCAAGTACATACATTTCTCATGACAACGTTTGGATTTTTATGTACTATTTTCCTTAGTTCCTTTATTTTACGGAGAACAAATTTTAATTTTATCTGTTGGGCTTTTTAAATAATATTTCAAGGTGATTAGGGTTGAGAGAAAAAAAATTGTTATTTAAATTATAAAGATTTAACTTCTGTAAGTTAAAAATCATTTGCTTTATTACAATAAGAGAAAAACATGCGAGATTTTGGCAGTGCATTTGATTCAGGTATAATGATAATAAAACGGCTTTATTCGGACGAGATTGAGACTAAAATTATTCGGATACTGAACTGGAATTTGTGAGCGACTCTCAACACACCTCAGAGAAAGGTGAGGAAAATGAGTCTGAAAGGCAACAGAACCTCTTTAAAATTTCCAAACCTCTTGTTTTTCGGCAACATTGCATTAAATAATATTATCCTTAATCGTTACCAATTGAGTAACAATATCTAAAGATTTATGAAATCCTTGCTATAAATAGAAGCGCCTCTTTGGTTCTATCTCCTGATAATTAGCATGAACATGGTCCTAAATAGTGATGGTGAAGTACAGTATGTGATGTGATGAAGTTGTCATTTTCTGCAGTGAGTACATTGGAATGAAGACAACGAGAGAGATCTAAGAAAGTCCGAGTATTTCAAGATTTTCGTGAATGGGAATTTTCTGTTTTCATTCCAATCGGAGGAAATTTCTGGCAACAATGGTTTAGGTTCACTTTAAAAGTTCGACGACATTGTTGAGATGTGACCGTTGCCTGGTTTTCAGCCCACAATTCTCCATTCCGCAAGTGATGGCGTTTACAGCCTTCTTTATTTGCTGCATTGAGTTGGCCTTGTGGAAGGCCACGGCCGCAACACGCTCGATTCACTTATAGAAATTATGGAAAGAAACAGTATGTCCTGAATGGAAGCTTTTACTTTCAAATTTTGAAGGAGAAATGTTTTTCAGTTTAACACGCCCATTTTAGGCTTTCGAGATGTCGTTTAATACCTGAAATGTAACGAAAATCCGACGTTGGAGACCCATTATTAGCATTATAAGAGAGGCAAGAGCATTGTTTTAACTTTTCAAATGACGACTTTTTATGACCATTATATTACTCCATCAGATCACTTACTCGTAATTTATTTTTAAAATTTACATTTAATCAATTCGGTGAGTGATAGTTTGGTATATACTTTGCTTTAATTCGTGAATTCGAAGAGGCACTACGAAAGGCCTCAGGAATTGATTCGGCAAATCAGTATCAGTCCAGACGCAGGATCTTTAGAAGATTTTTCCTATAGCCTAATTCGCTGAGAAAATTCAGACAAAGAGACGTTGCCATCCTCACAGTTGCATGGGCCATTATCAGGTGCAACCAGGGAATTCTAGGACCAGTTGCTTCAAAAATTGATATTTTTCTCAAACGGTACGCGGCAGTAGTCCATTACGGGAGTAGAGTCATCCTGCAACTCAGGTATTTGTGAATCACAGCAGTTGACTCGGGTATGAAACTTCGGACATCGGATTTTTCTGTCCTTCAGAATGTGCGTCTATTGTTGCTGATGCCCTGCACCTCCTCAGCTTAGGACTTAATCCAATTTTAGTGCCAACAGCAGCGGAGCAGAAAAAATATTTTCAGGATTTAGCTTTTAAGAGTTATAAAAAAATATAGTATAAAAAATATTTACAGCATTTCCCGGCCTATAAGACGCACTTTTTTTTACTCCAAAATATGCTCTAAAATCAGTCTGTATCTTAAGCGACGATGGTATAACTCCGTCCTATAATAAGCAAACCGCTTCGCCGGGATAAATGCATACCATTAAGTATTTCTTACCGTATCAGGCATTGAAAATAGTTCAGTTAATTACAAATTTGGATAATAAAACTTTTTTGATTAAGTAGTAGGGAGAACAGTTTTAATATTTCAATGACAGAACTTCCTTTAAAAAAATTCCCAGATAAATCGAAAATGCATACAATGTAGAACGTTTAGTTTAATCTCACATGTGGTGCTGCTGCAAAACTTATACACATTGGGCTAACGGAGATGTCATCCCTATGCTAATACATTGTATCTCTCGCAACAAAGAGTTTAGCGGCACTCAACCTAATGTAACAAAGTATGAGTTTTTTTGTAAATTCTTTCCTGAAAAATGAAGGTGCGTCTTATGCGCCGGTGAGTCATATAGGCTGGGAAATACGGCATATAAAAGTTCTATCTTCAGATTACTGCACGGAAATGATTTAAAAGGAAGGAATCAGAAACGAAGTAAGAAAAAAACTCATCAATTGCTCAAATATCTTTGAAATTCGCCCTTATTTCCGATCTGTACATCCCTGGGCGGTTGCTCGCCATTGTTAATTCCAACCTATTTACGAAACAATAATTCTTTTTAAAAAAATACGAAATCGTTCTCTTTAGGAATCGTTATTTTCTATTTGTCCCTAAAATGACAACTACCTGACATGCAGCCCATTAGAAGGCATGTGATATAAATAAATATATAAATTTATAATTATATGGCATAGTTTTATCTTTATGTCGCCAGGATAATATACGCAAACCAATATTTAAATTAAAAAGAGAAAGAAATAAATGAAAATATTGCGAGAGCTAAATAAATAAAAGATAAGTAAAGTGTTTTTAATCTAGTTCAATTCAAAGAAATTTCTGAAAGATCATCATTGTATTTCGTCATCTTCCGACAATTTAATATAAAATAATTCTTATCATCTTGTCACTGAAAATGATTCGCTTCCAAATTCAGAACTTTTCGTATGTGGAATATCGATGTTATGAGATGCAAGCAACTTTGATAGAGATTAAAATATTAAACCACCCTTGGCATTTTCTTTCATCATGTGGTGGAGAATGTCGCGACTAATTCTTAGAAATTACTTTTGCTGAGAAAAACTATTGTAATTAGAGTGTCTGTTTGAATATCTATCCTATCTTTTGAAAACGCAGAAATTCTTAAAAAGCGATCTTAAATAATAAGGAAATTCAATCACTTGTGGTCAGCTCACCTCGCTTATAGATGACTCCTAATTTCAATAAAAAGTTAATAATAATCTTGGGACTCTAAAATAGTATTCGACCACTTTTTGCGAAAAGATGCAAATTCGATCGACCGGTTTGCATCTTATTTAATGAATGCATTCCGAAATAGGGAAGTGAGAGTGAAGGCAATGAATGGGGCGATCTTGGAGGTCGATCCCCGCGGGGTGGGGCAAGTCCCACTATAAAAGGGCGCTCGGTGTCCTCAACAAGCAGCAGCACAGCAGAGTCTTGGGCCAAAGCAACACCAGCAGAATTCAGTACATCGACATGGTCGCCAAATTGGTGAGGAAACGAAGATTGTAATTTTCACCACTCGGTGGATGCAGAACGACCGTAATTCTTGAAACTCCAAAATTCGTTAGGCTTTTTGTGATTTTCGAGTGCCCTTAATTGATTATTTCGAATATAAAAGAAAACAAATACTTATTCCATACTTTTGGATGGATGGATGATTTCTAGTTTTCTTAATCTGTTTATATTTTTGACCAATTGACCACGTTATTGAAAATCTTTTAAGAGCTTCGTTCATCTTCTTTAAATAATTTAAATACTACATTTCCTTATAATCTTATATTTTCTGGTATTGACTTATTAATTATTAACATTTCTTTCGTGGTATATATTCTATTTAACTATTTAATTTTTTTTAAACACTCCATTTTCATCATTGCCAACTCAGCTTCCTTTAAATTTCTTATGGTGTGGATTAAACCCTTTACTTAAAAAATTTGTTTTTCCCAATTCTGCAACCAAAAAATTATTCCCGTAGAGAGAAAGAAACGTTTCACAAATCGCTTTTTACGATTGAAATTAGATTGCAGTTATTCGCTCGGAAAAACTTACAAATCAATGAGCGTAGGCGTCAACGCGAAACGTAGAAAACTATATTTCATTTTGATAGTTACCAAAATGTTCTTTGACGTTGTTCTCAGATCGTTTTTGCCCTGTGCGTGGTCGCCTCAATGGCTGCTCCACAAGCTGCAAAATACCCGGCCGGAGTGGACCCCCACACCTGTCCCAACTACCCCAACTGTGACAACGTAGCTCTCGCCGCACACACCGCTGGAGCGCCTCACGCACCATATGCCGCACCTGTCTATGGTGCATACGGACATGCAGCGGGAGTACCCGGAGCTGCTGCCGCATACCCAGCAGGAGTAGATCCTCACGCCTGCCCCAACTACCCTTATTGTGGGCCTACCCCTGCCAATGTCCCCGGAGCTGCACCACACAACACTTGGGCCGCACCAGCCGCACATAATAACTGGGCCGCACCAGCAGCACACAACAACTGGGCCGCACCAGCAGCACACAACAACTGGGCCGCACCAGCAGCACACAGCAACTGGGCCGCACCAGCCGCACATAGCAACTGGGCCGCACCCGCTCCCGCCGCCGCTCCCGCCTACCCCGCTGGAGTGAGCCCCCATTCCTGCCCCAACTACCCCTATTGCAGCTAGGATCCGCTATTTATGTCTGATGCCATTGTTCCTCACTCAATTACGATCAACATAAGCCGAGTCGTTTGCAAATGAGCAATTTTTTCGTTTGTGATAACGAATTAGTTGCTCTTGGCCTAGTTTCTCTGTGTTGCTCATTTTAGAATACTAATCATTGTACTTTACCATTTGTGATTATATCAGAATAAAAACGTATTTTGTAGCATCAATCTCAGATGTATTTTGTTATTCATTCGAAAACAATACCATATTTCAGGGCCAATCCAATCATTTACAGATGCACGAGGTTACAAATGTCAGAGTGTAACTTCAGTCATCATGCTGTCTATAATTAATATGTTCTATCCTCACTTCGTGAAATTCAGAACAAACCATCGTAATTAAACGCTTAGTAACTTCCACAAAACTTCTTTTTAAAATTGTGGAAGTTACTAAGTGTTCAATTACGATGGTTTATCATGCTGTCTTTGAATGCCAGCAGCAATATAATCGAGAATAAAATTCTTTATTCGATCGAAAATTACGAAGAAACACGTTGGAGTTACCAAGCATATGTTTAATGTATTATGTTTTGCAAAGACTTAATAAAAATCATAAAAGAATTACCAAGTATTACTACCGTGCACATGCCTGGCCGTTGAATTTCCACCTTCTCGGTAAATGAATCATAAATAATTTGAAATTCCCGCCGTACGTTTCAAATAGTAGAGACGCCTGGTGTCGAAACCAGGATCTTTTGGAAGATGTGAATACATATAACGTAGAAATAAAACTTATTAAATTCAAATTTTGAAGTCGATATCTGACCGGGAAGATCTTAATATAAGACTTCGTTATCCCCATTTCAAATTCAAAGGTAAATGAATCGCTGGGATCGAACCAAGGACCATCAGCGAGACGATGAACAACGTATATAAAATGTATTCATGATCTCTATGCACATGCTATGAGTGGGGAGTGGTCACCCCTGAAGAATATCGTCTCGGTCGCTTTCTAATTTTGTTCCAAAATTTGCCGCTCTCTACATATACCTCGAGATACGAGTTTAATTCGTTCCAGAACCGAGCTCGTAAGTCAGTCGGCTCGTATCTCAAACGAATTTCTCCCATGAAATGATCATGATGTTTACTGATTAAAAATCCCCAAACCATTGTAAATTATGAATAAAGACATGTTTTTAAATATCAAATAAACATGTATAATTAACAAATACATAACAAAATATGAAATAAAGAAATAAAAGATTTATTTAGCATAATAGTTTTACTTTGGAGACAGACGAGTGCGGCTAACGAAGGTGAACGGCGAGGAGGAGGGAGGGGGAAGGGATGCAGGCACTCTAGACACGTACGTAAACGGCGCTTTTTTAGAATTTAAAACTATTTTCGTAACTTTAAAACTAAAACTACACTTTCCTTGTTTCAAATGAAAGAAAAAACTTAAAACAATGCACTTAACTTTAAACTTAAACTAAGCTTAACATTTACGTAAATTTAATTATCACTTGTTTTTGCCTTCTTGGCTGCTCTTGGCTTGGAAACACGGCTCGTATCTCGGATTTGGGCTCGTATCTTGAACGAAAATATGGCCCGAGCTCCGGCTCGTATCTCAAAAAACTCGTATGTTAGGCTGCTCGTATCTCTAGGTACCACTGTAGTAATGGTGGGGGAGGGGGAGGAGTAGGGGGAGGGACATAAGACATTTCTTGGTGGCTTTGCACATCTTGACGAAACGATTTCAGCGTGATGGATTGTTAACATTCAACAATATTTTTTTAACGCTTTCCATTCGAAAGAACTTCCGGCGCTGGTTCGCGAAGTATGATTGTTTTAATATCAACTCGGGTTGTTCCTCAGATGCTAGATACTAATTTAATTTTATTTTCAGATCATTTCGACATTTTATGATGTTTCTGATTTTCTGAAAAAATCATGCAACAGATAAAATGTACCACAAACCAACTTCAATTGAGTTTCATTATCTCTCTCTCTAAATTACGGATTCTCTACAATTTTTGGTCGCGCAATCGACTTTTGAGTCATCCTGTGCCCTCCATTTTTCATTCTAAGGAATTTCTTTTTACATTTATTCACAATACCAGAACGGAACAAAATGGCAAATTTTGCAATAGAGAACCAATGTGGGAGAGTTTGAAAATGTCCTCGGAACAATTACTCTTGAAATGAAATAAATGTAAACTACTATTCATATTACCCGCTGAATATGTAAAATTTCGTGACTGTAAACATCCCCTCAACGTCCAATACGTTTGCTGAACACGAGTTTTCCCATCCGAATAAAGTAGAAATTCAAACTTCATAGAAATAATTGTTAGAATTAATGATAGACTGTACGAAGATAAATTGATATTCTACGATTTTATTATTCTTAGTTACGATTAAAAAATCGCAGGGTCTCGCTTACGGCCATGTAGAAGTGTTTATTCACGATCAACTATCCAAGAAAAGAAATATTTATCAGTGCAAGGAAGGAAAAAATAACTGCAGGGAGCGTTCGGGAGAGTTTTAGCAAAAATGAGGGGCACACTAATTATTTTGTTGCATACACAACTCTTGGATTACTATGTGCATGCATGTATAATTTTTCGAAGTCTTGGTTCAGTTCTACGTCTTAATTTTTGTTTTCACCTTTAAACCTCATATTATATGTTACATTGTCGGGAGTAAGGGTAAAGCCACGCGCTGGTCACGTGTATCGCAGCCAGTGCGACTCCTTGAAACGCCGTCTCCCCCCCTCCACTCGGGTTAACCCTGATACAATGTATCACAGTCGGTGCAACTCCTGACAATGTCGGTGCAACTCCTAACAATGTCGGTGCAACTCCTGACAATGTCGGTGCAACTCCTAACAATGTAACCGTTCCCCAGAGTATAAAAGGGCCATGCCAAGAGACGAGAGCAGGCACTATCACTGAGCCCTTCGGTACGCCCGTTCGAACTCTAGCAGGATCGGCCAGCTGGACCACCCTTGGTCCGCCCGTTCGACCTCGAGCAGGATCGGCCAGCAGGACCGCCCAGCATTCCGGACTATTAGGCTACTCAAGTAAGATAATAAATGTATTTATTGGCCAACCTCGACTGTTTCATTATGTCATTACGACATAAACTGGTGTCAGGTGTGTTGGCGAACGTCCCTGCGTGCCAAATCCTTCAGATTAGGTACATAAAGTTAAATTAAACGGGAAATAGTCATACTCTTTTTCGTTGCGTCGGTTGGGGATTTAGTGAATGTTTCAGTAACGAAACTATTGCTGTGTATTGACCGTCCGTTGCTATCGTTTCCCTCTGTATAGCAATACTTTGTTTTGGTTTCGTTGCCTATTCTCTTCTCATCATGGCCTTCCCCCCCCCTTGGTCCATCGTCCTTCTCCTACTCAAATCCCTTCTGGTGGCCCGAGGACTCGTCTTCGCCCAACGGTGTTGCTCCTGCGGCGTGTCCGCGTATCTGTGATTCTAGCCCCCTCCCCTTCCCTAATAGCAGTGCTCTCACGAATCCATTTTTAAGATTCAATGATTCGTCCTTTGCAATTAACATCCTTTCGGAAGATTCGACGCCTGAGGGAGATGTTTCGCCTGTTACTAGTGCTCCAACGCCTGAGGAAGATGTTTCGCCTGTTACCAGTGCTCCAACTATCCCACTCAATCCACTCGCCACACCGGCGACGATAGGAACTCATATCTATTTTATCCCGTGCTTCAGCGGAGACGACGACGTTCCGGTGGAAAAATTCCTCAAAAATGTCAAGATAACTAGTCATCTGAGTGCATGGTCCGAGCAACATACACTTTACATCGTGAGGTTGAGGCTAGCGGGTTCGGCACCCGAGTACATTCAAGCGAATCCCCATATCTTCGCGTCCTATGAACTATTTGCAGAAAGCCTCAAGCGTAGATTTTCCTATAAGAAATCACCACTCATAATTGATCGCCTATTTAGCACTTGCATGCAGGGGAACCTAGAATCTGTCAGCGTTTATGCAACGAGACTTCGTAAAATTGCAAGGGAATTAAAGGAAATCTCCCACGATCCACAATCGGAGGCAACCGCACGTATGATGGAACATCGATTAATGTCCCAATTCTTGATAGGACTACGGGAAGAGATCGGACGATTTGTTTTAATTCAGAATCCAGCCACGATGTTAGAAGCAGAAAATTTCGCTCTCCTGGAAGAGGCGAACGTGCGGAATTACGCTCTCAAGCAAGCCGAAGTAACTTCAAGGCACCAATTTTATAATCTTCGTGTTGGGCAAGACAGTTTAAATGTCCCCCAAAACGTTTTATACCCCCCAACTTACGCCATTCCTCCCGCGCACGGACAAGTTAATATGGTACAGACAAAGCAGCTGCAACAGCCTGTGATTGCCTCCTCTTCAGATACGCACAGAGGAACCGAACGCAAATGTTATAACTGCGGCCGTACGGATCATATTGCTCGGTTTTGTCGATCCAGGCCTCGGAATTGCTACAACTGCGGCAGAACGGATCATTTTTCGCGGGATTGTCCTCTCCTTCTGTGCGGAATTTGCAAGCAGCCAAGGCACCGACCACTTGATTGCACTCAGAAAACTACGGTGCAGGAAAACGCCTTACCCCCGACCACACGGTCGGGGATGAACTAATTTTAGCTGTGACTCCGGAAGCAGGCCTAATGGTTAGCGGATCTGTCCTGAATAGGCCCCTAAGATTCCTCGTTGATATGGGAGCAGCAGTCACCATTGTTCATCAAAGATGTTTCCCGTCGACGCATCTCCCTCTGCAACCATACAGAGCTCATATCCGAAGTGCTTCGGGTCATTTTCTCAATGTTGCTGGACAGTCCACTGTACCCTTCGTCATTGACGGGTATCCGAACGACGCATTAATTGTTGACTTAGGTGCTACTAATTATGATGGGATCCTGGGACTAGATTTCATGAAGAAATATGCATGCATATGAAGAATAAACCTGGATAGTCCTATCTTAACTATAAGAAAAAACCACACCGTAGGGCTAGTAGAAAGCAAAAGCTCTGAACCGGGAGTGGATTTAATTGATTTGGAGCATCTTTCAGAGGACAAAGACAACAAATTGACCAGAGAAAAAGAAGATACCAGCCAAGATACGAGTAATATTTGTTCGGAAATCCTCTTGGACGAGCCAAGCCGTTCGGATATCAAGGATCACCAGATTACGATAAGAAAAGATGAGCAGCAGTTTCAGCCAAAGTTAACAGGGGTAACGGCCATAAGAAATAACCCTGTAAATACGGAAAAGAACCTGAATGAACAAAGCGAAGAAGATGAATGGAACAAATTTAGCAGAAATAGACTCTTAGGTCATAACGCAAAGGAAAAAAGGTGCACAGAAACAGGCGATGATGACGGCAGGCGATCAGTAGATCTACGTGGAATTTTGAGTGAAAAGACTGACGTCCCGGGCCGGACCGTAGTTTCCATGCAAAATAGTCAGGAAGAGTGCGTCGATATGACCTCTGAGAAAATCTATGTGGAAGAAAATGTTAAGGTTCCCCCATATTCGATCGCGTTGGTTGAGGCAAGAAACGAGCAACTTGCAAGAAAGGAAGTTCTTACAGGAGAAGGTTCTCACGAGCTGATGGTGTTACCCGTGTTGGCGAAAGTTTCCCCAGAGGGTAGGGCCCCAATGTTAGTATGCTATTTCGGAGATAATGAGCAAGAGTGGTGGAAAGGTGACCCTGTCCGAGTGGAAGTTCGAGTAGACGAAGATGCAAAATTTAAGAAAGGATCTGGTGCTTTCCCAGCAAATACTGTAGATGGAATTCTCTCGGGTTGCAAGCCGGATGGTTTCTCACCTTCCGTCACAGTTCCGATAAATATGTGCGTAACTTACGCGCACAATACCTTTCAGCTGACTGATGTGCTTCCAAAATGCTATATTATTAATAATATCATTGCAAATTAATTTTTACTGATATCTTTTATTGCTCCAATACTTTTTCTTATTTCTACGGAAATTCGGTTAGCGAAAACCTTTCGTAAATATACATCAAATTAACAGGCAATCATAAAATAAGGACCAGTACATTTTCTATCATCCCGAGAAATGAAGAGTGTACTGTGCAGACTTTTAATCGTCCAGAATGCTTAATAAAGGAACAAGTAGCTTTGCAATTGTCGCTAAACTCATCTTGAGATGTGCCCTCTGATAACAGCCCTAAAATAAGAAAATCCTAAGTTATGCATCTTATAATGGTTATTTCACAAAAAACAAAGCCATTAACTTACGTTTTTTTCCGATAGCTGCCTCGGGCTGTTAGCGGACTGTGAAAAGAATTTTTGGATGTCCATCTGTACCTTATGAAATCCAAACTAAACTCTCCTTCGAACTGTTGTGAATTTCTCAAAAGCAATACTCACGAGCCTATCTTTGTATTTACACCCTTGAAACAGTCACATGCAAAAGATCTAACTGAGCGATTTATCTATCTGTTTGTCTCTCAAACGTAATCTTAATCTCTGTTTTCAGGGTGCAAGTTTCGAATTACTTCTCGAATGTTCGCTTGTATTTTTTCGAGGAGTAAACAAATCAGCACTTTCGAATTTTTCTCATGGGAATCTTATCTTATGGCGTGAGTTATCTAACTAAAGGATAGGCTTAACAAGTGCACGCGTTGAACACTATGTGCGAAACACTCGTATCATAGCGCCCCATTGATATCGATGTCGGCTCTAGGCCTACTCTGCTACCGAAAACATCACTATAACACATCACACGAATCCAGAGAGCCAATTACATTCGTGAAAAGTTGAACTTCGTTTGAGGCAGTAGTAGCCTTTGTTACTGCTTGAATTTTCACACATAGTTAGAGATGGTGATCTTCTATTGTGCTGCATAGTAAGTTCACCAGTAAGACCCAGGTTCGATGCCAGACGATGAAATTTCATCGAATTTTAAGAAAAATTTCAATCCTTTTTGTTTTTCTTTTGAGGACCGTCCTGATATGATGCCGATGTGAAATTAGTATTGCCGATCTGCTTGCAGTATGCAAGCTACATTTTACTCGTATTACTATAATATAGCTCTTTCTATTGTAAGATTGTAATAAATACCATCAGCTAGACAATCACTTTCTTCTGTTCACTGATAGCGATTTCCTCAAAAGGCAGAGAGGTGAGTAGGAATGGATGTCGATGTGCCCACAATCAACAAACTGTAGTAATTATAATTATTACCGTTCTTTTTATTGATAAGGCTTGTCGTCTATACCTAAGCGAATATAACGTATAATTATTTTTAATATCCTACATCTAAATCCACTGCATATTCGATAAAATGTATTCCTTGGGCATAGAATATAATAAAAAGTAAGAGAACTATTTCGCCTAATTCGAAAGAGATCGATTCATTTATCCGATAGTAATCCCGAGGACCTCACTAACGAGCTCTCAACAATCCAACTTCAAATATTATGCCGCTGGAAAGATAAACTAAAGTCATAACGTTTGTCTTCTTCGAAAATTCGTTAACTGTATTATATTACAATACTGTAACTTGTAAATCTCTTAGCGCTTACTATTTTCTCCCACTGTCTTGAAATACTGAAAGAGGATTCATTACAGGATTACCTCGAGAGATTCTTTTACTGCCATTTAAATTCAGAAAGGAAATTATTCCATCGTGTCAAAACTCCAGATTACTCGAATCGCATTAGCCTCTGGTAACCGTATAAATATAATCTACAAGAGAAAAATATTGCAGTCATCCTTTTTATCAATCAATCTAAAACCTTTTGACTTTAGACATATTCTCTCAAAATTGCAATGATAAATTAATGGTATTAAAGAAATATTAATCGTTATGCTTATGAAACCATTGACACCAACATCGTACAATTGAGTTTATGTATCAGTTGAGAAATCCGAGATACGGTTGTCAGTTTTTTCAAGGAAAGCAGCTTCCTGGAAAGAGAAAAGTGCAACTCTTGACCTTCAAATTGTAAAATTGAATTCTGTTTTCATTAATTAATTTAATTTACTCAGTTTCATTTCGATATGTCTTGATTTTATGCATTGGTCAAATGTTAAATATCATCGTAGTAGTTTAAAAATTTCCCAAGTGAGATATATGTTTGAGAAAAGCAAAATTTCAATTGATAAAATAGTTATCTATTTCGTCAAATCATGGAGCGGAACAAAAAGAAGGAAATATAAGAACTGAGAATGAAATCGGATTGGCACTTGTTACGGCTTATGTGATCGATGCAAGGGCGGGGCGCCTAAGATGTCCCGCTATAAAACACGGAGTCCAACCAATGGGAATCATCAGCTCAGCGTTGTCCACAGTCTAAGAAAGAGCAGATCACGATGAACGCAAAGCTGGTAAGATACTCTTTTATGAGGAGATCATTTTCATTTCTATGAAAGACTCTTGCCAATCAAATTAACCCACATTTTTCTATTTAAACTCATTTAAAATATTTTCATAACTTTTAATAATTGAATAATATATTTTTATTGCAACGGTAACAATTCTAACAGAACTAATTTCTATTAATGAGAAATTTTAATGCTTGACGTTACTTTCCAAATTTTGCAATTTCTGTAAATTATTATCGAAACATTTTTCAGCAAAATTAACTAAATGTTATTTTGGGATTTTTCTCATTGAAATTCGCCTGTACTTTATTAGTCTACGAGCAATTGTGGAATAAACTCCCCTATAGATTTGCGGAAATATTTAGAGTACTAATTTAGGAATTACTTTGCATTGAAAGACTAATTTCATTAATATAATCCCATATCTGATTCTTTGGAGAATATTAAACATTTGAAATGTAACTTAGTTAATTTGAATTAGGAAACCTCCTCCAGGTACCACTGATTTAAGCCGCATGAGAGAATCTCTTCCACCCTATTCTTTCCGTAGATCATTCTGGCTGCGTGCGCCGTCGGCTCCTTCGGCATTCCTCTTGCTGCCAAATACCCCGCTGGCGTCAACCCCCACTCCTGTCCCAACTATCCCTACTGCGACAATGCATTGACCGCGCCTTACGCCGCACCCGCCTACGTCGCATACGGCCATCACGGAGGAATTCCTGGAGCTGCAGCCAAATACCCAGCCGGAGTCGACCCTCATCTCTGCCCCAACTATCCCTTTTGTGGTCCCGCCGTAGGCCACACCCCAGGAGCCTACGGAGGTTGGGCCCACCACGGCTGGGATGATGGCTCGTACCACGGTGAAGATGACGGTGCGTACTACGGAGGCGACGACGATGGCTCCTACAACCACTGGGATGACGGCTCTTACAACGAATGGGACGACGGCTCTTATCATGGTGACGGTCACTACTGGTAATCTGTGGCGGAGTCTCTCAGGTGATGGCGAAGGCGACTGCAGTTCACTCTTATCCCGAAGATCAACACTCTCAAGAGAAACCTAAGAGCTTCTGAACATTTAAGAAGTTTTGTTGGATTATACGACCTGCATCTACTCGAATTTTTGTGTGCTATGCACAAGCTGCGATGTAACTGGTAAAATAAAATTATATATCTTTAAATCTTTCGTTATTACTGATTCGATTGAAATATAAATCAAGTTCAACCGAGATATTAAGGGTTAAACAAGAATCTATCTCAGAGAAACTTCTCCCAATAATATTTAAGGGAAAAATAATTGAATTGTAATGACTTCGAAGATGTGAACTTGGGTATTACCAAAGTGCAATACCTCCTCCCCCACTAAAATCTTAATATTTTTTGACAACTAACTAGGTGGTACTCCAAAGGTCCCGGTTTCGAATGCCGGATAATCGGATTCTTCTGGCTAGGGAATGGTGGTGTGTAGTTGTAAATCGTAATAATTATTGAAATGGATGTAATTGGGATCTTTTTCCTGTTCCAATTTGAGAAGTTAAAATTAACATTAATGTTATTAATATTAAACGGATAGGCAAACCCTTCTTAATGTCCATACAGCTTTCTAAGAGGTTATCATTTCCCAAACTTTTCTGATGTAATCGGTCTAATAAAATATATTCTGGAATTTCATAAAACTGTGATATGAGGGAAAATTTATGAATCTAGTTATAACACTCAGACATATGATGATACCAGGATACCTCTACATTGCATGCATCGAAATAGCCAACCAAGAACATTTAACGCCCATTGCACAAACCCCTTCAATTACCCGTTACACTTGGATTGCTAGCTTAATATTTTAGAAAGCGTTTTGTCGCAAGCATACACCGATATCTATAATATAAAAGGATGATATGCGTGCTTTGACGTAATCATCGCTTAACGAATGCTTCAGTTGAAGTAGAAGTATCAAAATGATTTTATGCGATATCCCCGAGGCGAAGAAATTGTTTAAATATATTACCCAACAGTAAAATAAAGCTTTTTTATTATTAATGTCAATGGATTACTTTAAACGTCAGTCGGGCAGCTAAAGTGACGACGTATAACGGCTAATTCTCGACTGATTCACGGGACTTCCGAGAGGAGCGGTGAGTAGCACTGGATTGTCTGGGCACACGGATATTTCATTGGCGTCATTCATGTCTGAAGTTCAAAATAAGTATAAGAGCAGATTAATTTACCTAAAATATCAATTCATATCATTAAATATCGGTCTTTGCTATTTATCTCATGGAATGAGCACTGTTTTACATAATAACAGTTTCGTTTTTCCTTTGGCTTGTGAACTGCTGAACAGACACTTGTTTTATCGAATGCAAAATGGCTGAAACAAGGAATTAATGTTCTAAAACTAGAATAAACGAAATGGGGGAGCCCATCCTCAATTTACCCCTTATAAAGTACATCTCTATTGTACGGAAGAGCTGTTATGTGACAATTTTGCTTAATTATAATGTCTGTAAACAGAATTTATGAGGACATAGGCTTGTGACTGCACTCCGAAATAAAAATATATTTTCACAATGAATAGATATTTAATCTACAGAGGAAAAATCAAATTCGTCGCCCGGCTTCATACTCAACACACTGGCAAGATTCGAACAATACAAGTATAATATCTGGTACGTAGTTATTCCAACTGATAGAATTATCATCGTTATTAGTAATTATTCCTTACCCCGAGATTCAACGTGAGAATGCCATTTTTCGGAGCGCCAATCGAATACTAACTTCCTGCGATGAAAACTAACTATTTCTCGCTGAATTGACGATACAGCTTTCACCGCATCCTGATGATATGAGTTTCAGGAAGGGACACATCGAAACGAGCAAGGAGAGACAAATTTAAGATACAGAGCAATTATCAGTATTACAGCTGTTCATGGTTGGTGAGTAGGGTTTCATCTTATTTGAGTATTAAATTTTGTATAATCCAATACTTTATTTACTATACTTCAAGGAATTCTTTATTCCATTATACGTTCGACATTCGTTCTCATCCAAGGAAATCGTATGCATTTCGCAGTGGGATTGGAATGGATAGTCTTCCTTTATGAAATGAATCACTCTAAAGAGACAACATTTTTGCTTCATCGTCACGGCGAGATTTTATTGCGATTCTTTAAATATATTTTACAACAGCATTAACAGCGGACCAAACTCTTTGCAAAAATACATAAAAATACATATATACATCATAAGGTACTCGTGTTCCGTCCACAAATCCAAATGCAGATACGTGGGTTCGGTTGGTCAAGAGACATCAGCAGCAATCACCAAACACACCGGAAGCAATGCCCATTTTCGCTGAGGACCCGGTAGTCGTCGAGGAAACAGAGGTGGTACTTGTTTTTACCAATGGTGGTGATCCCCATGGTAGGAGCCGTCATCCCAGTGAGAACCGTCATCCCAATGGTGGTACTGACCGTCGTCTTCACCGTGGTATGAGCCATCGTCCCATCCTCCGTGGTGAGCGCCAGCCCATCCTCCATGGGCACCGGCCCAACCGCCGTGGGCACCAGCCCATGCAGCACCGGCGCCGTGGCCGGCCCAAGCACCGTGGGCCCCGGGGACGTGGGCAGGGGTAGGTCCACAGAAGGGGTAGTTGGGGCATGCGTGGGGATCTACTCCGGCAGGGTACTTGGCGGCGGCTCCGGGTACTCCGGCGTGGGCTCCGTAGGCTCCGTAGGCGTGAGCGGCGTATGGGGCGACGGCGCCGTAGGCACCGTGGGCAGCATGGGCAGCCACGGCTACGTTGTCGCAGTAAGGGTAATTGGGACAAGTGTGGGGGTTGACTCCGGCGGGATACTTAGCGGCTGGAGGGATGGCACTTCCCAATGCGCCGACCACGCACAGGGCGAGAATAATCTGCAAAGTTGAAATTGATCTTTGCCGTTAGTCGTAACTGGAAAATATAAAGACTAGCACCTGTGCAATCTCTAACCTCCTTACAGTATGCATAGAGAAAAAAGTCCAGTACATCTTATAGATTTAGAGATTTAAAATTTCCAAATGCCGTCTTTGTCGGCGTTCCTCCTCTTACTTCCCGGTAGTCGGATAAAGCAAGAAAGGGGTGCGGGTACAATTATAGTGCGGCATTCCTTTCTATCCGACTACCGGGAAGTAAGAGGAGGAACGCCGACAAAGACGGCATTTGGAAATTTTAAACCTGTAATTCATTAACAGCCGTGTTCCAATATTTCTTTCTTTCCAACTTAGAAGATGTCCGAAATATTATGAAATTATTTATTGAAAGGTAGAAGAGCATTATTATTCCATATCCTTACCTATATTTATTCATATCCTATCATACATTTTTGCACTGTGCTTACAGAACTTAGAAGAAAATTATTGCTGGGAGCATTTCTACTTTGATATATGCGATTCTTCTAAATGTTTAGAAATATGTTTGGTATGGGTCGATTTTAAGTTGTCGAGGAACGTTTTTTGTTTTCAAGAAGGAAAAGCAGGTTAAGTATAAAGCAAATACTCTGCGAGGACCATCCACAGTATTAAATATTTCGGCCAATCATCCGATTTCTCGGAGGCCTTCCGGTGAAGCAAAATCGAACCAAATTTTGAGAGGTTTCTCAGAGAATTATAGATGAGAGTTCTAGTGCTGAAAAACCAATTTAATGAGATAAACCAGAAAACGAGTGAATATGTTTCTATCCTCTAAAAGGATTGGAAAAAATAGAAGGGTTTAATAAATCACATCCCAAAATATTCTTAATGTTCTCTAAAAAGTAATATTTAATGTTTTTATGAAAATTATTTGAGGAACAAAATTTAGTAGAATTCAAATTTGTTATTTTAGGGTCAGGATAATCCAGAAATTTTGAATTCACATGAATCGCATCAAAGGAACATTATAATGTAAGGTGGGACTTGTACGCAACATAATAAAATCTTACCTGTTGAGTGGCCATTGTGAGGTGGTGCTGATGATCTCTTGACAGACTGTGCCGCTGAGTTCAACAGTCGTCTGTTTTATATCCCATAATTGTGCCACACCCTTTCCATCGATCACGGACCCTTTGGTCTCCTTGAAATTCCCCCTTTCATTCTCCTTTCATCTTAAGTAAGGTCGCTATAGTTCCTGATCTTTAAGGTAACTTGCTAACATTTACAATATATTTTCCATGTTTTTTATGCATAAATTTCAATTCTTTTCGTGTTATAAAGGACAGTTTTCGAAGCATTTTAGAATGTTATTTCAAGTTTGCCCTCCGTTTCATTTTTCTAGAAAAATTCCTCTACGATTCCGACCGATGAAAATTAGTCAGGAATCAATGCCAAATAAATTTACATTTTAAATTTGCACTCGTTAATTTTTTGAATAAAGCAAACGGTTTTTTGTGCTTTTCATGACGATCAAACGACTTGGTCTAATATTTTTATCGTTTTCACATTACAACTACTTCTTTTTTAATTGAATAGCACTCACCTCTGCATCCTAAACTATCTCTATTTTAGTTTTTAAACTTTATAATAAATTTTCAGCTTTTATTTTTCATCGTAAACATATTCAGAACATTTATCAAGGGACAATTAAAAGCTATTACCTCCCATTAGCTATTGAATTAAAAAAAAACTTCAGCGAAGTATTTACGCTCCAGCAAATGAATTAATATCTGAAATTATACTCAACGTTCCTCTGGGTTTTATTGTTTTCTCCGTAGTTGGGGATAGTTTATTTTCATTGCGTTTTTAACAACTTTTCACCAGAAATGTCTGACTAGGTTTTCCATTCTCATCAACTCAATCTCATTGAACATCATTAGACGTTTTAATTCGTGATCATAATCACTTGTCTTATACATTTTCGCTGTGTTTATTGATATTTCTTATTCCGTAGCATCTCTCTTATCGCAAGCTTTCATTTGCATTTTTCTCATTTTTCTTTCGTATACATTTCATATAACATAGTATAAAAATGAGGAAATCGATCTGAAGTTTCTGATGACATCCATTTATTAGGAAAACTTATTTTATGAGCTTAGAGGCAAGACTTTCTCCCTCCCCCTTCAATATCCCTCCCAAGAGTATTTGTTTAAAGAAATGATTTCATTGTTGAATATTTTTAATTACTCACTGAAATTATGTTTTATGTATTAAGTTTCTTTCCAATACAATTTAATTGCAGAATATATATATATATATATATATATATATTTATATATTATACGTTATATTTTCAATTTACTTTTTTCATTAATTTTTCTGGTGCTGCAAAAAATGTCATTATTCCATATTCTTTATTTTTATTTATCATCTGTAGATACATCATTTTAGCAGATGTTTTTACAGCAATAATTATTTATTTTTGACAGTTTTATTCTTAGACGTTTAGGTTAGCGCTATTATCTGTGGGTTTTAGCGGGTAGTCAAGATTGAGGACGCTCGCTCACCGGAGGTCTCCCTAGAAAATGATCTGCAATTTGTTATCTTTGTCGTAACATTCATCCAAAGATGCGTCGTATGATCGACGTCATAGGGTTTTTGAACTTCTATTAAAAAAAGACGACGAGAATAGCAAAGCTTCTGACCCAGAAAACCAATTGGCAGAAGCTGAATAGAGTTGCGTGGGGTTTTTGGTTGGATTGTAGTACAATACTTCTTTGTAACCTTTTCCTGCTGGGAGACTCGAAACGAAAACATTTGACTCCATTTCTTATTTTGTTACACGATACTGTAAAGTGTTTTCACGAGAGAGGGAGTTGGACTTTTATAAAACTTAGTATTGATTCAACAGATGGCGAGAATGTATCTATTGATCGGATACCACTTTCTTCTTCACCGAAAGCAAAATGAAAACCATAGCTACTATTCTTTGTTATTTTGCCGTGCCTTTCGCGGTTTTGGTGCAGCCATAAATCAGAATAGTGAGATGAACCAGAACTCGCGGGTTCTTCAAGTCGCATGCGAAGTAAGTGAATTACACTGTTTCCAAAAGATAAATAAGTGCACAAAATGTAATTGTTTGTGAGGATCATAGGTAAGAAAGGACTTGAGAAATATACTTGCGGAAAATGCGTTTGATTATTTGAGGTAAATTTTCTGTTCTGCTTGAATGCAAGTATTGCAAAAAGACATCGAGACTATAATAAATTGTAACAAATAGTGATATGGTAAAGTAATAATTTTATAGAATTAAGTTTCAGAAAATCTAGTAACGTTTGCATTCATTCAGCCTCTTATCTGTTTCTATTCGTCCGTCACACATCACGGAAGGAATGAACATTCACTTCAAGAATTCGTTCTAGTACCATTAACTTCAAAGCCACCAGGGTGTATATTAATTTGAAAACTAATAGAATTTGCTATTTCGGCCTTGACTTTGTGGTAGTTCTCCATAATGAACCGTGAGAAAAATAAGTATACTTCTATCACAGTAATTACTGTGGTAAACGTATAAGTTTATAAGTATGCTACATATGAGTCTTCTTCTTCTTCTCAAGTTTTATTATTTGAAAACTAAACTGATATAAGGTATCTCGTTGGTTGTGAATTTTCCAAGTCACACAGATGCATCCTTTTAGCGGTCATCGGGAGAGAAGTGTTTTCGTAGAGGGAGGAGGAGTCTTAATGCAGGAGTCGAGGAAATGATTTTTACGTTTCGGAATGAATTTAGATATTTCATAAATGAAGGAAAACATAGGCTTGTAACTGCACTCCGAAATAAAAATATATTTTCACAATGAGTAGATATTTATTCTAAAGAAGAAAAATTAAATTTGTCGCTGGGTTTCATACTCAATACACTGGCAAGATTCGGACAATGCAAGTATAATATCTGGTAATTCTTATATAGTATACGTAATTATTCTACCTGATAGAATTATCATCGTTATTTGTAATTATTCCTTACCAATTAGCGCCAATCGAATACTAACTTCCTGCGATGAAAACTAACTATTTCTCGCTGAATTGACGAGACAGCTTTCACCGCATCCTGATGATATGAGAATCAGGAAGGGACACGTCGAAACGAGCAAGGAGAGACAAATTTAAGGGGGGTGCTCAAAAATCGGATTTCAGGCAGTTGCCGGTTATATCGTCGGCATTTAGAATGATAAAAAAATCTGTTTTTACCATTCGACGCACGAAAGAATTATCAACGAATCGCAAGTAAGCTTTTTTTTATTATGCGAATCGTAATTGAGAAAAAAATTAGTAATCATACACAAAATTCGATCATTTTCGTTGAAGTAGTACTCGGCTATGAGGTGGGATACGAAAATTTCGTTATTGGGAAAGCATAGTTTCATCCTTCATCTTTGTATCCAGAAACATTTCATACATGTAACTGTTACACAATAACTGTAATCGTTTAAACCAAGAATGATGTTTAGCGTTTTCGAATTCTAGTTTTCAAAATAGGATAGTGGCGCTGTTTTCTTTCCCCTCTTTTCCCTCACACTCTTTCTGCGAGGGACCGCCGCGGTCAAAAGTAAGGGATGCTAAGAATTATGAGGGTAAGGGTCATTCACCATGGTCTTGTGCTTTCTTACATAGTAGCAGAGGAAGCTGGAGAGACTCTTCCAAATACATACTAGTCTTGTCTTCGGCAATGAATGATTTTTCTACCCTTCCTCATTTTCCGTGACAATACGTGTTGCTCTTTCACACTAAATGTCATATAAGAGTTTCTACCTTGCATTTCTTACGGAAGTGACTGACATCGGATAAATAAATATATAGAAATCGGTGATTACTATGTTAAATGAACTTTTGTAGTGAAAGCAAAGAAAATACCAGCGAATTAAATAACGTTCGCTCTTTTTATAATGTATTTAAATAGGTACAAAATTTTATTCTATTTCTGTATTCCGCGTGATATGTCTTTAGCAGTCTTCCGTCCATAAAATGATTTGCTAATCTCTCTTCGTGTTTTCGGTTGTCAATAAATAATATCCTTTTGGTCCATTTCAACTATTATCAGAACCGAATCTTGGATTTTTTAAAGTATTTAATATCTCTCTCGCAATTTTGACTTTGCAGGTTTTTCAGATGGAAAAAAAACGAAGCCTTCCTGAATACAGATACTTTGAAAGCATTCCTTCGTTAATTACTTGTGTTTTTTTAAATAGTAAGGAATTTTCTCTAAACTTTTAATAATAGTATTCAATTTTTATTATTTTATTTATTGGCAGTAATCGAATGATTGCATTAAACAGGATTGAATTACCATTGATTATATAAATTAAATCATTAATGAGAGGTATTGGTTTAAAGAAATCGAAATAAACCAAAGCCGAATTATAATGAACAATTCAAGGGGATGTCTTTCATATAGAGAGGTTAAACGTGTAAGGAAAAGAAATCAAGCTGAAAAATCAGGAGTAAAGAAAGAACAATCGAAGGCTATGAAATTATTGCTTTTAAAAATGATTAATGACTCCAGTTCATTAAACACTTGATATATATATACAAATAAAATGTTGCTTGCATACTGCAAGCATATCGATAATACTAAGTTAAAGTCGGCATCATATCGATAGGGTCCTCAAAAGAAAAAAAGGAGAATTCTTGAGAACCAACGCTATTTATTTTAAATAGGAGAAATTTGCACCCATACGGCGACAAACTCACAAACATTTGGTGACAGTTTCATAAATATAAAAAAAGAAGGGAATATTTTCCGTGACCACTGTGGTTTTGTATTTCCTATTCTACTGGGATATAGCTTAAAATATTTTCAAAACCTAATCATAAATAATTGGAAATTCCCGCCATACGTTTCAAATAGTAGAGACGCCTGGTGTTGGACTCAGGATCTTTTGGAAGATGTGAATACATATAATATAGAATATAATAGATAGAAATAAATTCAATTTGATTCAAACTTTGGAGTCGATGTCATACCGGGAAGGAACAAAATTAAGAATCCGTTTTCCTCATCTGAAACGCATACGGTAATGTAAATGGCTCTCTGGGATCGAGGACAATTAGGGAAACCTTAAAATAAGTATACGAAATTTATTTATGATTTCTACTTACATGCCGAGTTTTAAGTATCTAAGTTATCGGGAAGGGGTTCTAAAAAAATCTTTAAAATCGTAGAAAATTCTAATTTTAAAGACGTCTGGTGTCGAACCCGGGACCTATTGGCAGATTCGAGTTGACATTATAACTTGTTAGGACCTGATCTTATTTAATTCAAAGTTTGAATTCCGTATCATAATGAGAAAGTCTTGAAATAAGACTCCATTATCCCTACCTGAAATGCCTACGCCAATGTAAATGGCTTTCTGGGATCGATAGAATTTTATTTAGAACTCCTCTTACCGAACATACGTCGGCAATTGCACAATAATCATAAATGTTTATTTTTATAAATGATGCTTCAGTTTTAATTTTAGTCTTCCTTATTTTCATCGCAATCGTATTTAATCACCACTTTTGATGCCAGTTTTTAGTGCTATATTTCGCTCTTTTAAGTTTAGGTAATATTTAGGTTAGGAGGAGTACAGGGGATGCGTAATACATAGCCGACTCCTATCCACAGTCAAACTCAGCCTTCATGTGGCGTACTCTGTTTTAACAAATGAGGCAAGGACGAACAGTTATTACCATTCGAAAAATTTCTAAGTACATATTTGCATGGAGAAATAGCTAGGCGGCATCATGATTTCCGTCCTGGCAACTCGCGGAGTATTAACGTCAATATAACTTGTATTTGCATGGAAGAAATTTTCTCAGCAATCAGCACGTTAAATAGGAATTAAATAATTACATTAAGTTTTCTTAAAGTACTTCAGATGAATTTAAAAACTACTCGATATTGGCTCTCTTTAGAAAAAAATTACCACGATATCCCATGCTGGTTTTGTGACTAAATGTAAACAGTTATTTGTTATTAATGTAAATATGGGGTACGGGATAACTTACTTCACCACCCGAAAAATATGCATGAATAAAATTGTACAGAATCAGAGTATTGTGATAGTACTCCACTGAAGTAAGTATGCGGTACATTATTAAAAAATGAAGGATTTCTTTTCTTTGAATCGATAACAGAATAAATTGTAGGAAAAATATTCGTCTGTAACGGCATATCCCGAGCAGCCACTAAGTTCTGAGAGTAAAAGTAAATTAGCATCGGAGGAATGTCCTTAGTTTGTATAAAAAAATACATTGTAAACCACTGAAGATCTACTTTTTGGATGAAAGACGTTATCTTTTAATTGAAATTCTGCATCAGGTTAAATTTCTCTCGCCGTTGTGTCAAACATGGAAAAGTTCTCCCGAAAATACTTCCGTAAAGAAACGAAAGGATATTCTGAAAGGATTTGTCGGTCGTCCTTTACTGCCCGTTTGCCCTTCTTTCGCTTAACCTCCCCCATCTCCTTACTCCCCTCAACTACCCATTACACCATTGCTAGGAGAATAGACAGCAACAAATATTGGAACTAAATAGAGAGAGCGACAGTGGCGATATTTTTCAGGCCTGAAGATATACATTGTCACAGCTGATTAGTAAAATCTAGTGGTATCCTCAGAGCTAAGAGGGAGAGAATTTATTTAGAATAAACAATATAGCACCCTAAATTCATACATAATCATTCCTTCTTTTTCAAAATTTGAAAAAGTTTTGATGGAAATAGTTAAGCAAAACGATTAAATAAGAAGTTCATGGTGTCTCGCAGAATCGGAGATAAATTGAATTTCATAATGAACCTATACTAGATGTTCTGTGAATCACCTAAATTACAGACATAACTCAAACAATATCGTTATATTGTTTATGCTGAAAATAATTACGAAATTTTATTCTTCGAAATAATACTGATTTTCTATACTTCAAGGAATTCTTTATTCCATTATACATTCGACATTCGTTCTCATCCAAGGAAATCGTATGCATTTCGCAGTGGGATTGGAATGGATAGTCTTCCTTTATGAAATGAATCACTCTAAAGAGACAACATTTTTGCTTCATCGTCACGGCGAGATTTTATTGCGATTCTTTAAATATATTTTACAACAGCATTAACAGCGGACCAAACTCTTTGCAAAAATACATAAAAATACATATATACATCATAAGGTACTCGTGTTCCGTCCACAAATCCAAATGCAGATACGTGGGTTCGGTTGGTCAAGAGACATCAGCAGCAATCACCAAACACACCGGAAGCAATGCCCATTTTCGCTGAGGACCCGGTAGTCGTCGAGGAAACAGAGGTGGTACTTGTTTTTACCAATGGTGGTGATCCCCATGGTAGGAGCCGTCATCCCAGTGAGAACCGTCATCCCAATGGTGGTACTGACCGTCGTCTTCACCGTGGTATGAGCCATCGTCCCATCCTCCGTGGTGAGCGCCAGCCCATCCTCCATGGGCACCGGCCCAACCGCCGTGGGCACCAGCCCATGCAGCACCGGCGCCGTGGCCGGCCCAAGCACCGTGGGCCCCGGGGACGTGGGCAGGGGTAGGTCCACAGAAGGGGTAGTTGGGGCATGCGTGGGGATCTACTCCGGCAGGGTACTTGGCGGCGGCTCCGGGTACTCCGGCGTGGGCTCCGTAGGCTCCGTAGGCGTGAGCGGCGTATGGGGCGACGGCGCCGTAGGCACCGTGGGCAGCATGGGCAGCCACGGCTACGTTGTCGCAGTAAGGGTAATTGGGACAAGTGTGGGGGTTGACTCCGGCGGGATACTTAGCGGCTGGAGGGATGGCACTTCCCAATGCGCCGACCACGCACAGGGCGAGAATAATCTGCAAAGTTGAAATTGATCTTTGCCGTTAGTCGTAACTGGAAAATATAATTACTCAGCGTCACGCTATAAATAATTTGGATCGATAATGGAATTATTTTGATAAATATGTAATAAATTTCTAAATAAAAGTATGTATGTCTAGTATGCACCATTTTTAGTTAAATATAAATTATTTGGAGGCGAACTGAAAATGTATGAAGTTTCCATTATTCGCTGAATTCCGGAAGACTTCGAATGCTCTCTGCAATCTTACCATTTTTGTTGCCATTGTAGTGCAAAGCCGATGCTGCTGATCTTCTCTGGTCCAGTGGTGCTGCTCTGCTGATGACTCCAGCCGCAGCGCGGGTTATTTTATAGGGAAATACCTTCAGCCGCCCCACCCTTATCCCTTTCCATCGATCACCACCTTCATGGACCATCGAAGTTGGGATCCTATGTGACCTCCAAACGCTTTGAATTGCTTCAATTTCATTCACTTTCCTTCCACTGAGCGCCGTTTCCTTGGTGCACCCTCGAGTGTCACAAAAAATAAGAATTCTTTCTTTTTCGTCGCCAGTGTATATTTAAGAACAATTTTCCTCTGCAGCTTTCTTTCATGACGCGTAAGATATCCAACTTTGAAATTGACGTTGAAATAACTGGTGCATGTTTATGAATGGGCCAAACGTATCGCATTGTTTTGTCTCTTAAAACACGATTTTGCATCTTCTGCTAAGTTCATGTGATAATTTTCAGAACCAAAAAATTTTCAAATGTTGAAGCATTAATTTTATTGTTTAGAGAAATTAATAAATACTACTATGATATCTCTTTTTTCCTTTATTATGTTTAATTCTTTAGTTTTCGATGACTAATTATTTTTCATCTTATTCTTATTAATAATGAAAAGCAAAGTAGACCACAGTAGAAGGTTATTGTTTTTGACCTTCCTTTGAAAGTGCCGTAGAAATACGAATTCGAGATCCAGTCATGCGATAAAGAGATATTACATTTATTATTTGTATCACACACATGCATTATAGGTATATGTCAGAGATAAAGATATAAAAGTAATAATGTCGAAATAAATTTTACTTATTTTGCGTTAGTTTCTATATAATTATACATATTGCATTTTAAAGATGTAATTTGTAACTACAGATCCTATAAAAAATTATATTCGATGTATAATACTGACAAAAACTGTGAAGAGGAATACTAAAAAATAAATGGTAAATTCTACGAATGTGACCGAAAATAGATTTTTCCAGCTTTGTGTCAAGAAGATAGCAGTGACTTAACTATTATTCTTAGTCTAAATATTGTTTCATGTACTAATTTCACCGATCAATTAATAAAAGTGAAAAATAGCGATACAATTAAATTGGGTAAATTCTTTATATGATTCACTAATTCATCGTTCCGATATTTGCATTATTAGAGTGTCACGAAATGCATTCTAAGAAGCTAAAGTTTGGAGTTTATTGATGAACGGTAAAAATCCAGAAAATCCTAATCAAAAAATGTCTTTTCTCACAAATCACGTGCAGCATTGTAATTTTCTAAACCTGTGACTTTCAAAAAGGATCTCATTTGTGTTTATTTTTACTGGGCGTTGGTTCGAAATAGAAGAGACAATTGAAAGGTGCTTTGGAGGACGAAATCCTTCCCTTCTATTAAGGGGAAGAAGGATCGAAGGGCGTTCCTTCTATAAAATGCATCCTACAGGAAGACGTCCACTCCACAATAACACCTTTAACAGCTGCAACTTATCTGTTTCTTCTCTTGCAACGTGGCTGACAAACGGGTGAGGTTTACACCAAAAGCTTTATTCTGATTTCATAATTTTATAGTTGGCTCTCGTACGTAATTGTTTTCAAGCCTAAATGTCACTCATTGTTAATAAAATCGAATTCAACCGTGTGCTATTGTCACAAATTATATTTCGATGGCTTTTGATGGGAAAATATTTCAATTTCAATGTCTTAGGTTCTTTCTTGTTAAAATCATTTGTAATTCAAAGTGATCAGCAGTAAACATAAATAAGAATTAATAAAAGTAAATGTGAAAGCTATTAAATATTATCGTATATGATACATTATATTTTTTGTTATGGCTTCAAGTACATCTAGTCGGTAAACGAGTTTTTGAAATGTGGCTGAATTCAGTATAAGCTTGGGAAAAGGCAAGCAATTTAATGTCGCGATTTCAAAACAATTCTTTCACATTTTAATAACTATACTCGGATAATTTTATCACAATAACACGTGAATACTTCCGATTAATATATTATTATAATTACATATATTTTGTTATAGTCTTTGTGGGGTTTACTGTTTAGACGTATACTTCATCGATTAATAACTAAAAACTTAAAAGTTAATATTGGTTTAATGATCATAAGTTGGTTATAATTAATCAGAATTGAATGTGTACTATGAAATGGGTAATGAGATTCAACTTACGCATTTAAGTTCGTAAGATGAAATTAGCGTATTTAATACTAAGTAAAACCAAGAATTCCTAAGTGACTATAACCGATGAAAAGATTTGCCCTTCTTTCATCAGTTTAGCTTTGAGTGCACTCGACAGTGCTGCCCTCCCCCGGAATGGACAACGTAGCTCTCGCCGCACCCGCCTATGGTGCATGCAGAAGGAGTACCCGGAGCTGCTGCCGCAGCAGGAGTAGATCCTCACGTCTGCCCCATCTACCCTTATTGCGGGCCTACCCCTGCCAATGTCCCCGGAGCAGACAACTCTTGGGCCGATTCAAGGGCGGCTCATTACACTCAGCTGGCATTATGCCTGCCCCAATTACTGCCACCGAGGCCATGAAAGTACGGACTTCCTCAATGCGCGCACCTTTCTCAACCCACTTCTCGGAGTTCCTATTCGACGCAAGATCTGTTTCAAAACGCATGCGATGCTTTCGAGAGATATTTTTACTAAAATAAAAGTAATATCGACATAAATGGTACATTCTCTCTTTGATGACTAATTTTCAAAGGGCAGAAAGAATGAACCCCACGAGGAAAGGATAAAAGGACTGAGTTACGTATACATGTAATGATAATTTAGTTCCGTTCATTATTCGTTTCAACACTCGGTATGAAATTCATAATAATTACATAGCTAAAAGAAGATATGAAATGTATTAGGCAATTCTTAATTTTCATGGAATATTCCGTTAATCTTATGGTTGTACTGATTTTTCTATCGCCTCATTTCTCCCCATGTACTCGTGGATGATGATCAGTTGATAAATGCACAATCGAATAACAGTTTTCTGATAATTTTTACATCGATAAGTTTGTTGGAAATTATTTAACATTTAATACGTGATAAATTATATGTGGGCAATTAATTGCCGAGTATATCTTCTCTTATAGGACCTCCGGGAATTTTCGATAAACATTCGGTGAGAAGAGTTATTTACAGTTTTCTTATGAAACAAAACAGTTTTAATACCACAATAGAAAATTTATGGTCAGAGGCATTACGAAAAGAAGAGGTGTTTCCTACCAAAAAATGCCACAATTGAAAACATATCATAAAATAGACGATTCTTACTTTGAAGAAGGTCGTCGAAGATATTGAATGGTTAAAGCGGCTTAGCAATGCAGCCAAAATAATAAAACAGTCTCGGAAATGAAACCACGGTGGAAAAATTCAAAGGGAGTGAAAAAAATAAGAACGATCGAGCTCCGGTAAGCCACAGACTTCATAAAAAGAATGGAATCATAAAGCGTTGGGCGCTCCGCTGATGTCATAGTAAAGCGAGGCGGCAAAATATAGTTAATCCATATTTGGCGAGTCCCCGGCTACAAGTGGGGAGGGCGTGGAAACACGTGCAAAGAGAAAGGAGGAAAGTGAACGGTTATCCAAAAAAAGAGCGAACACTCGCAAGATGGCTATTTGTTTGAGGAAATCTGCATTTTTATCCCTCCCCTTGAAAGCGATCCAACAATCCACAAGGCTAATGGTGCGGAGACGCAATCTCATAGCTAAACGAAGGCTTTAGTTTATTGGAATGAAATGCATTTTAGTCGATGTTCCCAATGGAGAAAGCAGCTTCTCCGTTGCGTAGTTTCGTATTCAAAAACTCCTCTATCATTGCATATTTGTCAGCGAATCTTTTCAATGAAATGTAGTGAAAAAAACATATTTATCGAAATTTACTTCAATCCCATTGTGTTAAATGTAGATGCTTCGCTAACTGAGTTATCTTTTTTGCATTTGTTTACGAATGTTATTCAATCTTTTGTAAATTATGCGTAAAGTATGCGTTTTTTATTAAAAAATCACGCCACCAGATTTTTACTTGCCGCATTTTTCCATAAGTAAAATGGATGATTTTATTTAAAACTAGCTGAAGCGCTCGTTGATTCTCAACGGGGAATATAATAGAAGTAGATTAAATTCAAGTTGCCGGTCGTGCAATGCGTAAATTCCCTTTAGAATACAGTCTAAAATCCCAAGCTATTATTACTATACAGGAAAATTCATGAGCTTGGCTCAACAATCGCATTGATCATCAGGAGGATTGGCTGTTTAGTAACAATTTTGGAAAATTCACGCGTATTTTGTCGAAATTCTCGAAATTTCGATTCGGAAACAATATTCCAAGATCAAAATTAGAATAGTCATTTAATTTCCGTTCTTTTGCTTTTTGTTTCGACTCTGCACGACTATTTTTCTATTTTAATTCTTCAAAGGAAATATAGCTTGCTACCGATAAAAGTGAAGTTTAATTTTGTTTTGGAAACCCATCTGAGCGATCTTGGTTCAAACCCAGCAAGATTATCGAATAAAATTGAGACAGTATGTCCTTCCTGGTCCCAGAAAACACGTACGCAAAGTTTGACGCGAATCTGGCAAACGGTATGTATCAAAATCGAAGACACACAACACACAAACAAACGTACAAACCCACAGAATTTTTGCTTCAAGACATCTTACTTCCCTCATCCATGAGCTGGTAATCTGACTGTAATCACGTACCTGCAATTGCTGGTTACCTTCTTACAGAAAATTTCTCGTTATCCATGTTATATATCGTCCTCTTCAATCATCAGTTTTATGAGCCTAAAGTCCACGAGTATTTTTACGGGATAAAACATGAGCTCGGATTCAACAATGGGATCGGTCGTCAGGGGGATGAGTTGTTTATAGCCTCGAATTTTTACAAAATTTTTGTATATTTTACCAATATTCTCGCAAATTCTAATCGAAAGTAAGATTCCATGACCAAAATAAGAATTTTTATTTGATTTTCTTTCTTTTGGTGTTTGTCTCGACTCTGTACGACTATTCCTTCTAATTTAATTCTTCAGGAGAAATAAAGCCTGCAACCGATAAAAGTGAAGCTTACGTGTATTCCTTATGAAAATCTATCTGAACGATCTTGGTTCGAACCCAGACAAATTCTTGAATAAAAATGCGACAGTACTTCCTTCCTGATGTCAGAGGACACGTATGAAAATTTTGAGACGAATCGGGCAAACGGTGTGGACTCAAATCCAAGACAAACAAACAAACCCACAAACAAACACACAAACCCACAGAATTTCTGCTTTATAAATATAGATAGATTAGTTAAGATTCTCTTAAACTAAAAGTGGAGAAGGAAATGATGCATTATTTATTGTAATTGAGTAACTATATTACATTATATATTGAATATATTATATTATATATTAAATATATTACCGTAATTTTCCGTATATAGTACGCATTTTTTCCACGAAAATACGTCAAAAAAGTAGGGTGCTTATTATATATGGTTACAAATATCATCTTTTTATTCGGGCTGCAGATGACATTTGAAGTAAATAACTCAACATACATATATGTATTCTGATTTCAAGTTTATTCTGCAAAGAACAGTGCTGCATATTTATAAAATTATTAAGTTAAAACAAAAATTCAGAAGGGAAGAACCTGTTACTGATAGATCGTCACATCGAGAAATCAAAGGGGGAAAACCATCCATTAGCAGCATTCCATGCCAGCGCGGTGATCTGTCGGGTGCTGAACGGTCCGGCAGATACGCGAATAATAGCGTAGAATTCCATTCTCTAAAAGCCAAATGCGTATTATACGTGGTGATAAAAGAATTCTCACATTGCGCTCGTAATAACGTGGGTGCGTCTTATAATTGGAAAATTACATATGATAATATGATAATGATATGAAATTACATATAATATACATGTTATGTTATGTTATGGTATGTTATATTATATTATATTATATTATATTATGTTATATTATGTTATGTTATGTTATTTTATGTTATGATATATTATATTATATTATATTATATTATATTATATTATATTATATTATATTATATTATATTATATTATATTATATTATATTATATTATATTATATTATATTATATTATATTATATTATATTATATTATATTATATTATATTATATTATATTATATTATATTATATTATATTGTATTATATTATATTACATATAAAATATGTAACATTCGTAGTATTTTAATCATTTTACTCAAATATTACTGGTATGCACTACTCGAATGCGATAGGGGAGAGAAATAGTTATTCGAAATTCAAGAAATGGCAAAGTTATTATATATATTGAATTTAAATTATTTTGTTAACAGATTTATAAAGCCAAAAGGAAATGTCATGTTTTTCATCTAAATTATCATAACTTCCGCGATATCGGAAGACATATGCAAATTATTTACAGGAATGACGTTCTTAAAATCGATATGAGGAGGACTTCTAAAAATCAGTGGATTAGTGCGCAGGGATCAGGGAAATTTAGGGAGCCGTTGCTCGACTGCTAGCTTAATTGAAGGCTGTAAGGAGTTCAAATGTTATGCGACAAAATTAAGTTTAGTTTTTCATTTTCGAATGTACCGTATTTATGAAAAATCCTTCAAAGTACAGGCACTTTAAAAATGTTTACAAAATATGCGCCTAGAATATTACTATCCGATCACCTAATTTTCAGATATGAAAAGTTTAGCTTGAAAAGAGATTTCCTAATCTAGGGATAATGGAAAAGGATCATTGTAACACGCCTCAGAGAAGGATAAATGAGACGTGTTAACATGAATATCTATTACAGAATAGGTAGAGCTTCTCTTCTTCAATGTCACACACTGTAAGAAGTTGGTTTAATTTTTTATGATTGCGAATCATAAAGAAATTCGTTGAATGAAAGATGGAAAATCCTGGAGCGTGAAATTGGATGTTTTTGATGCATATTTGAAATGCATAATGAGATTGTTCACCACTTTTGAGGAGCACCGAATCCGTTCTTTTGTTGTGCCTTTCTTACACTCCATTATTGTGTTTCCCCTCGTGTATTCGTTCCACGATGCGAATGATCGTCATACACTCGCCGAGTGCTCAGTTCAGTAGCAACCCGAAAATGAGTGCAACGAGCAAAGGAAGAGACATGCGTCGATTGATTCGACTCCCTATTCGAGCGGTAAATGCAGCAGCGATTTGCTGGCGAGCGATGTTAAGTCTTCGTCCTGCAGAAAAAAATACGAAGTACATACATTATCTTTCTGCGTGAAAAGCGAAGGTTGTCATATTCTGATCATAATAAACCGGCTACTTCTATTTCGTGAACAGCGCTGAAAAGTCATTTCATTAAAGTCATTGAAATATTTTTTTATATCTCTGACCCTATTATTATAAGTTTTCGATCATCTAATATTTAATTTACCTTATAGGTATCAGTTCTCTAATCAAAATCGGGCAAAATTCAAAATTGACCGAGACCACATCTAAAAACCGTGATTTTCCGGTCAAAGCGAAATGCATACATTCGTATGTAAATATAATACATTCTCAAATCCTTTTTTTTTTTTCGATTTTTCATATTTCACCAATTACAAACATGCTACCCACTTAGCTGTTTGGAAGACTGTGGGCTTCACAATTACAAAATAGTTCCTTTTCATTCTTATTGGAACGCAGTCTTCAATAAATAATAAATGAAAACTTAGTATCAAGTGTGAAAGTAATCTTTTACTTACATTTATTTTCACTAAATGTGAATCTCAGAAGCTGCCAACTCAACATTATGAAATTTTAAGCTTATGCTTAGTTTAATTTGAAAGAGATAAGATTTGTGTATGGCTTACTCTATTTTATAGTTCTTACAAATTTAAATGAGATATTTTTTATTAAAATTTCTTAATTGTGGTATTTTACTTGCATCGAACTCAAACAATTCCCAAATAGGTCATTTCCTTTATTATATTTTGAATGATCAAATGTTAAAAGGAAGAATAATGCATAAATTAAAGGCATATTGAATTCATACGAGAGTATTAAAATAGTTATGCTGTTTAAATTGCTGATGATACATAGGAGGATATATTCCGGACCTACATCAGAGTAAAATTATAATCTCGATGTGTAATCTATTATTAATTCTTGGAAATAAAATACTTTTGTGATGACATACAAATGAATCCATGCCTCCATTTACTCAGATGTCATCTTAATGGAAATGACTCTGTACTATCATCTGGATAATTTCCTATGATTGTTCATACTGTTGGTAAAAAAATACATTTGGTGATGGATGAGGCACTTATGAAAAACTTTCAATTTACCTCTGCGTAAATTATACATTTGTGGCCCAAACTTGAGGAAACAACTTTGGAAACCCAGATCAAATTTTCATATTGGATTAAGATTATTGCTTACTAAATCTAGAATCGAACTTTCAAACTTTGAAATTTGATTAGAAAACTTTGATTAGAATTACTAATTGACTTATCATAATAACTATGAGTCTAAATATGGCTAGTATTGTAAATAAGTGAAAGCACTAAATTCAAGTCATTAGAACAGGACAATGATTCTATATTATTATTATTATTACATATTAAAAATGCATTGCTGAGATTGTTCCAATATATTCTCCACATTTTCAGGATATCTTTTTATATTTTTTAGGGTGAGTAAGCACCATCTAAGGTTATGAAACAAAATGCTGGTAAACATCCTGAAGTTCCTAATTGTTTAACAATCAATTCATGTTATAGTGAAGGTAAAACCTCACTCTAAGTAAAGATCAAAAAGAGATTCAACTAAAGCTCTTTGAAAAAAAGAAAATAAGGATGTTTATGATGTATAACAGAGATGAAAATATGTTGTACTAATTTTTTTTATTACATTGTAATTACTGCCACTTGCTCTCAGTATTTCCATTGACCAAGTAATATGGCTGACTTACTTTCACGTTTTCTATAGATTTAATTCTCATTTAATCGTTAAATACTTTAATTTTAGGAAAGTTAATTTTTTGAATCAATAAAGTAATCCAGAATTTTAGATGTATCAATTTTAGATAGTTACATAAGATAACTAGATATGTTTAATTTGCATTTAAGAAATAGGCCAAAATCAGATCCTCTACCAACCCCAATGTGGAGTACTGAAGTATTAATGTGAAACCATGGTATTTTTATTACAGAAAAATTATACTTTCAGAGTTCAGAGTAATTCATTGAGCAATGCATCAGAGAACAAATATGGTTTTCACTTTTAAAATTCCACAGAGGAAGACATAGTTTTGTGGAAGTCCATCACACTAAAATGAAAGGAAGACAGGAGAGTACCTTTTCACAGGTTTATTTGTACAAGAAAAACATTGAAACAATGAATAATTGCTTGCACCAGCTGATGATAGCAATTATATGTTGAAACTGATTGTGTGTTAATAAACCTATGGAAAAAGTACACTCCTGTCTTATTTTCATTTTAATGGTCTTCATTCCTCTCCAGCATCTACCTTCAGAGGAAAACAGCAATATCATTTCCTTCACAATAAACAAACACCCATCAAATATAATTTATTTTGACTATCTAGTGATTTAGAGAGGTATATTATGAGGATTGTTTAAGTACTCTAAGATACAAATACTCTAATCAGTCCAAGCAAAGTTATTACATTCAAAATTTGTTGTATGTGTATAACATTGTCTTTCTCTTTTAGTTTCATTAAATTGATTAATTGTTTTTATATGTGTATATGACATCTAGTTTCTCTTTCATATAATGTATAGGATATTTTTTCTCTTTTCTATGTATTTAGTTTTATGTATCTTTTTATGTATTATGATTTTGTTAAGCGGGCACTGCCCATAATAAAATGATAATAATAATAATAATTTGTTATTTTTATGCTTTTAATGCTAAAAATTTTGAATTCTCTTTCATTTATACAGAAATTAATAAAATATATATAACCTACAACATAAAAACTCTTTCCACCCCCCTGAGTTTATACTTCACATCCTCAAACTTGTAATTCCTTTAATAAATATTATTTCACATATCCCTTCCAAGGAAAACTATTATGGTATTCAGAAGCAAGTGGAAGAAATAGTGCTAATTTATAAAGATTTTGATGTGATGATCTTGAATATGATGTGTACTATTCTGCTTTTCTTTATTTCTTAGGTACTGTATTTAAAAATCCTTTATATTTAAATTTTAATTTTTCCATCAATCTTTATTGTCTGGGGTCAATTTGATCTCTATGAATATCAGTTAGACCACTTTGGGAGTCAATATTTATATACTCAGAAAATTACTATATATATCTACCGCTTTTTATAAGTACATATTGTCCACACAGATTCAAGAGAGATGGATTTCTCATGGCACTTATCTATAAGGGGAGATAATGAGCATCACTGAGTTAACATTTACATTTAAACCCAGCAGTCCGCCAGTGGCACGTGGCAGGGGGTGTATAACGCCAACATCCCTATCTAATCTGGAGTGCTATTAGCTTCTCTAATGCTTTGCGAGAAAAATGACCAAAAGTAGCTATCTGTCCTGGCAACTACTTCCCTGTATTGCTTTTTTATTTTCTCTCGAAGATTGCTTAAGTTTATAACTGGGATAGCAATACCAGTTAACTCCTCCCCGAAATCAGTGGTGATAAATTTATCAAAAAGCTTCCATCAATACTAAAGTCTTCTATCACTAAAAGAGTTTCATCCGAGGGATTCTATCATAGTCAAAACACTGCTGCCGAATCTGAAATCTCCCTTAACGAACCTAGCTGCTCTACCTTGAACCATCTCAAGATTGGAAATTATTCAAAGCCAGTAAGCATCAGCCGGGTGAAATTCCGGAAACCCATGGCGTCTTCCAGTCTTAATTTATTTAATCATGCATTACTGAACCGAGGTCCTTCTACGAGCACTTCTCGCATCCACAAGGTTTAGGTTTTTGCATTTTTTCACTTGTAATTAGCACTAAGTAGGAACTCATTCCTCACAAAACAATGTCCTGCATGGTGGGCTGCAAAGATGATACTGAGAAATTCACATCGTAGTTTGGACGCAAGACAAGACAAAGATTTCAGTTATGATTACTAATTACTAAATTTATAGGCCCCTTGAATAAAGTAATCTGACTATCTACTACTCATACTTATTCCAAAGATTTGTTATAATTGAAATAGTTTTTAGTGAAGTAATGCAATATTTTCTTTCAAAGCCATTTCTTTGTATTACTCACCTTCATCTTGCATTAAATGTGAAGTAATGAACTCAATATGTAAAAGTCCTACTTAATGATTTAAGCTGGATTTACAAATCACTCATCTTTGACAAATTCTATAGTTAACTGCAATATACTGTAATATGATGTATAACTGTTATATAGTATAAAAATTACAAGTATATACTTTATGATATTAATTAGGTTAAATAGATACCTAGAATCAGCAACCAGTCAAAATTAGCTACATTGAGATAAAGGATTTGGTTGGTTGTTTTGGTGGTTTTCCAATAAAAGATGCATAAAAAAACTCCTAAAGCAATTAATGTTAGACTTAAATATAAAATAACCCGATTAAATCATCCTATATTGTTGATTTCTAGAGACTTGGGAGTCAAATGGAATGACACTGATAATTCCATCTAGTTGGACATCTGCCATTATCTTTTAAACCAAAAACTTTGTGACTTAAAAATTTAATCTAAAGCCAAGGAGCCCATATACGCCAGTTGACCAAGTGTTATTACTATTGGCTGACTTGTGGAAACATCAACTTCTACTGTATCTCACAGAAGGCAAATGTACCAAACTCTTGTTTATCAGAAACTTTTATTATATCCTTTATTTTGTTTAAATTTTATGCTATAGAAAAATTAAAACTAAAAAACTTAAAATAATAATTGCCAGTTTAATATTCAGGTTATATTATCCTGGCAATCATAGTAAAAGTAATCAGAGCAATGAACATTTTTTATTACCCTTTCCTAATGAACATTACATTAATTGTATGAATAAAACTTAGAGCGATAGTAAAATTGAAATGGATTGCTAGATTTTCATTTATTGCCTTATTATGTTTGCCTATATTATTATTGCCTATGTTATTGCATAAGTAGACCAATATTGTAGAACAATATATTATTATTACTACATTGGAGTTGACAAACTGGTGGTGATACGCGAAGTTCTCAGTAGATGACAGTGCAATCAGATATTAAATACCTAATACAAATTGACTTTGAGAGGAAAATATAGCTGATAATTATAATTTTTTACAATTTGAAGATCAAAGATGTATCCATATAAGCAACCTATATTTGTCAGTAATGGATACTTAGATTAAGAATAATTAGAATAGAAGAATTAAGATATACTACTCTTTAGATGCAATAGATATTTTGTTCAAAACTGCTGAGACAACTTAACTGCCTTATGGTATGTATGCTCTGGAGAAATTTTAAGGATAATTTAGGTACGGTTTCCTCAGATATAAATAACTTGATCATTATTGGAGGAAGTTGTAGATTGTTTGTCTTCAAATGATCAGATGTTAAGAATTCCATATCCATTCCACAAAAAATTAATGAAAGTGTAATTCATGAATATATCAACAAATGTATGTCTTACATAATGGTATTAATTGATGTGGAGTAAGTAGTTTTTTAATGCATCCTATGAGTAAATTATTATAATATTGTGTTTGGAACTCAGTTTCATTGAATCATATCTTGGAAAAGTCTCATAAAATCTACTTGTATGCTAAGTATGGTCTGTGGCATTAATATGCCTTTAAAAGGATGCTTCATATTTTTTTAAATCATAAATTTCACAGAAAATGATCTTCTGAATTTTTTTAATGGTATGAAGACAGAAATAATTACATTTCCATCAGTTGTAGCATGCATTTTACATCTGAACTTATAACATCAATTCTTTTATCACACCTGGTGAAATTTTATAGTTATAAATTTTAATATTTTATTTTTGGTTTATGTTCTAATCCACAATCCATAATTAGTAGTCTACCATCTATGAAATATTATTTCTTCCTACTACCATATTTTTGTAAATCCTTACTACATACCAACAAAATTATTCTCGTGATTCAATCAACAATATCCTATAGCTAAAAGCCATCCTGAGAAAAAATCAAGAAACTCTCATAAAGATATATTGGGAAGTGTTATTTTTCTGTAATAGGCTGACCATAATCATGTAATTATCAGCTGGTCTACTCCTAGCTTCATTTTATCATAAGAGAGGGTCTCATGACATTTAACCACTGGTTATGCTACAAGATGGATCAAAATATTCAGAGATTGGTAAATTATCTTTTGAGGACATTAATTATATCTATTCTGTTAATATCTGAAATTTTGTCAAAGTCTACTTAACAACTATTTTACTATCAAGATCATATTTAATAAGTAACAAATGTAATAAGTTACAATTTAATTTGTAAGATGAAATACTTTATTCCGCACAGGTTTAACAAGACAGCAGATTGTAAGACTAAGACAGTAGATTTTTGCTGTATTTGAATTCATTTTTTGACTTCAAACTTTGTAGTAATGTATATACATGGCTTAATATTACAGAAATATTTCTATTTTCCTAGACTAGCAAATTTTTTTTAAAAAGTCTCATATTGGATTTGTTATAAACGATGTCTTTTCATAAACTGATAAACTTCACTAACATATTTTGTATATTCTGTATGCATCAAGAAATAAAATAATGGTTGAGTGATTGAAAAAAGCTCCGAAACACTTTCAGACATTTTTAATTATTCTGCAAAGTTCTTCCTTTTCAAATCAAAATTGCTCCTCCCTCTTTTATGTTGATACTGCAACTTACTACATGAAAATTATTTAGCCTCACATATATTTTTAGTAACTCGTTTTGAGGTCATCACACAGCAATCCAACAACTGCGTCGTCAAATAATTTCTGGGTTGATTGAATATGAACAAAAACAGAGATATTTCTTTGAAAACAACTCTTTATTTTATTAAAGCTAAATAACAGGTTTCCATAGACACCAATGCTTTACAGAAGATTTGAGTTTAGCATGACCACAAGATATCCTACGCACTTTTCAGGGCATTGTTGAGAAAAATGCATGGAGACAGGTTTGCAAGCCTTCAATCCTTGAGGACACACTGGTCTGGTCATGGAAGCTTAATTAATGCGGGTGGGGAGCAAGTTGATCCTTCCGCGTATTTTAATGGCAGTAAAGGAGTAGGGAGCGAACTAACCAGCGGGTTAGTGAGAAGACCTCAGCAATCAGTTATGAATGCTCACCAGTGGTGGTGGCCTCCATACTGCCAAGGGCGGTAAGAACCATCGTCATAATGGGCAGCGTTGTCGAGCCATGGCTTGTACGAGCCATCGTCGTAATGAGCGGCGTTGTCGTGCCACGGGTGGTAGGAACCATCGTCCCAGGCACCAGCGCCAGCCCAACCATGGTGAGCGGGAGTAGGACCGCAGAAGGGGTAGTTGGGGCAGACGTGTGGGTCAACTCCGGCGGGGTAGGCTGCAGCAGCTCCGGGAACTCCGACGTGATGTCCGTAAGCGGCGTATGCGTGGGCGGCGTACGGGGCATGTGCGCTGACATCGCAGAAGGGGTAGTTAGGGCAGGTGTGGGGGCTCACTCCGGCGGGGTATTGGGCTGCGTGAGGGACCAGTCCTCCCAAAGCACCGGCCACGCACAAGGCGAGAACAATCTGCAAAATAAAGGTTTCTAACGAATATCGGAATGCTAGTATTGCTAATGTATAAACTACGTTATTTATAAGGATGAAAGAATGAGAAGCCCACGGAGGATGATTTTCTTCGCCGGATTCCAATAATAGAGAGTATCAAAAACCTACTGATTTATTATTACGAAGTAGGTGCAAAATTTTTTAAAAGTTCTATGTTGCGAGCGTGATCAGTTTCTTATTAAAAGAGTTGGGCTTTTTCCATAGCTCTCTATTAACTAATTAGAATATCTATACATTAAAAAGAAAGCTTAAACCTTTAAGTATATGAAATTGAGTTCAGAATATTATAATTTGTTAGTATATGATTTTCTCTCAACTATAATAAGTCCTTAATATCTGCTGGCTCGATTCTTAGATTATCTTACGTATTTCTAGATTTTCTGTATTTTTTGTTTAAATAGCAAACATATTGGTGCAAAATGTTCGATAATTATTCACATTCACAGCAAAGTCGAAATACATTAATTTAAAAGCTTTTCGATGACATTTAAGACGCGAATATCTAGCTAGTATTAGTTATTTAATAATCAAATTAATACTTCGTCAGAGTTAGGTGAAATCAATGAGGAAATCTTTTCCTGTAGTAAGTTTTACTTACCAGCTTGGAGACCATGTTGAAGTGTGTACCGGACTGCTGCAGGTACCAAAGGCTTTATCTTGGTTGCTCTCCTGCTGATCTGCTATTTCTCTTATGTTTATATAGTGCAACTCCTCTCCTACTTTTCGCCCCACCCGAGCACCTGCACCCCCTTACGGAGGACCCTTTGGTGAGAGTCTCATTGCGTCCTCCAACCGCTCCTCCTGTCTTCCCACAGCTCTTTCCAACCTTCTCCTTGCAGACCAACGCCCATGGCCCCTCTCCTAGTATCGCTGCATGAGAGATATTTGGAGTCAGGGTGGGGTGTTCTCGAAGATGAATTCCTCTTTGAATAACATCTCACACTCCGAGCACGTTTCTGCTCGCACATTACATAAACACCAAGTTTAGGGCTCGCATTTGCCTATAGGGCACAATGTTTTGCATAATTCATAGCCAAGGAAGGTATTTCCAGCATAATTTCCTTTGTCGAAAAATACGTCCGTCTCCCATTTGTGCTAAATTTATCTTTCGATGTTTTAAGTTCGCAATGTCGTCGATTATAGAAAGGAAGGTCTGCCAAATAAGCAGAGGTGCATCTGCTTTATGGCGTAGATGATGCTTATCGTTTAAAGATGCACAGTTAAATTAAATTACTATTTACTTTAATATTTTCAGGAATAATATTACAATCTATATACAAAATATCTTTAAACGAAAATTTTGAATTGAAAATTTGGGTTGTCAAATTTGAATGAAAGAGCTGAATTGGATTGATGCAGTTTCTCGTTATAATTTTCCTCGGTTTTCTATAATATTGCTTAATGATCACAAATAGGATATATATGTAAATCCATCTAACTTTATATACTTAATACTATTAATGCGATCAAGCGTAACGTTATGGAACTCAACATACATGTAGAAAAAAGATAACTTTTTTGTTAACCCGTCGACGTAAGTAGTCAGATAATAAACCTGCTGTGAAAATTACGAAGTATATTTTTAACTTGTACTTATATACTTTATTATGTTCTAGAAGAAAACTGAACTCTTGAAAATTCAGAACCTATGAGAAAATTAAAGAAGGCCAATAAATTTGTATGAATAGATGAACGTGGAGGAATTCAACGGCCCAAAAATATAACATTTTCTTCTTCAAGTTCTCTAAGAACTCAAACTAATGTCGTATTTTCAACGCTCTACGTATGCGAAACCGACATCTTTTAATTAATGCCTCTTATTACTAATAAATTGGGAATTTCAAATCTCAAGTTAACTGCTCTCCTCTTCCTAACTTTAGTCTCCATTTTAAAGGAATCATATCATTTCATCACTCTCAAATAAATTGTACCCAACGAGAATGAAATGTTTTCACTCTTTTTGAGAGTGAAAACTCTTCAATTTTTTCATTTCATTTATGGATTTAAATTTTCATTTCCTGAAGGAATATGTTTCAGGAAAATGAAGGATAGTATGAAAACAATTAAAATCCAAAACGATCTCCTGATTATAATTTGCCTTTTACTTATTTACTCGAGGAAATGGTTTTATCCTCTATAATTAATTACAAATATTCCGATTTTATTCATCCGCGTGACATTTAGCGACGATTTGAGTCGAACAGTCAAAAGCCTCGATCCACTCGTTTTTTGTCGTAGAGCATAAGAATTGTTACGAAGCAAATAGTGGCGGTTCTTCTGGAAAGTACATCGCGATATAATTTTATGCAGATAACAATAAACAAGCTAATAAATAATGGGGAGAAAATTGAACTGTATTACGAAAATTTGCCATCATTTGGTGCATTTCTGTTTTCGTTCCGTCCTAGGGTGGGAACCAAATGTATTCGGTCGAAGAAGACATTTTCATTCGTCTATCGAATCGGTCGTATTGAAGAATGCGACACTTATTACTCAAAATCATCGCGTTTAAAGGATTTAATTTTAACTCTTTTCGAAATGCCTCAGTTTATGCGCGAGTGACATGGTGCGTATCTTCCACGAGTATCGTTTTGGAACTCACTTTCTTCAATTCGAGTCGTCGCCCGCCACAACAATCTTGCAAAACAGAGACTATTATTCAACGTTATGGCGCCTCATACAAGGTCTCTCGAAAATATTGATCCCCGGTCGCAAGTGAAGAAACATCGCCACGGACCAACTTCCGCAAACAATCTCTCCTCGCGACCGCAAATCGAAATTGCATCCTTGGCGATCTCTCGCTTCGTAGACTGCACCAATTTCTTCCGCCGTTCTACAGTTTTCTTGTCGAAATCGAAATTTAGTGGAGGCGTTCCGTGGAAAGGAATGGATTTTTTTGACGCAGTCAAGGTTGCCAATATTATAACGGCCCTTAGCAAAGCATTCCGATCTCAAATGATCGCATTATTTCTCAGCTCCGCATAGCTCACTCTTCCACCTGATCATGCCAATTATGATACAACCTTCGAACCGCTAACAGTACACGCCTTTGCGGACGTAAGACTGCTTTTTTAAAGCCCCTGGGCGTTAGAGCATTCTTTTCGCTTTTAATAAACATTCCTCTTGGCTGAGCGCCCATCTTATGGGAACGTAACTCATTGAGCGTAAGTACGAGATGAAGAATTGAGTGAATTAAGTTGCCCGAAACGGATGTGGGAATTTTTCGAAATACTATGAGTCAAATGTTTGGTTAGTGCCAAACGCTTTCGGTTATGGCAGTCTCTATTTCGCCGTAATCGTTTATGCTTGATCGCGAAGGTTATGCATTAACTTTGTTGAAATCGATGCATTCGAAATTCTGTCGTTCTTTTCATCAACTCCTTCGGCATTATAAAGGGTATAAAAGTAGCAAATTTAAGACCCATTTGATCTTAAATTTACTGAATGTAATCTTTTAATTCCCGTGGCTATGCATGACCCGATATGGTTAAATTAAATTTGAGAAGCTCCAAAATAGGTATTAGAAACCAGAGACACGCTAATCTATTCTCTAATCGAGTAAGGACACGAGAAAAACATTCTATACTTCGGTCAAAATAATTGTTTGCGTCATTGTTATGCGAATTTTATTATAGTTGTATAGTTTTATGCGAATTTTATTTGTAAAGGTATTCGATAGTAACACAGGTTTACAAAATTAAACCTTTCTGTTACACAAAGTAAAATAATTCTAATAGGACTTTTTACGCTGATATCAAGAATGTAAGTGGTTTTCAGCCATCAGCCTTAGTTTTCCCGGAAACCTGGAAGTTGGCTTTAATAGCCCATGATTCATATCTTATGAAAAGCTGTTCTCAAAGTACAAAATCACTTCATAATGTCTGATGTGACTATTTATGGTTTCAATTCCAATACAATTATAACAAATAAAAGTTTAAAATCATCATGACTGTTCTACCTTTCGGTAGGTTCATTTACAATCAAAAATCCCTATTAATCGCCATCTCCTTCATTTCCTATAGTTAACCCCACTCCTTATATCATCCAACAACTTTTGACTGTCTTTCTCTCTGTTTTTTCCCTGAATCCAACCCTCAATTACAACCAAGTTAATAATAATAGGTATTTACATTCAAGTTAAAAATATATATTTTTTAAATTTTACATTCTGGAATTATATATTTTCTATTCTCTCAAAAATATGTCCTGAACGTAGAGGCTAATGCTGAAAAATCCATACGTATGTTATCAAATACTAGATCAAATGCCTAGATACTGCAGAAACTTCTCCAATGTCATTCATCATTTTCCAGCCATAATGTAATCATATTTTTGGGAATTTATTTTTAACACTTTCCATATGTTAGCCTATAAATACCATCAGTTAGAGGTTTTAAATCTTCAATAGCCGTCTGCATTCCTCGTCTCATTCACCGAAATTCGGAAAAACAAGAAAGGATCACCGCACTCTTAAAAAAAACCCAAATCGCTTTTCTCCTCCTCAGGAGCTATAAAATACTATTATATACTAAGTGCTATATAGTATTACGAGAGCATCGATCTCGTAAAGCGCTTAGAGTCTCGTATTAACATGTGGCAATATGGTTATGGGTTCGAAAAATGGTCCTATAAAAAACTGCTCCATCATTTGAAATGTTCGTTGGGAATTAAAGATGTTTTTGATGAAACATTTACCGAGAAGGTAGAAATGTATTATTTGGCATGTGACCAGAAGTAATGAATATTTTCAAAAACACAGTTTACCTTATGATCCCTGCTTCAACGCCAGGGCACCATTTCTATTCTACCATATATTTCAAAGGGGGATATAGAATTACGTTTGAGGACACCTTCCCGATATCGAGCAGTAGATTTGTTAACAGTTTGAAGGACCAGGTAGAAATATATCATCAATAAGCAACTTTTTCTCGTACATGTATATAGATTTTCATCATCAGTAACTCTTCTCTTGGTTTAGCGGAATTCTCGAGCTAAGAATTGCCAATTTTATTCATAGCCATAAATTTATATCTTTCATCGAACATTCTTTAGTGAAATGGGTTTACTTAGAGTCGTTTCTACGATCATCTCTTCAATAAATATCGAATGAATCCTAAATTACTTTATTTGACCTCATTTCTGGGGATAAATAGGTAAATAAATTAATTTTTACTTTAATTGGTATTCTTCCTGTTACCATTGTAGAAATCATTATTATTATATGAATTTATAAATAATTGACAGAGAGTAGGAATTTCTTGTATTTACGAACTGATCATATTTCAAATATAAGATTGATTTTTTTACGGGCGATAAGGGAAAAGAGTTATGAATGAAAGGAGTAAAAAGAAGGTATCATATTCGATGAAGTTAAAGAAAATGCACTGACATGTAATCAAATTCCAAATTTTACTTTCTTATCCGTAATTTAATTCATCATACATCATATTTTGAATAATTGGAAGCAATTTATGAAATTTAATTTACTCAAAGCTTACAGATGATGAGGTTTGCGGCTTATGATAATGTTTGCAGAAGAACCAAAGCAAAGTCCGCGGGGTCCGTGGTCATCTCCACGCTGACAAAAGAAGAGAGGTATCACATGACCTGAACGATCCAATGTGATCCAATGAAAAGAGTATAGTCCTTTCGCTCGGAAAATAACAAATCTTCCCTCGATAGGTAAGTTTACTAGACAATTATAATTATTTTACTTACTTCTGCACGTTTATTATTATTTTTATGTTAGTTTGTAAGGGAAAAATCAATGTTTATTTAAATGATGAACTTTCGGTCACCACTGACTGAAGCCGGGTGAGCTTGGGTTTCTTGGGTGTATTTTCAAACTCATTTTCGTGATTGTTCCTCTCATAAGCTTATTTCTTTCTTTAAATCGTAATTAAGGCTCTAAATAATCATGGACCAGTTAGTTTCCGGGTTAGGTAGTCAAAGGGAGGAGGCTATGAATGACACAAATCCATCCAACGCTGCGTCTACCTTGCCAAACAGAGTAGTTGTCACCGTCCCTAGTCCCGAAAAACAGCAGGAAAGTTTTGGTTAGTAGGTATTATTACAAATGTAATTCAAATGTTTGTCTGGTTTTCGTTGAAGACTTTTGTTTTACAGTAGCCTCTCGACCACTCAACGTACCAGTAGTCCAGAAACTTCCTACTGGAGAAGAGAAAGCCACAGAAGGAGATTCTAAAGTTCGTGTTATATGGCCAAAGGGTAAAAAACGCAAGAAAACCCAAAGAGATGCTACAGCTCCTCGTCAACCCTTAACTGGTAATTTTACCTTAAAGCTACCACACTTTTCATTCTTTGAAATACTTTACTAGCAATTTACTCTATCGGTCTTTGTTATATTACCGCAATATGTTAATTTTTGCAATAAAATTCATACGTTAATTTATTATGCATATACATGATGTTTGTGAGGTAAAGTTTTTTTTATAACTGCAGGTTATGTTCGGTTCCTCAATGACAGGAGAGAGAAAGCCAGAGCCGAAAATCCCAATTTGCCATTTCCGGAAATAACTCGTCTCCTTGCATTGGAATGGAGTAAGCTAGATTCTGTTGAAAAGCAGGAGTATCTAGATGCTGCTGAATTAGATAGAGAAAGGTACTTGGAAGAGCTAAATGCATATAAGCAGACAGAAGCTTATAGAATATTCACTCAAAAGCAGCAGGAGAAAAAAGCAGCTGCAGCTGCCGCCTCTACTTCTTCGGAGAAAGGAAGCTCATTGAAGGGGAACACAGATGGAGTACATTCTGCTGTGGCAGCAGGTATTTGATGAAATCATTTCACCTTTGATTTGTTTGTGAAACCTATATCTTGGCTAAAAAAATCTGACAAATGAGTTGCAAATGACATCGATGATAGAGAGAGCATCCGAGGAAAATTCTTGCCAAAACAGTGGATTTAGTGAGTAAATAAACTGAATGATTCATAAATCGAGATTTGTGGTGTTGTATGATTTTCTGAATTAGAATGTTTTGTGTAAACAGAAGTGACGGTAATTTTGGGAAATGAGTGCATTATAAAAGGGAATAAATATTAAACTATATGTGTGTCTGATGAAGAAGATAGGAGGAATGAAGAAGATTATAGGGAAGAAGTGTAATTTAACGACATTCCTACCTTGTAAAGGAAGAGTCTCTTAGTTTAGTCTAGTGAAGGATTGTCGTAAAAATGCCAATTTGACATAACTTATATCATCTACTTTGTTCAATCTTGTCCTATAAATATGCAATATTATTATTATCTTGTGTAAGTTAACTGATTTCTCATCCATATATACTTAAATAGCATCCATTTTTATTTAGTAAATATTCATCACTGTAATTATCTAAGTTACATACAATATTTTTACCCTAAATCTTTAACTTTGTACTGTTGCAATTCATAGGTAACTATGAATTCATTCCTTCCCCACAACTCATTCATTCCTTTCAATTAATTGAAACATCTCTCTCCTAAAGCCAATTATGTCACTCTTCCATCCCACATTCTTATTTAGGAATTTGTAGTGAAAATGTGGAAAGTTTTTAAGAAGTTTTTCGCAAGTAAACGATTAACTTGTTAGGGTCTGCTTCTCTGCTCGTTTTTTTAAAGCATCCAAATGTATTTTGTGTCAGAATTAAATGTTCTTACTGATCATCCTTTATTCTTATGTATGTAAATCAATTCCCTTTCTTGAAAGTTGTTCATTCCCATTTAAAAGGGTTGATTAATGAAGGCTTGCAATGATTTTCTTATTACATAGTAACTTGTCTATGTCCAGAATTCTACGGCCCTATTTCTAATTTGCCACTGGTTCATACTTATGTTGTGTTTATTAATAAAAAGGAAAAATGCAAAAAAAATGAAATAAAAAAGGGGGTAATTGGAAAATGGCCTTTAAAGCTAAAATTCACCCATGAAAAAATATGGCGTTATTATGAACTATTCATCACAAGGTGTTTTAATTTTACATAAGGGACTGGCAAATTTGCATGCCTTACTGACCTTCTGTATATTTATGTACGCTTGCACTGTTGTCCACCAATACTGGGAGACCTGTTCTTATTTCAACGCTGCTTCTACACTGTGTGACGTGTAGCGAAGGTATTCTCAGTCATTGAAAAGAGTGCCTCATATCCTAATTTATTTGTGTACATTACAGTAGCTTTTTACTGTATAAATGAAGCCCTGGCAATGTTGGAGTGGTTCTCTTTTGCTTTTTAAGTCTTAACCCTCGTGTTTGGGTCGAATCGACCCATGTGAATTTTAAAATTCAATATCTTTTTATTAGTGCTTTTTTACCTCTTCTTTCTCATATTAGCTGAGAATTAGAATGTTCTGAAGCAGTCATGCATTTTCGCCAGAAATGGAAGTTTAATTATTTAAACAAATTTTTCTTAGCGGTAGTGCCAGGTAGATGAAAGACCTAAGCTCCCGGTTAGTCATGTGGACAGCGCGTTTGCCTTTGGTGAAAGCGGTCCCGGGTTCAAATCTCGGTGGGAGCCAATGTGCGAAATGACCTAAGCTGTCGAAGCACTTTTAACAATACTTCTACTACTACTATGAAAGACCTTTACGTAAAATATTGCATTTTTGACCTTGTTTCCGCCTTAATTTTTAGAGATATTATATAAATTTCATATAATTAACAATTATAATTAATGTATTAAATTTTATTTTATTTTTAAACAGTTTACTTTTTATATGCAATATTCCAAATTCATCAGCCATATACTCTGCATCAGGGATATCGTATTTATACAGAATGTTTGCAATTTTTAAATATTTATTTGATTTTATTTTAATAACCAGGTTAACCATTAATATGACATCATCACTAATTAATTAAAAATGTATTCACTACATTTTGAGACAATTATCCCCTTTGGAAGATGTCGATTCCACCCAACGCCAGTACTGACAATTTGGGATGCGAGTACTCGAGGGTTGAATTTGACTTTTGAAAAGTCATAATTCCTCATATTTGAGCTTCATCTAAACATCTGCTAATCTGTGGATGGCTCTATCTGATATTTTAATGTTATTTTAGTTATTGATCACTCGTGTTCAACTCTTACTCAAGGAAACTCGTCGTGTCAATCAGGGACCAGTGGAAACGCTAATCTAACTGAGACAAATGAGGACAGATCGGATGCTGATCTGTCCACCTTTGACATCCCAATTTTCACTGAGGAATTCCTGGACCACAACAAAGGTAATTTATGAATCCAAGTTTTACGATTTTCATCTGAAATTGCCATTTAATCTAATTTTTATTCGTTTTGACTAATAAGTGCATGTGTTCCTACAAGGGAATGGTGGTGTGAGTTCATCAGTAACTATAACAATGGCTGTTATTTGGACCTTATCATTAGAGAGTTAATAATTATAATAATAATAACAACTGAATGAAATTTGGATGTCCATTTTTTGTAACAAGTTTCCATAAAAGAATTGGTAATCATTATCATGAGTATAATCATAATTCCTTGCCTTTAGCATCATGATTTTATTTTTTATTTATTTTTGTATACCCCACAAACATCCATTTTCAGGACTTTAACAGTGGTAGGTAGTGACAACTACAATCACACAAGACCATTCCCTAATCAGAAAAATCCGACTAGCCGGGATTCGAACCCAGGGCCGTGGGGTTAGAGCGATACCGTGCAAGCACGCTAACCACTCGGCCACCACGGCTGGTAAATAGAATTTTCAGGAGTTAAATAGTTTTTGTTTTGATTTTTAATGGTTAATAGTTTCCTCTATAATTAACCTACATTTCTTTGTTTGGATTAAATCTTTTTGTTTCAATTTTACTTATATATACATCTATTTTGTGGGCATATGTATACTTATTTTATTTTGGTATATAGAGCTGTCTGCTCTATCCATCAAGGCCATCATCTGGTCTCCAGACCAGACAAAGTCTCCAGCAAAGGCCATCATTTGGTCTCCAGACCAGACAAAGTCTCCAGTAAAGGCCATCATCTGGAGACCAGTTGATGGCTGAAATCGGTCGTGAATAAAATCCAATAGTGTGGAAGTTACAGTGTTCTATAACTTCAGAGTGTCCTTCCGAATATGATTGAATTTTTATAAGGAATAATTAATGAAAAGCTACCTCTAGGAATGTCATCACTATTCTGTATTTAATTAATATTTTTGTGATATAATTTAATTGTCTGATTAATATTAAAAATTAATATTTTCTAAGATTTGAATATATGACTTCCATGGATAATATCAAATATTTTTTGTTAAATTTTCTTTTGTTTTACTTTTGTTTTAAATTGTCTATTCTTTACGAAAATCACTGTTGTCTAATAATCTATTGATAAAAATGAAAACAATTAAATGGAAAGACTGTAAAATCTTGTGATGACTGAAAAAAGGCCAAAACTGTGGAAAAATTGAGTTCATTGTGGAGGACTGCTCTTTGAGTTCTCAGTGAGGCATTGGTTTTATAGCAGCGAGTTCTGCTTGGATCCTCAGTTTATGTTCAGCTTTGCTTTGTGTTATTTTTGCAACATCCAAAAATCAGTCTGCATCAAAGAGTACCATATTTGCACAAATCTGAGATGAGGTTTTTCTGTGTTCCTCCAGGGAAGTTGGTCCATCTTACAATCAGAATGCTGTGTCCACTATGTCGTAGAAATTTCAAGTCATTGACATTTGTAGAACTTGTTTACAATTAGTATCCTATATCTGGAGAACTAGCTACATATAATAGATATAGATTTTATAACCTTATTCAATAATCTTATTTTATAACCTTATTTTATAACCTCATTTTATAATCTTATATGCTTTTTATAGCTAGAGAAGCAGAGCTAAGATCTCTTCGGAAATCTAACACCGAGTACGAAGAGCAAAATGCCACCATACAGATGCATATTGAAAGTATGCGCTCAACTGTTGAAAGACTCGAGGTGGAAACGCTTCAGCAGAGAAGTAACAATGGTGCCCTGCACACGCATTTGGAACACCTGCGTGCCACTTTAACAGCATCCTTTGCATCTGTACCACTTCCTGGTAATTATTCATAAATTTACTCTGATGATGAAGCCTATGAATGTGACCCTGCTTTTTACGGGTCGCCTTTTTACTCTTTAATTCCTTCAACCGTATGCCAGTGTGAAATCCAACTTTTCCGTGAAGATGTTTGTAGAATAAGTGCTTAGGTAAATAGCAAAAATTACAAAAAATTCCAATAATCGCACGTCTTCGTCTATTAATCCTTTCATTCTGTTATAAGTGCAATAAGTTAATCAGTTTTTGCATGCACTTATGTTAACTTGATATTGTATAAATTCATTTTGTTATTTATATTCTTCCCTTTCTCAACTCATTGCTCTCCTCATTGAGTAAGAGGGAATTTTGTGCTATTTTAATGCTTTTATTTCTAATTATTAATAATTTTTATTCTAATTTAAGATTCTATATTCATTGAAGTTAATGTATTCAACCTGTTAGTTACCTATTCAACATTTCTATGATAAATTGAGTTGACCTTTACTTTAGATAAGTTAATGAATTTTGTTACGAATATGCTTCATAACTTATGAATCATGATAACTTATAACCAGCATATCATCAGGATGAAATATAGGAGCTATTTTTTTATTTATTCAATGGCAGTAGCACCTATATCAAATAAGTGGAATTTAAAAGGATACAATACAATAAGCAGTAGGATTTTATAAGTGTAAAATATCACAATTATAGAAATTTATATCACAAATTACATAAGTCAAAAGCATAAATATCTCTATCATTATTACTCTCAATATTATATATAATAAAATTTTATATACAGTATGTTACAAATTAAGTTTTATGTACACTAAGTTACAAATTATTAAAAATAATAAAAACCTAAGGTTAGATAAAGTTTAACATGTATGATATAAATTGGTGGTAGCAAATATAAATACTAACGAAATATTACAATATAATTTACCTTTATTTACAGTAAGTGTAATATAATACATTTAAAATGTAGCTGAAAATATTTTCAAAACTCTACCAAAAGTAATTGGAAATTCCAACTATAAGCTGCAAATGCTAGAGGCGCCTAGTGTCAAACCCAGGGTCTTTTGGAGATGAGAAAACATATAACGCCCTGGTAGAAATTAAAATTATTTAAATCAAATTTCACGTCGATATCATGCTGGGAAGTACACCAAGGGGCAAAAAAATAGTTACCACCTTCGAAGCAACCAGCTTAACTCGAGAAGAGCGAGTCTTTGAGATTTTCTGTTTTGAGGGTGCTTTTTGTCTTCCTCTTTATGCCTGGCATGTTTTGAAGGCTTTTGTGATGTTTTAATTTCTTTAGATACTCGCTAAAAGTCATTGCTTTTGCTGCTGTAGAAGCAGTATTGTATTATGGAAGAATTAAATTCGTTTTTTGTTAAATCGGCTCGAATCTCATGTGTTATTCAGTCTTCTTCAAAAATATTGGACATGAATTACTTAGGCTGCTCATATTTCCTCCTAACATGAAATTTTCCAATATGCAGATTAAGAATGAATTTTGTTATTTCAGTTAATGCTCCACATGCCCGCAGGATGATGTTTTCGTAAAATGTATGCTTGATTATGATATGATAATTAATAGAATATGTACTACTGTAAATTAGGTCAATGGTAGAAGGGAAAATTAGAAAAAAACGTAATAAGAATAAAAATGGAGTAATAATAAAATAATGCCTGCTATTACAAATAACATTGTATGATAGTGGACCTCAATGCTGAAATAAGGTGCTTGTTTTCCACTGAAAACGAATTTGTGAAAGTGGCGAAGTTGTTTGGGCGCCATTGATATTAGCAGTAAATTTTGATTTGTCTGATTTGCGAGTTCATTACTTTAATGATCATCCAAGATGTAACTTTTCATGGTGTTAACTATCTATGAAAATTATCAAGAGACCTCAATACTGTGAAGGTTCTTTGCAGAACCATTGTTTTGTGAAGTTAATATACGTTATTAATCTACTTAAAAAGATATGCTGAAATATATGATGATCTGACTATATATATGTAACTATGGTCGTATGATATGAGTAACACTTAGCACAAATATCATAAATATTATAATGGTGTTGTAAATAATGAAGGATAGTTTAGTTTTAAATACATTTAAATTAATTCTCTGCAAGCCTCCATAAGGCTTATTGCAGAGGTGTGAAACACTCAACTATCTAAATAATTTACATAGTTAAGCACCTTTTACTACATGTAAAATTATAGCAATAAAGGCCATCTTTCCTCGCTATAATCTTGCGAAAATCTTACCATCTGACTGTGAAAATCATGATCGTTAAGAATAGGGGTCATGTCGTCGCATATTTCGTCATGTAAATCACAGCTAAGGAATATCTCTAATAATTATTGTCTTTACAGAGTTATATTCTTAAAAGATACTAAGCGGAGGGCACCGATCATTTTGGACTCACTGCTATCTAACCTGTAGTCTCTTAATGAACCGCTTCATATTTTATGTGCGAAAATTTCTTTTGAATTATGAAATCAGAAGAATTAGTCCTGCAGAGTCGAGTCAAGCGCCAAAAGAATTGAATAATATACTTGTTATTATTTAATTCCATTTATATAAACCTTCTCTGTTTTAAAATTTAAAATGCTAAAACGATTAAAAGTTTCAACATTGGAAAAAGGTATGAGCCAACAATGTCAGGCTTTTACAACTCCGCACTTAATATTTGCATGTGACGAGCCCATCCATGAATAATACATTTAAATCTATTGCTAAGGATCTCTGTGGCAAGTTCTCTTTCTGGTGCCACGTCTGCTCTCAATTTTTTGGTAATACCAGCTTGCAGCATTTAGATTAATAAATAAACTAGTAAATGGGTGCTTGCAAACTGCAAGCAAAGAAAACTATTAAGGGATACTACCCTGAGTTATCGGTCTATATGTAATATTTACCTTTCTTTTTAATTATACCACTGTCTATCGTAGTTGTGCAGTTGAGACCTTAAAGAATACACATACGTAAAATTAAATTAAGGAAATACGCCAAACAAAGTAAAGTAAGAATAAAAACCTGCGTAAGATAAAAATGCGAGAAATCTATAGAGGATTTGTTATCTGTAGTACTTTGTTCAGTGCAAGGCATACTTCAATTGAATCCTATGTTCATTAAATGGCGTCTACCGCGGCACAATGAGCTCCATTTCTAATTAAATAAACAAATAGAAATTAGGCAACCTAACTAAATAATTTTGAAGAATGTAGAAAAAGAAGTTTATTTTAAAGCCCATATGGAGATGTTGGGAAAATAATTAGCATACAATGATAAACGCAGAAATTGTTTATACTTACGGAAATTATGCAGCAAACACGTAGAACAACATAATAATAAAGGTTTTAGGACGTCCTCCTTTGGATTTCGATAGCCTTCTACGCTTATTTAATACGTGAGATTTGGAGTTGAGTCCTTAATAAATATGCATTCGTAAAATTAAATTAAGGAAATACGCCAATCAAACCAAAGTTAGAATAAAAATCTGTATAAGATAAAAATGCGGAAAATAAATAGTCGATTACCTGTGTAGTATTCGGTTCAGTGCAAGACATAATGCAATTGAATCCTATGTTCATGAAATGGCGTCTACCACGACAATGAGCTCCGTTTCTAGTTATATAAACAAACAAATATGCAACAGGCAACATATCTATGTAAATAATTTTTGAAAAACGTAGAAAAAGAACTTAATTCTAAAGTCCGTTTGCAGAATATGGAAAAATAATTTGAGGTGAATACAATAGAAAAGAGTAAACATAATAAGCATACATTTTTAATCGCTGAAATTGTTTTACTTACAAAGAATCATCCAGCTAATACGTAGAAAAACATAATCCAAAGGTCGTTCAAGGAAATCAGCGTATTTTATGAGTAGATTTGTGTTGTTTATTTTGATGAAAGTTAAATGTTCTTGATGTATATTAATATTACTAACAAAAGAATATTGAAAAATATTTCAAAAACTTCATACTTTCATCACGGCGTATGTTATTCGAATTGCAAACAAATTTGTATTCCACGTAAATAATGGTCGTAGCCAAAGTTTAGATCTTGGGAAGGATGCAAATAAAAACAATATTAATTTGTGTTTAATTTAAGATGTTGCCAACTTGGCGAAATTGGGTGCAGGAAAAATAAAAATTCCTCTTTGAGGTATAATTCAGTTAAATTCTCTCCACTGTACGTACATTTTTCATGCTTATGTGAATGAAAACATTTGGTTCTTCATGGACATTTATCGTTTCCCCAGCTGTATCCCATATCATTACGTAAGGTACTACGTATTAATTAAAAAAACGAAAATTTAACTTAATTTTAAATTCAGTTTGGATAAGATGACAGAATAATTATATGTGATTAAAATAGAAAAGACGATACATAATAGGGATACAATAAAAAGCACAATTTTCACACACGAAAGGCAATACAACAGATACGTATAATCCTAATATCGTTCAAGGATATCATTTTTTTCCTGTGTAGATATTTGTTGTTCATTTAAATGAAAGGTACACTTTCTTGATACAGTAGAACCCCGATCCATCGTTCCCGCATTTGTCGTTTTCCCGGATTTATCGTTTATTTTCTATAGTCCCGACTTAGGCCCATAAGGAGACATGTAAAGTAATACCGCATTTATCGTTCATCGAAATATTATTTTCCCGCATCCATCGTTCAGATTTTTGGCCAAATCGAGGAAGAAAGATAAAGTATTAGGAATTGCGACAAAAATTTTCTTTGAGAGCTTGGCATGAACATTTATTAAGGCTATCGTAGCACTTGCTCAAGACGGCCGATTTTTTTAAACACATCCGTTTTAATACGTTGTTTCCTATTGGAGAGCTTTCACATGGGTGCGCTTAAGAGTCCTGTTTGGCCTTCTTAGTTTACTGGCATATTTTACCCTGTTTGGACCGTCTCTAGGAGTTCAGTACGTTCTTTTTCGAAATCTTTAGAGATTTTCTTTGGATAAACTTTCCTTTTAATAGTGAGAGCTGAGTCTACATTTCCCTTTTTGATTGTTTTCCCGCATTCATCGTCTTTTTCTCTCGGTCCCTTCAAAAACGATAGATCGGGGTTATACTGTATTCAGTTATAATATGGTCCTTCGAGAAAGGCGGGCAGCAACAGGTTTGGCTGCCCATATGAGCATTTCGGTTACAATGTGTCACAATCTATGTAGTATGAAAGTGAGGCATACGTTACTTATAGCTTCCCCTCCTAAAGTAACATCATCTAAAGAAGCCACACTATGAGGTGACACGCGAGTCAGGACGCAGGAGCTTATCTGTCTATTTTAAGGGAAACTAAAGGCAAAATACCTCACACACCGGTTGCGGTGACGGAGTGGTCACTGTGCTAGGACTCCAACACCAAGGGACGAAGTCCGGCTAGCAAGATTTTTCTGGCTATAGAATGGTTGAGTGTCTTTGTTAATAGTATTAGTTATTGAAATGGTGGTAATTGGGATCTTCCTGCTTTCATTAGAGAAGTTATGTATATTATTATTAATTATAACGCCATAAAGTAGGAATCGGAAACGGACCTGGCAAAGGAAATTTTTAGACATAATTCAGTGTACGATAAATGCATTGGGTTAAGTGAGAATGAAGTGAAATACTGTTACTAAACTATAGCGATTGTGATGCTAATGATTCGTATTGTTTGTAGTTATTATTATTTCTAAAGATTGTCGTAAAACTAATCATTTACATTAATACTCTGACATTAATATTTTAGGATTATGTAAATTCCAGTTTAAGTTTAAGTAATAAGGCTTCGGAAAATGCTTATTTGATGTCGATAAACACTTTTTTGATGTAATGCACAGTTACAGGTATACTTGATCCGGCACTATACTTACTTCATCAGTAATTAATGAGTATTTTTCATCAAAATTGCTTTCTTATTCCCCTTATATAGATTCAGTGTAGACTTTTCAATTTAATCCTCAAATAATCTCACTACTTACATGACTTTTCTTATTATCTTCGTTGATGCAAGGTATTCTACCTACCACATAAACTTATGTTATTATAGAATAAATTCATGATCAATTCATTTGCAGATTTGTGCTGTTAATTTTGATTAAAGTTAGATCTTCTTGATATTCAATGATAACATATATCGAAAGAAACATTTAAAATAATTAAAAATGCATCAAACCTTTATCATGGCGTGTGAAATTAAGGATCGTAAACAAACTTGTTTTCGATTCAAACAATGGTTGTTGCCATAGATTTAATTTTTGAAAGGAGGAGAAAAAAACGTAATAAATTGGCGTTCAAACTAAAATTTTGCAAATTTCGTGCAGGAATGTTAAAATCGGTCGCAAGAAAAGTAAATTTTAATCTTTTAGACGTAATATAGACCAAGTCCCACTGCTGTACGTCTACTTTTACACATTTTAATGAACGAAAGAAATTTGCTCTGCATGGCCATTTATCGTTTTTCCAGTTTAATTACATTGAAAAATATAATTGTCTCTGGGCTCAAACCTAGGAGAAAATCAGGGAATTTTCGATTTTTCCCCGGGTTAAGTGTGAATTATAAATCTCTCCTGAAAATTTCAGTCTTCTAGTTCGAACAGAAATAGCCAAACAGTTTGTATCAATGAGTTAGGATTGCAGTTTTATATATACTACTACTACATTTTAGAAAACATCAAAATGAATCAAGTAAATTGTAGCCCCAATTCTATTCTTCCAACGAGGAAGTGTACCCTTCCCATTTCCTCCCTAACGGAAGGTTTATCTTGTCCTTTCTCACCTATTTCACGTAGTGCTGTTTAATAGTTTTCCAGGAATTCTACCCTCTCACTGGGAGGTCACCCTTTTGTTCCCCCTCATTCTTTCTTCTTTTCTCCAGTACACGCCATATGGAGGATCTCATATTTATGTAAATTTTGAAGATGATGATTGTAAGCATTTGTAAGTGAAAATTTGAAAAAAATTCAAAAATGCATTTTTTAAAAGAGAATATTTTTAAAATGGTAATCTTGCCAACATTGATACTTAATGAAAATTAACTACACTATATAGTGTAACAGTCCAAAAAATATTATAGTTGAGATATTGTTCCTTCTTTGAAAAATCTCCTGTCAAAAGTTGAATTTTGTTCATTTTTGACCAATAATTTTAAGCTGTTAAAAAATGTTTAAGAAATGCATCTTGCAATGTAATTATGGTTTTATTTCATAGGACAGAGTGTACTGAACTTAATGCAGCTTATTTGAAAGTCTTAGGGCAACCCATTGCTGAATAATTAAAGAAATCGTAGATACCTGCAAACGCAAAAAACCGCGTGCGGCCAAGTACTAAAGTGGCCGCTATTTCCTAACAGTAAACATTAAAAATATTTAAAAATTACTTTTGAGCTCTCTAAACTTAAAGGTATCTACTCAGCAAGTATCAATTTTTTCTGAGATGGTCAAGCAACCAATTATTTTTTTTCTGGACCACTTGGTTTGGATTGACCCCTTGTCGAGAGAAAGGCTCGCCTGCCTGAAACTTAGACTTCGATTTTCAAGTTGGGTCAGGAGTTGGTAACTTTTTTTTGCCCTTTGGTGTACCTAAAATTGGTTTCTGTAATCTCCGTAAGAAATGCATTGATGTAAGCAACTGGCTCTCTGGGATCGAACCAACAACAATGAGAGAAATGTTTAATAAAGTAAATAAAATATATTAATTTCCTCTATCTTCATGCCAAGTTTTAAGTTTCTCTGTTATCGGAAATTGATTTCTTTTATCTAAAAAATCGTCACAATGCATTTTAAATGGAAGAATATTTGCCCTGACCTAGCCTCAAACCAAGGATGATCTTCGAAGATGTCTTTATACTTTTTGCCAGATATGCCCGGCTTCTACCGATCCCTCGAATTTCAACTCTCTGCTTTGCCAAAAAGTTCCTCCTTTTCCTTTTGTTTTTCCTAACATATATCGTTATCAATATGTTTTTGATGAAAATATCACGCATTGTTGATCTGCAGCTGTGAAAGCATTTTCCTTAGGTGTAAACAGCACGGTTTTAAATAAATTTAATTTAATATTTTGTATAATTTACAGTTAATAACATTTTCAATGCTTTTAATGTTTATGCTAAAGTATGCCTAGTATTATTCCTTTGCTTAAATGAAACTCTGGGAAAATTAGTAACACCCAATTTAGGAAACATAATAAAAATACGAAACACCACAATTTAGTTTTCAAATCAACAAATTTCAGAAAAAAATAAAAACATTTTCAAACATCTCTAGTAATAAGTAACGAGCATGTATATACTAGCCCCTGTAAGTTAGGCATATTTCCGTTTCCTTGGAACCCTCCCATTGGCAAATCCTGGCTGCGCCTCTGTATTCACTCATTCATAAGGTCGCTAATGGTCCTTGGTTTGATCCCATGGAGTCATTTACATTACTGAATGCATTTCTACCGGGGATGACAGAATCATATTTTAGGTCTTTGCTGCTATGATAGCAACTTTGCATTAAATAAGATCAAGTCCTACCCAGTTATAATGGTGTATTCCCTCCTGCCTATAGGTCCTGGGTTCAACATCAGGCATCTCTAAAATTAGAAATTGCTACGATTTTTAAGATTTTTCTTAACCCCTTTCCGATAACATAGAAACTTAAAACTTGGCATGTGTATAGAGATCATAAATAAATTTTATATACGCTGTTAACCTGATGGTCCATGGTTCGATCCCAGAGAGCCATTTGCATTATCACAAGGACAAGCTCTACTGCATTGTGATCACTTATGCCTGGAATTGTGTTGGTTCTAATCAGTGAATCTAATGGCTTTATGAGAAAAACGTAAAGTATGTTTGACTCCCTGGTGGGCTCCACAACTACCTGAGTAAGACCCTCCTCACGAATAATGCTTTTAGCGAGTTGTCGTGCTTTACCACCTCCCTCCATTTTCTCTTCCCAACAAATGTTTGGAAGATAAAGATCACCTGCTATGACCTTGAGGTTATTATTCCTAGTGCATAGGTCGTTAAGGATGCTCAATGCACAAATATCATCGCTGTTATGCACCAGCACTCTCTTATTCAGCGGATTGGTGATTTTAACCCCTAACATCTCGCAGTCGTCGCGTATCCATTCGAAATTACTATGTAGTTTATCAGAAACACATAATATAAAACCAGATTGGAAGCTTCAATTAAGGTCAAAAACATTTCTTACTTATTGTAAAGACTTCTGCAGTTTACCTGGAGAATTTAGAACTGTTACCTTCGTCAAAACTTTGTGTACAAAAATCTACGCCATCCTCCTTATCTGGCTCTTGACTTGTTAGCCTCTCTGTTGTGTCATGAGTGATATATGCATTCTCTCCATCAATCATGCTGTCCCCATATCCGGCTTATCTGTTGTTTTCTCACCTCTTTTATTTCTAGTTTCCCTGCTGCAATGACCTGGAGATGGAATCTGAGAGGCTTAATTTAAAAGACCCCCTCCTATTTAAATGTAAACTATCCCTTCCCAAGTCCCACTCACTAACCCGTTTATTTGGATTTATAAAATTTAACCCTTTGCTTTTACTAACCAATTCAATACCCCTATTTATATAATCAATTTTACTCAGAGAAACACCTTTCCTTTTAATTATCCCACTTACTATGATTTAAGCCCTACTGAATGTTTTTTTGGCAACATTACACAAATCATGAATTTCCCCAACCACTATTTACAGTAGTGGTTGGGGAAATTATCGCAAAAACATAGTTGAAGGATTGAGTGTTTGACATCACCTTTGGTTGGTCCTTCTCATTGAATTCGCTAGTATTTAATCTGCTTTCAGCTCCTAATTCTCTGCCGTTAGTCTCTTAACCCTTTCCAACTCCTCTCGTCCCTCTTCTTGATGCAATTGCTGCATCGCCAGTCGTCTTCAACACAATTCTCTAATTTAACCCTCCAAGGACGAGAATTATTTTTTCTTAAAAATTACCCTGATTTTAGTATATTGGTATTCAGATGACCTAAATTAACAACAGAAAATTGTTTAAAAAAAGTTAACAATAATAGGTTCGTTGCAAATGCCCGTTCCCATATGGGCACGTCAGTCCTTCCCACTACTACTATTACGCGCGCCATGATGAAATTTAAAAAAAGCATTTTATTGAAAAAAATCATATTTATTTCAAAAAAATATTGTATGAAATGGTTTTTCTTGGAAGATATAAGTATTTGTTTAATAATTATTTTGTTAAGTACTTTGTAAAACATTTAACACAGAGCCCAACATCGCACTTATTACGCATTGTTCTCCCACGACTCTCGCACTCTTCATATGCGCAGCGTTTTCCCTTGTTCTGCGGTATGTCACCGATTACACCGATTAATTGATCATACCACAGCTCTTGCGTAGAGCCAGTTTTTGATGTGGAAGCCATGCTGAGTCGTCCACCGGGTGGTTTTTATTCCGTCTTGTACCGAGTAAAGTACACCTGAGCAATTTTCCGTCTAAACTCTAATTTTGTCCTTGGATCTAAGGATTTCCTTTTATTATTATTATTATTCGATTGTCTGAGTTGCAAATAATTTATATAAATCACATCTTACCAATATGCAGTGAATTTACATGAATTTGGTCAGTTCCACCCATATGCTTATTATACTGGGATATGAAGTAGGGTTATGGAAGCTGAATAATTTTCTTTTGTTTCCTATAAAACCTTTTAGCTTTCATCAACGGCGTAACTCCATACGCTGTTGAGGCTGCCACAATTACCAAATTGTCCAGCCATTTAGTGATTCCTATTCCTTCACATGTAGAAATAGCTGTGATGCTCTTTCCAATCTCCTCCTCTTTTAGATCATTTTTTGGTGGTAGCGGACTATCTTTCGGAATCCGGTTCTTTCTGATTCGTCCTGTTCCATTGTAGCCACATCCTTTCAAATGTGGCAATAAATTCTTTCGTATAAATTATATATTGAGCTAAATAAATTAATGCTATTATATTATTTCGATACTACTTCAAATTATAATAACCGAATCTTATCGATTTACCTCTACTACATCGCTTGCAGCTGTGTCTTCCTTAGTATCTTATCATCTCTTCTTCACAATCTAAGAACTGGGAAGGCACCAAATTCTGCAAACATCTCTGTGTAATTATTTTCATCGTAGGCCAGACTTTGTAGAACCCATCGCTTGACTGTCTAACTTAGTATTATCCGCTAAGTGTAAAAATTTCATTATTTGGATGAATCAGTCCCTCCTCATCGCTCTACTAACCAATTCAATATGTACATCCTTTTTCGCGTCCCAGTAATATTTTTTTCCAGGAGAATGTTGTACCCGGATACAATCAAAATGCCAATGACGGCTCGCATCTCCTCTTCTATAATTTGTGGACTGGGGCAATTAAAAAATCGGGCGTAGTTCTCACTTTGTTCCACTATGAATGCGACGAGCTCGTCATCGATTAAGAGCTCTAGCAATTAGATGCAACTAAGTTTAGAGTATGAAAAGTAATCTGCTTCAGAAAAACTTCCCGTCCACTCAATGCTGCCCTTTATCCATTTTCTCCGCACAGATTTTTTTGCCCCATCGTCTTCTCCAGCACCGATACTTTCGTTGGTTGCCAACCGAATTTCGGCTTGTGCCCTCATTTGCTTACCAGTAAAATTGTTAACCAATCTTCCCTCATCTTCATCAGCCAATGCTTCATCAGTTCGCTCATTTTCTTCTGTTGGAGAAATGAAGAAATCGGTAACATCTACCTGACTCTCTTCACCCTCGTCAAGGATTCGGAGAGCCTCCGTCAGTGAAGTCGACTCATGAAAACTTACATTTTTCCTGAATAGAAACTATAACACCTCTGATGATATAATTTTATGTGAAGCTAATAAAATTTGAAAGGATTTGTATATCTAGTACAATAATCATTTGCTAATGGTCGGTTGCAAGAAACTCCGCCTTAACCTCTGATCAGCTAACCAGAGGTAAAATATTAATCTCTGGTTAAATTTTACCCGTTGCTCCAAAGTCTGGGCAGTAAATTAACCTCTGGTTAATTAACCTCTGATTAAGCAACTTCCACGAAGTACGATTTTCAGCCATGGCGCTGTCGTACAACTTTTGAATTGAAAGGAGGGAACTGACAACGGGGGCTCGAAAAGGAAATGCCAGCGGAAAAACCCATTACGCTCTCAGGAAGTATTGAAATCTGTAAGATATCGTGGTTAACTTGTTTACAGTTTTTTGTATTGTATTGGTGTCTTGGTAAAGGGACTATCGTTATAAATCTACCTGTTCGCTGAGAATTTTCAACCTGTGTAGACGTGTGTACTCTTCAACCCTAACTTTACTAGGCGATTATCATAATTATTAGTACTACTCGTATTAACGTTGTGAGTATTAATTACATGAAAGAACAGCCCCGAGTTCAAACATACGAGTGAAGAAAAGAAGTTTAAACGAAGATTGTAAGGAGAGATTTAGTAAGTTTTTTATAGCTTCTTCCTTACTACGCTTGTATAGAATGATAACATATCTACATTACTTCATAGTTATAAATAACGCGCTTTGATGTGAATTCATTCGTATATACTCTCCGCTGAGCTCCGCTATGACTTTCGTTACCCTTCTTACTATGCGGGATGCAGTACTTTTATGCTTTAGCATATCATCGCCTAGGAGGATAAGGACTTTAAGATTTAAAACAACTACCAGTTGTTTTAATTCTTAAAGTTAACAGCAGCTGATTCGTTGCCTAAATTAGTGATGACCGATTGCACATCGGCGCTATCTTCTTCTTAATTCTCTCATGTAACCAACAACTTTTCGAGAGAGACAGTAAAATTCTATGAATTGTTCTACCGAATGCAATTCAAACGGCTTTTTTCTGAAATCGAACCGAAAAATTATGAAACAGTGCGTAGTATTTAACATGTAAAGGAAACGAAATTGAGGTTTTGGACACAAAAGGAAAACTCATTTTTTTACCTTTCTCGAAATATTCTTGGTCATTTTACAATTTCCAAAACTTCTTCGTCAGATGAATCGCTGGAATAATCCACGAAATCCATCGCTGAGAGCTGTTATACTTATGATTCCATGATGCAAAACAAAGTAGAGAGCTAAGGTTTTCATTTGCTGCTGGAAGGTTAATTATTAAGCGTTAATGATGAAACTTCAGGAAGCATTTTGACGACGATATGAATGAAAATAGATACTTCGAAACATATATATATATATAAATAAATATTTTGAATCATGACTTCTTGAAATCCATATATGAAAAGATAAAACTTTACAGTGAACTTCGAAGGACATCCTTTTCATCTTCACTGTTAACCTATCGAAAACATACACCATTTTAGAGTTTAAACCTGATGCTAACTTGTGTATTATGGAGTCAAAAGAGCAGAATTATATAACGGGAAGAATATTTTTCGTAATTCAGTAGTTATCTCAATTTAGTTACGATAAAACACCCAAGTGAGACTGCTTCAGTCTGTTTGTCTATTGCGCACGACGACATCTTGCCATTTTAACCTCTGAGTAAGGATTTAACAGCTGCCCAGGGAGAGGTTAACTTAACCGCCCAATAACAGTCGGTTAGTTTACCCAAACTTTCTTGCAACCCGTTTTCGCTGGTTAGCTACTTTAACCTGAGGTTAATTTTTAACCAGCGTTGCAGAAACCGGCCATAATATATGTTTTTGCCGCTTCTATATAAATTTAGGTTTTCCGAGCTTTAGTTCATAAATATGCATAATAATTGCCATAGTCTTCTTGTCACAACTTAAAACTAAAATAATTCTTAACTTAATTGCACCAAAAATAATGTATTATGTCGCAAAATATTCTTTTATATACTATATATAGCTCTCCTTGACACCCATCGGCAAAGAAATAGCGTAGTAGTGGGAAGGCCTGACGTGCCCATATGGGAACGCAGCAATAAACAACGTTATAACAACAACAAATAACCTCAAACTCTGCTCTATTTAATTTCTTTCGATGATTAGAACATCATACTAAATGTATATAAGCAAAAGACTACTTTAAATTAAAAACAGTAAAACTTATAAAAATTAGTTGCCAGAAGGATCCACCTCAAAATTTCGCTGTTTTTCGAAAAATCACAAGAAATATTTCCCTTGACTTAAATGCACCAAAACTCAAATGAAACTAAGCTTTGGACCCTCTTAGCTCACAAAATATCGTTTACTGACCATTTATGACACTCAAGATATTGTTTAGCTACCTAGAGAACCCAGCTGCAGTCCGTTCCCATATGGGAACGTCAGTCCTTTAAGGGTTAAGGAGACTACAAATGAAATGGAAAAACTTTTTGTTCTAGGGATTTAGATTCTAGGGATCGCTAGAATCTGTGCATATCCGACATAAACATAAAGATATTTTTGAGGATTATCCTTGGTTTGTCGCTAGGTTAGGGCAAATATTCCCCTATTTAAAATGCATTGCGGATATTTAAGATTTTTTAAAAATCACTTTCCGATAAGGTAGAAACTTGAATTTTGGCATATAGATAGAGATCAGTAATACATTTTATATACGCTGTTAAATGTTACCCTGATGGTGTTTGGTTTGATCCCAGTGGGCCATTTACATTACCCTATGCAATTCATATGGGGATAACGGAGTCTTAATTTATGACCTTTCTGGTAAGGTATCGACTTCAAAATCTGAATCAAATAATTTTCATATTTACCAGGGCGTTATATGTGTTCATGTTTTCCAGAAGATGCTGGGTTTAACAGCAGGCAGCCCTATCATTTTAAACTTATGGAGGGAATTTCAAATTACTTGTGATTCATTAACTGAGGAGGTGTAAATTCTGTGACCATGCATGTGAACAGAAGTACTGGACAAATGGTGTAACCAACCGAAAAAAGGCGATTTTGAACCTCAGCATCATGGGTTCGATTCCAGAAGACCCCTAAGTCCTGATTTTCTCCATAAGGATGCACTGTTGAGATTTTGGGAAATTTTTTTGAGGCACTTTCTGGCAAATTAGAGAGTTGAAATTCGAGGGATCGCTGGAAGCCGTGCATGTCCAGCAAAAACTACAAAGACATCCTCCAAGAATATCCTTGGTTTGATGCTAGGTCACGGCAAATATTCTCCTATTCTAATGTATTGCGGCGATCTTTAAAATTATTTTGGAACCCTTTCCCGATAACATGGAAACTTGAAATCTGGCGTGTGAATAGAGATCATAAATACATTTATACAGTAAGTCCCTGAGTTACACGGATTTGAGTTACATGATTCCTCAGATACACGCTTCGTCAGACATGTGGCATAACTTTATAAATACTTGAATATGAAATACTTGAAACACTGTGCAGGTCAGCCTCATACAGTTAGTTATATACCTGCCCAATAGATGGCACAACGTTTGCAGTATTTGTAGCAGACAGAAATTGCAAAAGTAGTTTGTTAAATTTGTTTTTTTTTCATGTTATAATGCTAATTATTGGTTTGATCCCAGAAAATATTACCCTATGCATTTATGTGATGGTAACAACTTATTAGTTAATTGTTTTAGGACTTTCTCGGTAAAATATCGACCTAAAAATTTGAATAAGATATTTTTATTTCTAGTAGGGCGTTATATCTATTCTCATCTTCAAAAGATCCTGGGTTTGACACCATTTGTCTCTACTATTTGAAACGTTTGGTAGTAATTTCAAATTACTTATGATACAGGTAAGATAGGGAATTAAAAATCATAGAGGGTCCAGAAAACACTCTCTTCTTTATTTATATCAATAAAACTGTCACCAAATGTGCATGAGTTTGATTGGTCCAAATTTCTCCTATTTAAAATAAAATGCAGCGATTTTTAAGAATATTTTCAATCACTTTTATTTTTCTTTTGAGGACCTTCTCGATATGATATCGACTTGAAATTTGTATCATAGATATGCTTGCAGAATGCAAGCAACTATTACTCATACATGTAAAAGTAGCTTGCATACTGCAAGCATATGTTTACAAGGATTGTCTGAAAAGTTTCCAACCTAACAAAGATACAAGACATTTTTTCTGGATTTTTTTTTTATTTTTCAACATAGTGTCCTTGTAACTCTACACACTTCTCCCAGCAATGCTCCCATCTCTGTAACCCATCCAAATAGTACTCGGCGTTTTCCTCTGCAAAATAGTTTGTTCACGAAGGTGATTGCCTCTTCATTTGACGAAAATCTGTCCTCTGAGTGCAATTTTTAGATAAGGGAACAAAAAGAAGTTGCTTGGGGCTAGATCTGGTGAGTATGGCAGATGTTCAAGCAGTTCAAACCAAAATTCGTCGATTTTTGCCATGGCAACTGCTGAGGTGTGAGACGGTACAGCAAACAGCAAAAAAAAGTTACCACCCCTGACCCACCAAGAAAATCAAAGTCCAAATTTCGGGCCGGCGAGCCTTTCTCTCGAAAAGGGAGGGAGAGAAAAGAAAGATGGAGAACATGGTACGTTACGCTAGCTCGGCTCTCGCGTTTGGATGGAGAATTTTCGTTATTTATATAATGATCATTTACTACTATCCATTATCTGCCGCAAAATTTGATGTGTTAACGCGTACTATTTAATTTGACGACGATCAACTGGAAGATAACTAAAGAAATGAATCGAATTGAATGCAGCATTCAAAGTCACTCTCACTTTAATTTTCGATAACAGATTATTAAATCATTTCCAAAACAATACAAATGAATTTAACTGAATACAACATTCGTTATCAAATTAACTCACATTTCGTTTTTCAAAAATCGATCGTTTAAATCACTTCCAACAATTGATTATGTTCATCAATGTGAAGGAAACCAGCAACTTTTCTCTTCTTCTTAATTTCAAATAGGCCAAAAAGCAGGATCTCAGATTCAACAATGGCATTTGTCGTCAGGGGGACCGGCTGTTTATACTCACAAAACTTTTTGTGTATTCCGTAAAAAATCTCGAAAATTCAATTAGGAAACAACAATAAACGACCAAAATTAGGTTTTCTATTCATTTACTCTGCTATTGGTTCTTGTCTCAATCTCGTATGACTATTCTGTTTAATTTAATTTTGCAAAATAAATGAAGCATACAGCGACAAAAATGAACTTTACGTGCATTTCTTACGGAAATGTTTTGACTCATCTGGGATCGAAGCAAGGACGAAGTGTCACCATTTTTTACAATATAAACACTTTCGTATATATATATATTTGAATGCAATGTTCTATAAAAATTTCAAGTCAATCGACCAAGTGATTTTTGAGTTTTGCGGGCACAAACATATGCAGGCTGAATTTTTATACATAAGATATGTGCATAATTCGGTGGATTATTATAATTTAATTTGATTGCTTTTACAACCCTTTAGTTTAACTTTCCCAATTGAAAAGCGTTCTATCATGAAGAGAAATAACTAAGGAATAAACACAAGGAAATAAAAATTCCACATCTTCCACACAAATAGTCGTGTAACTTTGACAAAGTTATTTATTTCCTTGTGCTTAGTTACCTATGGAGTTCCCCAAAGTTAAAGCTCATTCGATTGATTTAAATAAGGAATAATCTTTCCTAGATTACCATATCCCCTTACTCTCGTGACTCCTATAGATTATATAATCCAAGAATTTGTAAAATTAAATTATCGTTATAACAACACTGTAGCAAATTCTCACAATTAGCTTTGACGTTTACTAGCACCATCTTCAACATTTAGATAAATACGCGATCCTCCATATGGTGTGTGCCTTGAAAAAGAAGAAAGAATGAGAGGGAACAAAAGTGTGTGTGCAGGTGAAAGGGTAGAATTCTTGGAAAACTGTTAAACAGGACAAAACAAAATAGGTGGGGGAGAAGGACAAAATAAACCCTTAGTTGCCAAAGGGGAATGGAAAGGAAAAACTTTCTCGTTGGGAGAAGAGTATTTGGGTTGCAATTTGCTTGATTCATTTTGATGTTATCTAAAATAATGTGTCCACTAGCCTTCTCTGATATATGTATAATTTTTAGCTCGCAATTAGAAGAATGACTCGAAGAAATAAATCTCTCATAAAGTGGGACTGCAGAGCATCAGATTAGAAATTTTGTATGTTCTTCAGCCTATAACTTACGAAATCTCACTGTTTATCTGATGTGGATTGAATGAAAATAATCATAAATTGCTTGATGAAACTACCGTCCTAAAAATTGGATCCATGGATTCCTTATCGTTTCAGAGTAATGGCTTACAGTAAATACTGTGGTAAAAGGCCGGCGGTAGACGCCCTTAGTTGGACGTTGGTAAAATTCTCGAAATTTTGTTTCTCAAAAGTTACTTCTCTCATTTTTTTAGCTATTTACTGATCCACCAATCGACTCCGAAGAGTATTACAATTAGTTTATTTCGAAGTTCTCAGTATTTTAAGAAGACCATCTTTTATTTTATCAGTTACGAAAAATGATAAGACCGCTATCCGTGGAATTGTGACTATTGCATAACAATGTTAATCGACGTCTAACCAAATTTAAGACTTAGCTAGAGTATGACTTATTAGTACTCGACGCAGGATGGGCAAGTTATTGCGTGTGTGTTACAGTAATGACTATTATAATTGTGTTTAAATAAGTATTTAAATTACATCTTTATTTTGTATTTTATAAACCAGGTGAGATCGACTAGCAAATTTTATCAGTGAATCAAGATGAGTTTAACGTTTTGGCTATCATTAACACTGAGAGAAAAAATGTATTCACTTTCTCTTGGTGGTTTATGAAAATCATTGGTTAGAAGAAAAAGCCTGAAAAGATGAATGTAAATATTGAGAACGTAATTTTGGAATTAGAATGCTCCAAAGCTTAAATTTCTTCGGGAGCAATCTTTCTACGGTTAATATATGCTTAATTCTACTCCTGAAAGCATAGACGGTCCGAGACATGGGCAGTGTGGGAGACCGTCGACAGCATTTGTGGGCTCTTCTCAGATCCCTTGAAGATTCTCAATGATAAAATTATACTCGTATAGCTTAGGTAATTTTAACGATTACACCCGGTCACAATATTTAGGTAAACTTTTTTTTATCCATTAAGGGGAACTAGTTCTAAACGTCTGCCTGCCCAGAATGTCAATAATCTTCAGATTACCCCCTCCCAATGATTGGAATCAATTTCCTTCGCAATGAATGCAGCTTTCTTTGGTCCTAGTTCTCTGAGTAATTTCCTTTTATTCAAATTGATTGAAGAAGCCGTTACTTGGTGAAACTGCATTACGTAAGAAATTGTAAATCTTTTTCCTTAGTTATTTTCAGCATTCCTTTTAGTCATTGAGCTATGGCTATATTTTTACGGAAATTACATTTAGGAAAACTGCTAAATCAGGCGTAATCCATCTGAGTTGCCCTTACATCGGTAAATGCTGTTTAATAATTAAAATTTAGCCTTCGTATTTTACTCTTCCTTTTTTTAATGAGAGGCCAGTTTAGTCCATCAGCGATTACTGAATAAAGCACTAGAAATACTGACATCTCGTACTTATTATCTATGATTACTCTTAAATAAGATGGGTAAAGCTTCCTTTCTTGGGAAATATGTCAGGAGAATCTATTACTGCTGAATCTTAACCCTTTTGCGCCTAGCGTCGGCTATAGCCGTCGTGAATTTTTCTACGCAAACGAACGAATGTCGGCTCCAGCCGACGGAGAAAAACCTACGCAAAACACCGAATGTCGGCTATTGCCGACGCAAGGGAAGGGAAGTGACCGCTGGGGAAGCAATAATCCAAGGTATGCAGTACGCCCTTGCGACCCAGCTTAGGGAGAGCCTACACCCTTTCCTCGACAATGAGCTAGACCCTTCCCCTCATTAGTAGCCCTCATTGCTGCCTGAATCCGCGGTTTATTTATCATATTTGAAATGATTTTTCCAGGGAATAAGTTTTTGCATACAACAAAATTTTTAACTTAAAAATGAATTATTTGTTTTTCGCCTAGCCTGAGCAAATTTAAAACGTAATTCTAGCGTAAATACTAACGGAGTTTCACTTCGGTACTCTATTTAGTTTGTGTGTACATATATCAATGGTGAAAAATACATAACTGTAGAAAAGACTACGTTTAAAGCCCAGATGAAAAAGAAGGATGGGAAATATGATTTTGCAGTTAGTAATCGGAGAAATACTTGATAATATAATATATAATACTTGATAAGTCATAATTTGCAGAAATAATAGATAAAAATTAAATTCGTTAAAAATAACGCCAGAATGTCGTTTAAAATTGTCAAACGCTCAGAATAACATTACGAATTCATTTTAAAGTATATATTTTTGGAGCATACAGCAAAAGATTGTTAAAAAAAACCAATGCTAATGTATATAATGTATAGCAGCAACCTGCTGGGAGAGGGGCTGCCGAGGGTTGAAGGGTTGAGCCGAGAAGCCTGGGGAAGGGACGGTGTTCCGCTGTGCGGTGTTCCAAAATGGTCGAAAGATATACCTGTGCGATTCCTCCTGCCCAGAGAGCTCTGTACACAGATGTAAAAAAAATTTCAAGCAACCCGTAGCAGGAGAAGTATTTTCCTTCGAGAGGCTTGGGCGCGAAAGGGTTAATGCTGGTTTCCAAGCCTCACCTATTCTTCCTAAAAATTCTTGGTTTAAAGATAAGGAAGACATCTACGATATCTTGAAGGCGCAGAAATTTAAATGTGTGAATAGCTCGACATTTGTGTGGGATCAACTGGCAAAAGCTCTAATTGTATGCGTGAATGTATGCACATTGTATGCATATTCTTATATGCCTACATGATTATATCCTACCCTATGCCAATAATTTTCGAAGCAAAATAAATTTACATTGATAATAAATAATTTCGACTATGATAGGTCTATTGTTAATGGTTTATGAATTTTGGATGCAAATGAACGTTTTAGAAGTGAGTTCACATAACACCAAATGCAGTAGGTAAGGAAAATGAAACTTGCAAACTGCCACAAAAATCGGAACTTTTTCGAATCGTTGATCTAATTTACATTCCCTCTGGCTGAAGTATTGAAAGCATATTTTTCCGGTCACCCTCTAACCTGCATTATTTTGTCTTAAAATGCCTTGAATCGTTCTCTCAATCTTATAATTAGCCAACATTCCAGGATCTCTGCACATCACTTCTGAGGTTGTTTACCACATTATCTTCATATTTTTTAGATGTATGCCTTAGAGTTGAAGAGAATAAACATTCTTTTCTTAGTAAGCATAAAATATTCCGTATTCCCATTGTTTATTTTCCTATCATCGTCTCCATGAAGTAACCCATTCATATTCCTTCATAGATGAACTTTTCTTTATATCACCATCCATGACGAAGAATGGCATTTACAGGCAATTCTCTCTCTCATAAAAAACCCTTAAACGATGCCTCGAAAATTAGAGGCACTAAAGACGGAAGTAACCTGTGACCACTCCATTGAAGACCCTTTCTCTTTCCTCTCTCACCCCCATAGAGAAGCTCCCTTTGTTTTCTTGAGCAGGAAGGTATGCATGCTACTGATTAACCGTTATGTAGACAAAAACATTAAAAATAGACGTAGCACCAAAAGGAGGATTTGCCACAGAGATCCTTAGCAATAGATTTAAATGTATTTTTCATGCATGAGCGTTTACGTGCGAGTATTTAGAGTGGAGTTGTAACAGCCTAAAGTTGTTGGCTCATACCTATTTTCTAGGTTGAAACTCTTAACCGTTTCAGAATTTTAAAATTTTTGAAGGAAGTTTAAATAAAGGAATTCAATATTTACAAGTATATTATTCAATTCTTTTTGCGCTCTGCACGACTAGTCCTTCTGATTTTATTACCCAAAAGAAATTTTCGCGCGTAAAATATAAAGCGGTTCGTTAAGAGACTACAGGTTAGATAGCAGTGAGTACTAAATGATCGGAAACCTCCGCTGGGTATCTTATAAGAATATAACTCTGTAAAGACAATAATTATTAGAGATATTCCTTAGCTGTGATTTACATGACGAAATACGCGAAAACATGATCCCTATTCTCAACGATCGTTATTTTCACAGCCAGATGGTGAAAATATTACCGCGAAATAATAGCGACAGATGGTTTATATTGTTATCATCTTACATACAGTATAAGGTGCGTAAATATGTAAATTATTTAGATAGTTGAGTGTTTTACATTATCTGCAATAAGCCTTATGGAGGCTCGCGGATAGTCAATTTAAATGTATTTCTTACTTAACTATTATTCACAAATCTGCAACATCATTATTATATTTATAATATACGTTTTTTTCTTATTTTTCCTACTTCCGTTGACCTGATTTACAGTAGTTCATATTCTCTTAATTATCGTATCATAATTAAGCATAATCTTTGCGAAAACGATCATCCTGCGGGCATGTGGAGCATTACCTGAAAAACCAATTTCATTATAAATCTGCATTGATGGAAATGTTATGTATTATATATGTTTGGACGAACTATGAGCACCCAAAGTAATTCTTGTCCAATATATATAATCTTGAGATACGAGCCGATTTAACGAAATACGAATTTAATTATTTCACAATACAATACTGCTTCAATGGCAGCAAAAGCAATGACTTTTAGCGAGTATTTATAAAATATATATCATCACAAAAGCCTTCAAAATGTGCCAGGCATAAAGAGGAAGACAAAAAGCGCGCTCAAAACAGAGAATCTGAAAGACTCGCCCTTCTCGAGTTATGCTGGTTGTATCTCAGGTGGTAACTTTTTCATGCTGTTTGCTGTTCATTGTCTTGGTGAAACAGGATTTTCTTTTACTGAAAATGTGACCGTTTTTCCGCAAGTTCTGCCTTCAGCTTGTCATGTAATGATGTGTAGTATGCTCCTGTAATGGTTTTTCCTTTTCGAAGATAATCAATTAAAATAACTCCATGACTATCCCAAAAAACAGTCGCCATCACTTTCCCAGCCGAAAATACAGTTTTTGCTCATTTTGGAGCCAGTCCCCCCAGTACAGTCCACCGTTTGGACTGTATTTTTGTTTTGGGCGTATAATGGTGTATCCAAGTTCATCCACAGTAATTAATCGGCTCCAAAACTAGGATTAATTGCGCCTAAACTGTGCCTACCGAGCGTCGGAAATGTTCATTCGAACACGTTTTTGGTCTAACGTGAGCAAACGCAGCACCCAACGAGCGGACAGCTTTCTCATGCCTAAATGTCGATTTAATATGTGACAAACACGTTCTTTTGACATATTCATAACCTCTGCTATCTCTCTCACTTTATTCGGCGGTTGTCTAGCACCATTTGGTGAACTTTGGCGATTTTTTCGTCAGTAGTTGCAGTTTTTGGACGTCCTGAACGTTAATCATCTCCCAAGCTCTTACGGCCACGTTTAAATTCAGCTGCCCAAAATTTAACTGTGGTTAATGATGGTGCAGAGTCCCCATACACAGAATCCAACTCATCTTTGATTAGTGTAGGAGTATTGCCTTTCAAAAAAAATATTTAATGACAGCTCGATACTCGATTTTGTCTATTTTCACAAAAACACTCACATCAACTCACTCAAACATAACAACTGCAAGTCCAAAATGGCTGAAACTTTGGTGAGTAACTGTCAACAGATGAACAGCGAAATTCAATAGCTTTTATTTACAAGTGCTGCTGCCATCTTCACGTTGAGGCCGGAAACTTTTCAGACCACTCCTGTAAAGTACTGTACTTAGCAAAGTTCTTTTTGGTTTGAAAATTTAGAATATGGGTACCAGAATTTCTCTATGCAGAAATCGATCCAAGGGACCAGGTATCGAACTGAGGACTTTTTTAAGATGAAGTTGCATTAAACTGTTTGCTCTGGGATAATCTGACTGTTTCTAAAATTCCAAGTCGATTATCGGGAATGCCTTCAACTGAAACTCTGTATTTGCATTTAAAAGTTTAAAAAAATTAAAAAAAAAGCATTGAAAATATTCTTAAAATTCACTGCAATTTAATTGTCTGGCATCGAACCCAAGCTGCCCTGGTGAACTAACTATGCAGTACAACAAAAGATCACCATCTCTAACTATGTGTGAAAGTTCAAGCAGAAATATTGGCTGCAACTGCCTCAAACGACGTCCTACTTTTCCCTTATATTCCTTATGAGAGAAAAGTTATTGTGCTCTGGCATTGAACCCAGGAATACCACGGTCTTGTGAAATTTTTTTCTGAAACCAAATCTTACCATACATCTTCTAGCCAAGCAGGAGCTTCCCATCATTTCGATAAGTGCATCAAAAAAAATAATGAAAAACTACTCCCATGTATTTTAAAGGGCAATTATTTGCATCGTCCTAGCATCGAACCAAGGATATTTTATGTGAAAGTCATTTATGTTTTCGATAGATCATGACGATATATATAGGCTCCTAGAGTTATGATTCTCTACCTATCCGGGAAGTATTTTTTAAAAATTTCCAAAAATCAAAGCAATGCATTTAAACGGGAAAAATCAGGATTTTGGGGCCCTCTGGAATCGAACCCATGACACTGAGGTTCAAAATCTCATTTTTTCTGGCGGTTACGCGTAATGGCCAATACGTCGTAAACATTTCATGTCAATGACTCTTGTGGTTTAGCCTGTGAATTAGTATCCTATCTATCTATCTATCTATCTATATACATGAATGAATCCGGAGAAGCATCTATATATAATAGATAGATAGGATACAAATTCACAGCCTAAACCACAAGCGTGATTGAGTTGAAATTTGTACAGTGTATTGGCCATTATGTGTAACCGCCAGTAAAATTGCGACTTTGAACCACAGTGTCATGGGTTTGATTCCAGAGGGCCCCAAAGTCCCGATTTTTTCCATTTAAATGCATTGCTTTGATTTTCCGGAATTAAAAAAAAAATTCCTATATAGGTAGAGAATCAAAACTCTAGGAGCCTATATATATGGTGATGATCTATCGTAAAATTAAATGATTTTTACCGAAAATATCCTGGGTTCGATGCTAGGTTGAGGCAAAAATCGGCCGTTTAAAATGCATTGTAGCGATTTTTAAGATTTTTTTTGGACCCTTTCCCGATGGCATGGAAACTTGAAATTGGGCATGGAGTTGAAGATCATAAATATATTTCATAATAAAATTTTACGTATTCGCTGATGGTTCTTAGTTCGATCCCAGAGAGCCATTTACATTCCTCAATGCATTTCTTATGGAGATAACAGAAAAAAGGTTTAGGTACTTCCCGGCATGATATCGACTTCAAACTTTGTATGAAATAAGATGAAGTTCTAATAAGTCATACTGTATATTCTCATCTACCAATATTTCCTGGGTTCGACACCAGGGGTCTCTAAAATCAGTAAATTATCCGATTTTTAAGAATTAATTTAAACCCTTTCCCAATAATATAAAAACATGAAATTGGGCATATAGATAGAGAACATAAATACATTTCAAAAACATGTTTTAGAATTCCAAGATCGTCCTTGGTTCGAATCCAGAGAGCCATTTATATTCGTGAAAATTAAAACGTCTTTTGAGGCAGTTGTAGCCAATACTTCTGCTTGAATTTTCACACATAGTAAGAGATGGTGATTTTCTGTTGTGCTGCATAGTAATATACCAGTAAGATCCGGGTTCGATGCCAGTCAATTAAATTGCAGCGAATTTTAAGAATATTTTCAATACCTTTTTTTTTCTTTTGAGGGCCGTCCCCATATGATGGTATATAGGAGTAAAATGTAGCTTGCATACTGCAAGCAGATCGGCAATACTAACTTCACATCGGCATCATATCGGGACGGTCCTCAAAAGAAAAAAAAAATGGATTGAAATTTTTCTTAAAATTCCCTGAAATTTCGTCGTCTGGCATCGAACCCGGGTCTTTCTGTGAACTTACTATGCAGCACAATAGAAGATCACCATCTCTAACTATGTGTGAAAATTCAAGCAGAAATATTGGCTACAACTGCCTCAAAAGACGTTTTAATTTTCACGAATATAAATGGCTCTCTGGATTCGAACCAAGGACGATATTGGAAATCTAAAAGATGTTTCTGAAAGTTATTTATGATTTCTATCTATATGCCGAATTTCAAATTTCTATATTATTGGGAAAGGTTTCCAAATAATTCCTAAAAATCGGATCAACTTCTGATTGCAGAGACACCTGGTGTCGAACCCAGGACATATTGTAAGCTGTGAATGCAAAGTTTGATTTGTAAAGACTTTTTCTTGTATCTAGCAAAGTTTGAAGTCAATAGCATGCCGGGAAGTACCTTAATTTTGTTTCCGTTATCTCCGTAAGGAATGCATTGAGAAGTGCAAATGGTCCTCTGGGATCGAACCAAGGACCATCAGCGAACATGTAAAATTTGATTACGAAATATATTTATGATATCTATCGACGTGCTGAGTTTCAAGTATCCATGTTATCGGGAAAGGATCCAAAAAAATTTTTCAAAATCGCCGCAATGCATTTTAAACGGCCGATTTTTGCCCCGACCTAGCATCGAACCATGGACCATATTCCGCTATGTCTTTCTGATTTACGTTGGAGTTGCACGGCTTCTAGCAATCCCTCGAATTTCAACTCTCTACTTTTCCGGGAAATGCCTCAAAAAATTTTTCCAAAATCCCCGCCATGTATTCTTATGGAGAAAATCGCGACTTTTGGGGCCTCTGGAATCGAACCCATGACACTGAGGATCAAAATCGCAATTTTTCTGGCGGTTACACGTTATGGCCAATACGTCGTAAAAATTTCAAGTCAATGACGCTTGTGGTTTAGGCTGTGAATTAGTATCCTATCTATCTATCTATCTATCTATCTATCTATATGAATGAATCCGGAGAAGCATCTATATATAATAGATATATACTCTGGGGATCAAAAGTCTAACCATGTTCCACAAGTGCCACCGACTTGAAATTTTTACGACGTAATGGCCATGACATGTAACCTCCAGGAAAAAGCCGACATTGAACCTCGGTGTCATGGGTTCGATTCCAGAAGGCCCCAAAGTCCCCATTTTCTCCATAAGGATACATGGTGGCGATTTTCAAAATTTTTTAAATAATACTTTCCGGATAGGTAGAGAATCAAAATTCAAGGAGCTTACAGATATGGTCAAGTACTATTAAAAACATTAATGACTACCAATAAGAACGTCCTGAGTTCGATGCTAGGACGATGCAAAAATCCCACATTTAAAATGCATGGGGATAGTTTTTCATTAATTTTTTTGATGCACTTATCGGAATGTAAGGAACCTTTCGCTCAGCTAGAAGATATATATTAAGAATTGGTTTAAGAAAAAAATTTCATAAGCCGGTACTATTCCTGGGTTTGATGCCAGAGCACATTAACATTTCTCTCATAAGGAATATAAGGAAAAAGTAAGACGTCGTTTGAGGCAGTTGAAGCTAATATTTCTGCTTGAATTTTTACACATAGTTAGAGATGGTGATCTTCTGTGGTGCAGCATAGTAAGTATCACCGGGAAGTCCCGGGTTAGATGCCGTACGAATAAATTGCAACGGAAATTAAGAAAGTTTTCAATCCATTTTTTTTTCTTTTCAGGGCTCAGTCTATATAATGCCGACTACAAATTAGTGTTATATATGTGCTTGCAGTATGCAAGCAACATTTTACTCGTACCTATATATATACACATTCATTCATTCATAGGGGATCAAAAGTCTAACCATGTTCCACAAGTGCCACCGACTTGAAATTTTTAAGACGTTATGGCCATGATGTGTAACCTCCAGGAAAAAGCCGACATTGAACCTCGGTGTCATGGGTTTGATTCCAGAAGGCCCCAAAGTCCCGATTTTCTACATAAGGATACATGGTGAAGATTTTTGAAAATGTTTTTGAGGCACTTCCTGGAAAGGTAGAGAGTTGAAATTCGAGGGATCGCTAGATGCCGTGGATATCCAACGAAAATAAAAAAGGCATTGCTGAACATGGTCCATGGTTCGATGCTAGGTCGGGGCTAAAATCGGCTGTTTAAAATGCATTGCGGCGATTTTTAAGATTTTATTTGGACCATTTGCCGATAGCATGGAAACTTGAAATTCGGCATGAGGTTAGATATCATGAATATATTTCATAATCAAATTTTATGTGTTCGCTGATGGTCCTTGGTTCGATCCCAGAGGGCCATTTGCATTTCTCAATGCATTTCTTACGGAGATAACGGAAACAAAATTTTGGTACTTCTCGGCACGATATCGACTACAAACTTTGCAAGATACTAGAACAAGTCTTTATTAATCAAACTGTGCATTCACCGCTACCAATGAGTCCTGGGTTCGACACCAGGTGTCTCTGCAATCAGAAGTTGATCCGATTTTTAGGAATTATTTTGAATCCTTTGCCAATAATATAGAAACTTGAAATTCAGCATATAGATAGAGATCATAAGTAACTTTCAGAAAGATGTTTTATATTTCCAAGATCATCCTTGGTTCGAATCCAGAGAGCCATTTAAATCGTGAAAAGTAGAACGTAGTTTGAGGCAGTTGCAGCCAATATTTCTGCTTAAATTTTCATACATAGTTATAGATGGTGATCTTCTATTGTGCTGCATAGAAATTTCACCAGAAAGCCCAGGATCGATGCCAGACACTTAAATTGAAGCGAATTCTAAGAATATTTTCAATTCTTTTTTTTTCTTTTGAGGACCGTCCCGATATAATGCCGATATGAAATTAGTGTTGTCGATCTGCTTGCAGTATGCAAGCTACATTTTACTCGTATATATATATAGGCTTATCAGTATATAATCCTATAATATCAGTAATATAATCTTTCAGACTGCTGTTAAAGTATACTTTCCTTTTAGAGGAACCAATTGCTTAAAATTACTGTTCACAGAAATTCATGAATATTCATCCTAAGTCTCTACTAAAGCAATATTTCAATCCAATATTTGGGAATGTTGAAGATCAGCTACTACATTGAAATATCATAAAATAATGGAATGGATAGATAGATCTGACAATGGACAGAGACATCTGTCCATTGTCAGATCTAGTAACACAGGCCAACAAGGTTTTGGTAACATTGACGAAGTTACTGTATCCTATTGTATTTTTTTCAAAAATTCAATGCTGTATGTGAAAATCATCAACCACGTACATTTTCGAGAAGTTTGCATGAACATTTAAAAACCGAATTAATTTCTTCGTTAAGTGTTATCTTTTAATTTTTTGTTGGCAACACTACATGTATATCTAAACTGTTTATCAGTTCTTTAATTAACTATATTGACATTTATTTTGCTGGATCGAATTCAAAGAGCAACACAATGTCGAGCTGACATGGTCCCCAAAATAGAGTGGATTTCAGTGTAAACTTTTCAAGTAAACTAAAACGCTTGTTTCTCATAACCGTATTTCACCTAAAATAGACTCATTGAAATGGAATCATATACTGGAATGAAGGTCTTGTTTAAGAGCTTTAAGATGAGTGTGCCCTGCAACTCTTGAGAAATGAGCATTTTAGAGTGAGCACTTATCCAACCATGTTTATTTAATGTTTATGTAAAATTCTTTAAAACTGTATGTGGTGGACTATTTTCACAGACTGAATGGCTGAATTTATTGCCAAAAATTTATAAGGGACAAGTACTGAGCCAATGTTACCAAAACCTTGTTGGCCTGTGTAATCTATCTCTCATTGGCTTTCAATTGCGAACTCCTTGAAAGTAATTCAGATTTAATATCGCTGATACTCCATTGCTATTACTCTCCTCTCTAACAATCTAATCACTTTTAAAACCATCATTTCAAAAATCTTATTCTCTTTTTAATCTTGTTTCACTTATGCCAAAAGTTTTCATATCCTTATAATGCCGTAAATTCTAACAATTCCTTAAAATATTTTATATGGGTATAGTTCTGGATAGACCTCAATACTTTTACTTAATTGAAGAACTTAAGGAGCGAGAGAAGATGTGTAACGTGAAACGTGTAATGTGTGAAAAATGGTAGATGTGACTACGTTAGATAAAGAGTATTCTGTATGTTTTTCAGGCACAAATGAAACTCCGTCTCTGTCCACTATAGACAGCTACATGACCAGACTTCACACAATCATATTGGAAGGCTCTGTGGAGAATCAGGCCTTGGTAAGCACCGTTCGAGACATCGTGGGAAGATTGGACTTCCATGGATGACCCTCACAGCCTCGGCCATCGAGGCAAGGCCCCAGACTGACCGTAATGTTGAACAGCCCTCACGTAGAAGCGCCCACTCCATCCAAGGAGGGAGAGACAAAAGGGCAGTTGAGGAAGAGCAAGCGCAAAAAAAAGAGCAAAGTTGGGAAGGGAGTGAAGCAGCAGGCACAAATATCGCAAAACAAAGGACAGTCTGAGAAAGAAGTGAGTATGTCATAGAATTCAATTTGTTACCATGAAATTAATTAAACATGGCAACTGAATGGAATCTGGTCTGCTTCAGTGTTTCATTCTTTTGATCAAAATCCAGTTGGAGGCATTAAAAGAATATGGTTGAGTGTTGGGATGTGAGAAGAACAATTTCTGAAGAATGTTACGATGGATGAGTGTGATTAATGGGAAATTAATGAACTAAAAAGGGATATTGTTAAGGTTGTCTGAAATACATCCATTTCACTCACAGCTAATACATTTACTTTTAATCAACTTGTGGTTGTATGATTACTTTAATGGATACCTGTTTTAATCTATGCTGGTTTTTATAGAGTGTATTGATTAAGTTTCCATTTTAAGGAGATAATTATAAGACATTTTTCAATGTGCAAAATGTGATGTGTCTTTGAATTTACTGATGTGTACAAATTAAGGAAAAGCTACTTCAAAAGTTTGATAGATTATCAAAATTGGAATAAATGATTTGAACGCAACAAGCCTTTATTTCTTTCCTCTGTTATGTTCTTTTGCAGAAGGTCTTTACTTCTTGTATTCTGTCGTCACACCCAATTTCTTACTCTCATCTTGTGAAAACAAATTCAATAGACTTATTATTATGGTGATTTATTGGTAGAAATAAATGTAGGTACTATTTGTAATGAATCATGTTACATCAGTTGAGATTGATTTTTGTTTCCAAATTTTTTTGATCAGATGCAGAAGGCATATTTGGTAAATTTTAGCATTATCAATCAGGAAATAATGTATCAATCCACCCAGTGCGGCATTTATCAGATGCCACCTAAGTTGCCGAGGGCTTACGGCCTCTGTGTCTGCCTTCTGGTTGGGTCTCAGGGTACTTATATGTCTTGGAAGGTCAAGATAAATTGATTCCTGTTCATTGTTCATGGGAGCAATCCGACAATGTCCATCAATGTTCTTTCAAAATGCCCTTCTGCAGGGGTGCGCATTTTCTACTTGTGGGATTCTTTCTCTTGTTACAGCAGTGATCCATATCACATCATTTTTGGCTAATCGAGCACTTATCGTGTCCATCAAATTCCTAACGGTCCTGCCCATAGAGGATCATGATATTCCCGGAGAATACACCCCCTCATGGCTGCGACCACTTGATCGTGGCTCCCACTTTGTGCTCTGTAAAGGATCCCATTGTTGTCATTAAAGAATGTGCCCCACGGAGCCTTTCTTCAACCAGGTCACGAAGTATCCCTTAGAATTCCTCCTTAATAAGCTGACTGCCCCAACTTGGCTCAGACTCTGGTGCAACTGCATTGACCTCCCTGAATAATACATTTGTGTTGACATGGTTTTTCCCCAGGCGGAGCACAATCTCTTCCCCCAACTTCACACCATCCTCTCTCTTGGTCCTCCTCTCCCACATCATAGAAGCCCTATAGATGAACTTGTTTATTCTTTGCCACATTGCTGCCCATTGCGCGCGTAGACTTCACGAGACATGTGGTAATGAAGAAGGGGGATACTCTTCTTCAATACCGCTAGAGCCCTCAAACATGGGGGGTTATTGAGCTAATTTGATTGGGGGAACTTGGTGAATGGAATTCTGTTAATGGAATGCGGCAGCCTAAGCAAATGAGTGCTTTTAAGCGATTCCTCAACTTGGCACAGGTGGATTTGATCATGACGTTGCAGCTCTTGGCACAAGTGAGTACTTTGAAATCTCTAGCAAATGAAAAATTGTCTGTCATCAATTGTTACTGCCGCAGTACAAATGTAAGTAATGGCAGATGACAGATCGTAGATAGGTAAATATCTGTAAATATTCGAAAAAATGGCCAATTTTTCGCCGATTTTTCTGTAATGAGCTTAAAACAATGAAACCTTTTTCCAATTTCCTTCTCAGATGCTCTAAAGTAGTCCCAATTCGACTACGTTTTCTTGAATTAACGTAAAATGTAGCCAAAAATACTGAATAGTTTCGAAAAAATACACATTTTTGCCGATTTTCGCCCTAAAATTTAAATCAAAATTTAGCCAAAAAACTGATCATTTTCGAAGATTGCCCGATTTTACCAATTGTTCTGTAATCTACTATCAGAAATATAAATTTTGTGCAAGGATCTCGCTTAGATCTTCAAAACGAGTCTAAATACGATGAGGTGTTTTGAAAATTAGGCATAATACAGCCAAAAACTGTAAATTTTCGAAAACATTTCATTTTCGCCGATTTTTTCATTATTTGGTTATAAAAGTGAAATTTCTGTTCCAAATATGGAAAGTTCATTCTTAGATCGTAAGAACGAGTCGAAATTCGTCATAGTTTTCTCGATTTTTAGGCAAAATACAACCAAAAAACAGAACAGTTTTTGGATAAAGGCCCACTTTTCGCCGATTTGCCAGTAATTTCTTGATAAAAGTGGTATTTTTTTTTCGAAATATATGTGCAAAATTGCTTAGTTATTTATCTAAAGTATGGAAGGATCTCGCTTATATCTTCGAAGATTTTTCTGTAATTTGCTTATTTAAGTTGAATTTTAATTCTATGTATACAACACGAGGTCTACAAAACGAGTCCAAACTCGACTAGGGTTTCTCGAATTGTAGGCAAATTCTGCCTAAAAACTGAAAATTTTCCAAAAATTTACATTTTTCTCCAAATTGAACGGTATTTGCCGATTGAACGGTAAAAGATGAATTTTTGTACAAAATATTTAACCTTCTCGCTTAGTTATTCAATATATGGAACGATGTTGCTTATATTTGCGAGAGGAATCCAATTACGACTACGTTGTCTCGATATTTAGGGATGTTTGTTACAAAACATGTTTGTTACATGTTTCATACAAAAGTTGTAGCAAAGTACATTATCTATAACGTTATTATTAGTATTATCTATAACGTTTGTACACAATTGTATATACCTACATTGCATTTTGACAGAGATATGTATCAAGAACTTCCGTTTCTGGGTAAACAACAACATCCGGTTAACCATTATTGAAGAATAACTCCTAAACAATCAGTGTCACGAAAAAATGTTTATACAAAAGTAGTAGAAAAGTACATTATCTACAACTTTTGTGTGTAAATGTATACACCTATATTGCATTTTTACGGAGATATTTAAGAAACGAAATTTTGATCCGGATAAACCGCAACTTCCAGTTAAGCGATATTCACCAAAAATACTCAACGTATGGCATTGATAGGAAAATTCTAAATAAGAATTTTGAAAATGATCGGAAAATTAATTTTTAAGATAGAGCGCCCACAACTTTTTTAGCCACAGAAAGACACACAGGCAGACAAGTTCGGGAAAATAACGAAAACGTGTTCTATGGGCCCCAAAACATCTATTTCCGACGAAACCTGGAGGTCGATTTTTTTCCGAACACAACACTTTCTCTATACTACGTATAGGGAGAAAGTAAAAAAACAAGAAAAGGGATAATTGTAACGAAATTTCAATAATCATCCACTATTTGCCTTTGTTATCTTCGTTTGTACGAGTTAATATTGAAAAAGTGCAAGAAAAGGGATAATTGTAGCCAAATTTAAATAATTCTCCTCTGTTTTGCCGTTGTAATCCTCGTTTGAACGAGATAATATTGAAAAAATTCAAGAAAGGGGATAATTATTGCAAAATTTTCAATAATTATCCTCTGTTTTGCCGTTCTTAGCCTCGTTTTAACGAAATAATATTGAAAAAATACAAGAAAGGTTATAATTATTGCGAAATTTTCAATAATTATCCTCTGTTTTGCCGTTGTTATCCTTTTTTGAACGAGATAATATTTAAAAAATGCAAGAAAGGTGATAATTATTGCGAAATTTTCAATAATTATCCTCTGTTTTGCCGTTCTTATCCTCGCTTTAACGAGATAAAATTGAAAAATGCAAGAAAAGGGATAATTGTAGCGAAATTTCAATATTTATCCTCTGTTTCACCGTTGTTAGTCTCGTTTGAACGGGATAATATTAAAAAAATGCAAGGAAAGGGATAACTATAGCGATACTTCAATAATTTTCCTCTTTTTTGACGCTGTTTTCCTCGTTTTTAAGAGATTAAATGGAAAAAATGCATAATTATAGCGAATTTTAAATAATTATCCTCTTTTCTGCCGATGTTATCGTCGTTCGAACGAGATAATATTGAAACGAATAAGGAAAAGGGTTAATTATAGCGAAATTCCAACAATTATCCTCTGTTTTTCCGTTGTTATATTCGTTCGAACGAGATAATATTGAAAAAATACCAGAAAAGGAATAATTATAGCGAAATGTCACTAATTCTCTTCTGTTCTTCCGTTGTTATCCTCGTTTTAACGAGATAATATTGAAAAAATGCCATAAAAGGGATAATTATAGAGAAATTTCAATAAATATCCTCTGTTCTTCCGTTGTTATATTCGTTCGAACGAGATAACATTTAAAAAATCTGAAGTGGCCATCACATGACTTTATCCATATATAAGATGTAAAGAATTATCGACGACAGTATTTAGCAACTCTATATTCAATCTAAACTTGTATGATAAGTGATTAATTTATATCGTATTATATATTACGTCACAAACATTATAAATAATGATTTTCGGGATTTCTTCAAAGAATTGAAATTTCGCTATAATTATCCCTTTTCTGGTATTTTTTCAATATTATCTCGTTAAAACGAGGATAACAACGGCAAAATAGAAGAGAATAATTGAAATTTTGCTATAATTATCCCTTTTCTCGTATTTTTTCAATATTATCTCGTTCGAACGAATATAACAACGGAAAAAAAGACGATAATTATTGAAATTTCTCTATAATTATCCCTTTTATTGCATTTTTCTACATTATCTCGTTAAAACGAGGATAACAACGGCAAAACAGAGGAGAATTATTGAAGTTTCGCTATAATTATCCCTTTTCTGGTATTTTTTCAATATAATATCGTTCGAACGAATATAAAAACGGAAAAACAGAGGATAATTATTGAAATTTCTCTATAATTATCCCTTTTATTGCATTTTTTCTACATTATCTCGTTAAAACGAGGATAACAACGGCAAAACAGAGGAGAATTATTGAAATTTCGCTATAATTATCCCTTTTCTGGTATTTTTTCAATATTATCTCCTTAAAACGAGGATAACAACGGCAAAACAGAAGAGAATTATTGAAATTTTGCTATAATTATCCCTTTTATTGCATTTTTTTTAATATTATCTCGTTCGAACGAATATAACAACGGAAAAACAGAGGAGAAGCATTGAAATTTCGCTATAATTATCCCTTTTCTGGTATTTTTTCAATATTATCTCGTACGAACGAATATAACAACGGAAAAACAGAGGATAATTATTGAAATTTCTCTATAATCATCCCTTTTATTGCATTTTTTCTACATTATCTCGTTAAAACGAGGATAACAACTGCAAAACAGAGGAGAATTATTAAAATTCCGCTATAATTATCCCTTTCCCTGTATTTTTTCAATATTATCTCGTTAAAACGAGGATAACAACGGCAAAACAGAAGAGAATTATTGAAATTTCGCTATTATTATCCCTTTTCTGGTATTTTTTCAATATTATCTCGTTCGAACGATTATAACAACGGAAAAACAGAGGATAATTATTGAAATGTCTCTATAATTATCCCTTTTATTGCATTTTTTCTACATTATCTCGTTAAAATGAGAATAGCAACGGCAAAACAGAGGAGAATTATTGAAATTTCGCTATAATTATCCCTTTTATTGCATTTTTTCAATATTATCTCGTTAAAACGAGGATAACAACGGAAAAACAGAGAATTATTGAAATTTCGCTATTATTATCCCTTTTCTGGTATTTTTTCAATATTATCTCGTTCGAAGGATTATAACAACGGAAAAACGGAGGATAATTATTGAAATTTCTCTAAAATCATCCCTTTTATTGCATTTTTTCTACATTATCTCGTTAAAACGAGGATAACAACGGCAAAACAGAGGAGAATTATAAAATTTCGCTATAATTATCCCTTTCCCTGTATTTTTTCAATATTTTCGCGTTAAAACGAGGATAACAACGGCAAAACAGAAGAGAATTATTGAAATTTCGCTATAATTAGCCCTTTCCTGGTATTTTTTCAATATTATCTAGTTCGAGCGAATATAACAACGGAAAAACAGATGATAATTATTGAAATTTCTCTATAATTATCCCTTTTATTGCATTTTTTCTACATTATCTCGTCAAAAGGAGGATAACAACGTCAAATCAGAGGAGAATTATTGAAATTTCGCTATAATTATCCCTTTTCTGGTATTTTTTCAATATTATATCGTTCGAACGAATATAAAAACGGAAAAGCAGAGGATAATTATTGAAATTTCTTTATAATTATCCCTTTTATTGCATTTTTTCTACATTATCTCGTTAAAACGAGGATAACAACGGCAAAACAGAGGAGAATTATTGAAATTTCGCTGTAATTATCTCTTTTCTGGCATTTTTTCAATATTATCTCGTTAAAACGAGGATAACAACGGCAAAACAGAAGAGAATTATTGAAATTTTGCTATAATTATCCCTTTTATTGCATTTTTTCAATATTATCTCGTTCGAACGAATATAACAACGGAAAAACAGAGGAGAAGTATTGAAATTTCGCTATAATTATCCCTTTTCTGGTATTTTTTCAATATTATCTCGTTCGAACGATTATAACAACGGAAAAACAGAGGATAATTATTGAAATTTCTCTATAATTATCCCTTTTATTGCATTCTTTCAATATTATCTCGTTCGAACGAATATAACAACGGAAAAACAGAGGAGAATTATTGAAATTTCACTATAATTATCCCTTTTCTGGTATTTTTTCAATATTATCTCGTTCGAACGAATATAACACCGAAAAAAAGAGGATAATTATTAAAATTTCTCTATAATTATCCCTTTTATTGCATTTTTTCAATATTATCTCGTTAAAACGAGGATAACAACGGCAAAACAGAAGAGAATTATTGAAATTTCGCTATTATTATCCCTTTTCTGGTATTTTTTTAATATTATCTCGTTCGAACGAATATATCAACGGAAAAACAGAGGATAATTATTGAAAATTCTCTATAATTATCCCTTTTATTGCATTTTTTCAATATTATCTCGTTGAAAAGAGGATAACATCGGCAAAACAGAGAATTATTGAAATTTCGCTATAATTATCCCTTTTCTGGTATTTTTTCAATATTATCTCGTTCGAACGAATATAACACCGAAAAAAAGAGGATAATTATTGAAATTTCTCTATAATTATCCCTTTTATTGCATTTTTTCAATATTATCTCCTTAAAACGAGGATAACAACGGAAAAACAGAAGAGAATTATTGAAATTTCGCTATTATTATCCCTTTTCTGGTATTTTTTCAATATTATCTCGTTCGAACGATTATAACAACGGAAAAACAGAGGATAATTATTGAAATGTCTCTATAATTATCCCTTTTATTGCATTTTTTCTACATTATCTCGTTAAAATGAGAATAGCAACGGCAAAACAGAGGAGAATTATTGAAATTTCGCTATAATTATCCCTTTTCTGGTATTTTTTCAATATTATCTCGTTAAAACGAGGATAACAACGGCAAAACAGAAGCGAATTATTGGAATTTCGCTATAATTATCCCTTTTATTGCATTTTTTCAATATTATCTCGTTCGAAGGAATACCACAACGGCAAAACAGAGGAGAATTATTGAAATTTCGCTATAATTATCCCTTTTATTGCATTTTTTCTATATTATCTCGTTTAAACGAGGATAACAACGGCAAAACAGAAGGGAATTATTGAAATTTTGCTATAATTATCCCTTTTATTGCATTTTTTCAATATTATCTCGTTCGAACGAATATAACAACGGAAAAACAGAGGATAATTATTGAAATTTCTCTATAATTATCCCTTTTAATTGAATGTTTTCAATATTATCTTGTTCGAACAAATATAACAACGGAAAAACAGAGGGTAATTATTGAAATTTCTCTATTATTATCCCTTTTATTGCATTTTTTCTACATTATTACGTTTAAACGAGGATAACAACGGCAAAACAGAAGAGAATTATTGAAAATTCGCTATAATGAACTTTTTTTTGCATCTTGTCATTATTATCTCGTTCAAATTAGGATAACAACGGAAAAAGAGAAGATAATTTTTGATTTTCGCTATAATTATCTGATTTTCTGATTGTATCTTCGGAAAATGTAGTTTCACTGAATTTATTCAGCAATCGTAGCCTTGCTTCCAATCTCCTTTCTTTCAAGGATTCCCAACCTACGTCTGAGATCATTTTTGTAACGTTTGCTTTTTTGTCGTAGCTTTTCTTAACAAAAGGAACCGCTTTACGCTACACTTTCTCGAGTTCGCGAGTACACGTTTCATCCGGCGGATCCCATATACTTGCCGCATATTCCAGAAGGGATCTGACCAAGGTAAAATAACATCGCTCTCTCACCTTTTCATCGCATTTACCGACAATGCGCTTTACAAAGCCAAGTCTTTTACTTGCTTTGCCGCAGATTTTTCGAATATGCGTGCTCCAATTTTAGTTATTAGTAATATTGATCCCGAGATATTTAACTGAATCTACTACTTTCATACTAATTCCATTAATTTTTTATGGGTGATTTGGACGCATTTTTTTCTTTTCGAAGAAATTAACTACGGAGCATTTACATACGTTAATATCTAATTTCCATTTTTGCACCACCTTTGGATAAGGACTAAATCGTTTGAGAGAGATGTCCGATCTTCCTCGTTTGTTATTTCCCTGTATATAACCGAGTCATCTGCAAATATACACACATTACTAACTATCTCGAAACTCACTATCTCGAGATATGATCGAAAAAAGAAACGAAAACGAACAATTTTCTCGAAATGTTAATGTTTTCCTCTATTTTGTCTTAATGTTCGTCATTTCATCGAGATATGATTGAAAAAAGGAACGAAAACGGATATAGTTAGCGAAATTTCAATTTTCTTCCTATATTTTGCCTTAATTTTCGTCATTTTATCTAGTTACGATCGAAAAAAGCAACGAAAACGGATAATTATAGCGAAATATCAATTTTATTTCTTTTTTATTATTTATTATTATTTTATTTATTTTCTTATTTTTCCTCATTTTATCGAGAATTTATCGTAAAAAGCAACAAAAACGAAGAATTTTTGCGAAATTTCAATTTTTTTCCCTCTTTTTTCCCCTTAATTTTCCTCATTTTATCGAGAATTTAACAAAAAAACGATTAATTTTTTCGAAATTTCAATTTATTCCCTTAATTTTCCTGATTTTATCGAAAATTTATCGAAAAAAGCAAAAAAACGAATAGTTTTAGAGAAATTTCAGTTTTTTCCTTCATTTTTACCATAATTTTCTAATTTTATCGAGATATGAAAAAAAATGCAACTTAAACGAATAATTTTAGCGAAATTTCAGTTTTTTCCCCTCTTTTTCCTTAATTTCCTCATTTATTGAGATATGACCGTAAAAAGCAACAAAAACGATTAATTTTAGCGAAATTTCAATTTTTTTCTCTTTTTTCCCTTCATCTTCTATATTTTATCGAGATATTTTGGAAAAAATCAACAAAAATGAATAATTTTAGCGAAATTTCAATTTTAATTCCTCTTTTTTTCCTTAATTTTCCTCATTTAATCGAGAATTTATCGAAAAAAGCAACAAAAACGAATAATTTTAGCGGAATTTCAATTTTTTCTCTTTTTCCTTCATTTTCCATATTTTATCAAGATATTATCGAAAAAAGCAACGAAAACGAATAAATTTAGCAAAATTTCAATTTTATTTCCTCTTTTCTTCCTTTTTTTCATCATTTTATCGATAATTTATCGGAAAAGCAACAAAAACGAATATTTTTATTGAAATTTAAATTATTTCCATCTTTTTTTCCAAAATTTTCTCATTTTATCGATGTATGAACGACAAAAGCGAAAAAGAAAATAATTATAGTGAAATTTCAGTTTTTTTTTTCCTTTTTTTCCTTAATTTCCTCAAATTATCGAGATATGACCGTAAAAAGCAACAAAAACGAATAATTATATCGAAATTTAAATTTATTTTCCTATTTTCTTTCCTTATTTTCCTCATTTAACGGAGAATTTATCGAAAAAAGTAACAAAAACGATTAATTTTAGTGAAATTTCAGTTTTTTTTCCCTTTTTTTCCTTAATTTCCTCAAATTATCGAGATATGACCGTAAAAAGCAACAAAAACGAATAGCTATAGCGAAATTTAAATTTATTTTCCTCTTTTTTTTCCTTATTTTTCCTCATTTTATCGAGAATTTATCAAAAAATCGATTAATTTCTTCGAAATTTCAATTTTTTCCCTTAATTTTCCTGATTTTATCGAGAATTTATCGAAAAAAGCAAAAAAAAACCGAATAGTTTTAGAGAAATATCAGTTTTTTCCTTCTTTTTTTCCCTAATTTTCTCATTTTATCGAGATATAATCGAAAAAATCAACAAAAACGAATAATTTTAGCGAAATTTCAATTTTATTTCCTCTTTTCTTCCTTTTTTTTCATCATTTTATCGATAATTTATCGGAAAAGAAACAAAAAAGAATATTTTTATTGAAATTTAAATTATTTCCATCTTTTTTTCCAAAATGTTCTCATTTTATCGATATATGACCGAAAAAAGCAAAAAAAAACGAATAATTTTAGTGAAATTTCAGTTTTTTTTCCCTTTTTTTCCTTAATTTCCATAAATTTCCGAGATATGACCGTGAAAAGCAACAAAAACAAATAATTATAGCGAAATTTAAATTTATTTTCCACTTTTTTTCCTTATTTTTCCTCATTTTATATAGAATATATCGAAAAAAGAAACAAAAACGAATAATTTTAGCGAAATTTAAATTATTTCCATCTTTTTTTCCATAATTTTCTCATTTTATCGATATATGTACGAAAAAAGCACCAAAAACGAATAATTTTAGCGAAATATCAATTTTTTTCCTCTTTTTGTCCTTTCATTTTCCTCATTTTATCGAGATATTATCGAAAAAGCAAAAAAAACGATCATTTTAGCGAAATTTCAATTTTTTTCCACTTTCTTCCCTAAATTTTCCTCATTTTATCGAAATGTGACCGTAAAAACCAATAAAAACGAATATTTTTAGCGAAATAACAATTTTATTTCCTCTTTTTTTCCTTAATTTTCCCCATTTTATCGAGAATTTGTCGAAAAAGCAAAAAAAACTAATAATTTTAATGAAATTTCAATTTTTTCCTTCTTTTTTCCATAATATTCTCATTTTATTGAGATATGAACGAAAACAGCAACAAAAACGAATAATTATAGTGAAATTTAACTTTACTTCCTCTTTTTTACCTTATTTGTCCTCATTTTATCGAGAATTTATCGAAAAAAGAAACAAAAACGATTAATTTTAGCGAAATTTCAATTTTTTTTCTCTTTTTTTCCTTCATTTTCTTCATTTTATCGAGATTTCACCGTAAAAATCAACAAAAACAGATCATTTAAAAGAAATTTCAATTTTTTTCCATTAATTTTCCTCATTTTATTGAGATATGAACATAAATACCAACAAAAACGAATAATTTTACCGAAATATCAATTTTATTTCCTCTTTTTTTTCCTTAATTTTCCTCATTATTTCGAGAATTTATCGAAAAAAGTCAAAAAAACGAATAATTTTTTCGAAATTTCAATTTTTTCCCTTAATTTTCCTGATTTTATCGAGAATTTATCGAAAAAAGCAAAAAAACGAATAGTTTTAGAGAAATTTCTGTTTTTTCCTTCATTTTTTCCATAATTTTCTCATTTTATCGAGATATGAAAAATATGCAACTTAAACGAATAATTTTAGCGAAATTTCAGTTTTTTCCCCTCTTTTTCCTTAATTTCCTCATTTATTGAGATATGACCGTAAAAAGCAAAAAAAACGATTAATTTTAGCGAAATTTCAATTTTTTTCTCTTTTTTCCCTTCATCTTCTATATTTTATCGAGATATTTTCGAAGTAGGCACAAAAACGAATATTTTTAGCGAAATTTAAATTTTTTCCCTCTTTTTTCCCTTAACTTTCCACATTTAATGGAGAATTTATCGAAAAAAGCAACAAAAACGAATAATTTTAGCGAAATTTCAATTTTTTTCCTCTTTTTGTCCTAACATTTTCCTCATTTTTTAGAGATATGACTGTAAAAAGCAACAAAAATGAATGATTTTAGCGAAATTTTAATTTTTTTCCTCTTTGTTTTCATTCATTTTCCTCATTTTATCGAGAAATCATCGAAAAAAGTAACAAAAACAGATCATTTTAGAGAAATTTCACTTTTTTCCGCTTTTTTCCCTTAATTTCTCTCATCATATCGAGATGTGACCGTAAAAACCAACAAAATCAAATGATTTAGGCTAAATTTCATTTTTCCTCTTTTTTTACACATTTTATCGAGATATGACCGAAAAAAGCGACATAAACTAAAAATTTCGGCGTAATTTTATTTTTTTTCTTAATTTTCATCATATTATCGAGATGTAATCGAGAAAAGCAACTAAAACGAATAAATTTTTGGGAAATTTCCATTTTTTTCCCTTAATTTTCCTCATTTTATCGAGATATGAAAAAAATGCAACTTAAACGAATAATTTTAGCGAAATTTCAGTTTTTACCCCTCTTTTTCCTTAATTTCCTCATTTATTGAGATATGACCGTAAAAAGCAACAAAAACAATTAATTTTAGCGAAATTTTAATTTTTTTCTCTTTTTTCCCTTCATCTTCTATATTTTATCGAGATATTTTCGAAAAAAGCAACAAAAACGAATAATTTTAGCGAAATTTCAATTTTTTTCCTCTTTTTGTCCTTTCATTTTCCTCATTTTTTCGAGATATGACTGTAAAAAGCAACAAAATCAAATGATTTAGGCTAAATTTCATTTTTCCTCTTTTTTTCCACATTTTATCGAGATATGACCGAAAAAAGCAACATAAACTAAAAATTTCGGCGTAATTTCATTTTTTTTCTTAATTTTCATCATATTATCGAGATGTAATCGAGAAAAGCAACTAAAACGAATAAATTTTTGGGAAATTTCCATTTTTTTCCTTAATTTGTCTCATTTTAAGGAGATATGACCATAAAAACCAACAAAAACTAATAATTTTAGCGAAATATCAATTTTATTTCCTCTTTTTCTTCCTTAATTTTCCTCATTTTATCGAGAATTTATCGAAAAAGGAAAAAAAAAAATAATTTTTCCAATTGTAATTTTTTACCTTAATTTTCCTCATTTTATCGAGAAATTATCAAAAAAGCAAAAAAAAGGAATAATTTTAGCAAAGTTTCAATTTTTTCCTTCTTTTTACCATAATATTCTCATTTTATCGAGATATGAACGAAAAAAGCAAAAAAACGAATAGTTTTAGCGAAATTTCAGTTCATTTCCCTATTTTTCCTTAATTTCCTCAAATTATCGAGATATGTTCGTAAAAAGCAACAAAAACGATTAATTTTAGCAAAATTTCAATTTTTTTTCTCTTTTTTCCTTCATTTTCCTCATTTTATCGAGATTTCACCGAATAATTCAACAAAAACACATCATTTCAAAGAAATTTCAATATTTTTAAATTAATTTTCCTCATTTTATTGAGATATGAACATAAATACCAACAAAAACGAATAATTTTAGCAAAATATCAATTTTATTTCCTTTTTTTTCCTAAATTTTCCTCATTTTCTCGAGAATTTATTGAAAAAAGCAAAAAAAACGAATAATTTTTAGAAATTTCACTTTTTTCCCTTAATTTTCCTGATTTTATCGAGAATTTATCGAAAAAAGAAAAAAAAACGAATAATTTTTACGAAATTTCAATTTTTTCCTTCTTATTTTCCATAATTTTCTCATTTTATCGAGATATGAACGAAGAAAGCAAAAAAACGAATAATTTTAGCGAAATTTCAGTTTTTTTTTCCCTTTTTTTCCTTAATTTCCTCAAATTATTGAGATATGAACGAAAAAAGAACAAATTCAAATATTTTAAGCGAAATATCAATTTCTTCTCCTTTTTTTCCACATTTTATCGAGATATGACCAATGAAAGCAACAGAAACGAATAAATTTAGCTTAAATTCATTTTTTCCTTAATTTTCTTCATTTTATTGAGATATAATCGAAAAAATCAACAAAAACGAATAATATTAGCGAAATTTCAATTCTTTTCCTCTTTTTTCCTTTTATTTTTTTCATTCTGTCGAAATGTGAACGAAAAAAGCAAAAAAACGAATAATTTTAGCGAAATTTAAATTTATTTTCCTCTATTTTCTTATTTTTCCTCATTTTATCGAGAATTTATCGTAAAAAGCAACAAAAACGAAGAATTTTTGCGAAATTTCAATTTTTTTCCCTCTTTTTTCCCCTTAATTTTCCTCATTTTATCGAGAATTTATAAAAAAAACTATTTATTTTTTCGAAATTTCAATTTTTTCCCTTAATTTTCCTGATTTTATCGAGAATTTATCGAAAAAAGCAAAAAAAAGAATAGTTTTAGAGAAATTTCAATTTTTTCCTTTTTTTTCCATAATTCTTTCATTTTATCGAGATATGAACGAAAAAAGCAACTTAAACGAATAATTTTAGCGAAATTTCAGTTTTTCCCCCTCTTTTTCCTTAATTTCCTCATTTTATTTAGATATGACCGTAAAAAGCAAAAAAAAAACGATTAATTTTAGCGAAATTTCAATTTTTTTCTCTTTTTTCCCTTCATCTTCTATATTTTATTGAGATATTATCGAAAAAAACGACAAAAATGAATAATTTAAGCGAAATTTCAATTTTATTTCCTCTTTTTTTCCTAATTTCTCCTCATTTATCGATGACTTATCGTAAAAAGCAACAAAAACGAATATATTTAGCGAAATTTCAATTTTTTCCCTCCCTTTTTCCGTTAATTTTCCTCATTTAATCGAGAATTTATCAAAAAAAGCAACAAAAACGAATAATTTTAGCGAAATTTCAATTTTTTCTCGTTTTTCTTCATTTTCCATATTTTATCAAGATATTATCGAAAAAAGCAACGAAAACGAATAAATTTAGCGAAATTTCAATTTTATTTCCTCTTTTCTTCCTTTTTTTCATCATTTTATCGATAATTTATCGGAAAAGCAACAAAAAGGAATATTTTTATTGAAATTTAAATTATTTCCATCTTTTTTTCCAAAATTTTCTCATTTTATCGATGTATGAACGACAAAAGCGAAAAAAAAAATAATTATAGTGAAATTTCAGTTTTTTTTTCCTTTTTTTCCTTAATTTCCTCAAATTATCGAGATATGACCGTAAAAAGCAACAAAAACGAATAATTATATCGAAATTTAAATTTATTTTCCTATTTTCTTTCCTTATTTTCCTCATTTAACGAAGAATTTATCGAAAAAAGCAACAAAAACGATTAATTTTAGTGAAATTTCAGTTTTTTTCCCTTTTTTTCCTTAATTTCCTCAAATTATCGAGATATGACCGTAAAAAGCAACAAAAACGAATAGCTATAGCGAAATTTAAATTTATTTTCCTCTTTTTTTTCCTTATTTTTCCTCATTTTGTCGAGAATTTATCAAAAAATCGATTAATTTCTTCGAAATTTCAATTTTTTCCCTTAATTTTCCTGATTTTATCGAGAATTTATCGAAAAAAGCAAAAAAAAACCGAATAGTTTTAGAGAAATATCAGTTTTTTCCTTCTTTTTTTCCCTAATTTTCTCATTTTATCGAGATATAATCGAAAAAATCAACAAAAACGAATAATTTTAGCGAAATTTCAATTTTATTTCCTCTTTTCTTCCTTTTTCTTCATCATTTTATCGATAATTTATCGGAAAAGAAACAAAAAAGAATATTTTTATTGAAATTTAAATTATTTCCATCTTTTTTCCAAAATGTTCTCATTTTATCGATATATGACCGAAAAAAGCAAAAAAAACGAATAATTTTAGTGAAATTTCAGTTTTTTTCCCTTTTTTTCCTTAATTTCCATAAATTTCCGAGATATGACCGTGAAAAGCAACAAAAACAAATAATTATAGCGAAATTTAAATTTATTTTCCACTTTTTTTCCTTATTTTTCCTCATTTTATATAGAATTTATCGAAAAAAGAAACAAAAACGAATAATTTTAGAGAAATTTAAATTTTTTCCATCTTTTTTCCATAATTTTCTCATTTTATCGATATATGTACGAAAAAAGCACCAAAAACGAATAATTTTAGCGAAATATCAATTTTTTTCCTCTTTTTGTCCTTTCATTTTTCTCATTTTATCGAGATATTATCGAAAAAGCAAAAAAAACGATCATTTTAGCGAAATTTCAATTTTTTTCCACTTTCTTCCCTAAATTTTCCTCATTTTATCGAAATGTGACCGTAAAAACCAATAAAAACGAATATTTTTAGCGAAATAACAATTTTATTTCCTCTTTTTTTCCTTAATTTTCCCCATTTTATCGAGAATTTGTCGAAAAAGCAAAAAAAACTAATAATTTTAATGAAATTTCAATTTTTCCTTCTTTTTTCCATAATATTCTCATTTTATTGAGATATGAACGAAAACAGCAACAAAAACGAATAATTATAGTGAAATTTAACTTTACTTCCTCTTTTTTACCTTATTTGTCCTCATTTTATCGAGAATTTATCGAAAAAAGAAACAAAAACGATTAATTTTAGCGAAATTTCAATTTTTTTCTCTTTTTTTCCTTCATTTTCTTCATTTTATCGAGATTTCACCGTAAAAATCAACAAAAACAGATTCATTTAAAAGAAATTTCAATTTTTTTCCATTAATTTTCCTCATTTTATTGAGATATGAACATAAATACCAACAAAAACGAATAATTTTACCGAAATATCAATTTTATTTCCTCTTTTTTTTCCTTAATTTTCCTCATTATTTCGAGAATTTATCGAAAAAAGTCAAAAAAACGAATAATTTTTTCGAAATTTCAATTTTTTCCCTTAATTTTCCTGATTTTATCGAGAATTTATCGAAAAAAAGCAAAAAAACGAATAGTTTTAGAGAAATTTCTGTTTTTTCCTTCATTTTTTCCATAATTTTCTCATTTTATCGAGATATGAAAAATATGCAACTTAACGAATAATTTTAGCGAAATTTCAGTTTTTTCCCCTCTTTTTCTTAATTTCCCTCATTTATTGAGATATGACCGTAAAAAGCAAAAAAAACGATTAATTTTAGCGAAATTTCAATTTTTTTCTCTTTTTTCCCCTTCATCTTCTATATTTTATCGAGATATTTTCGAAGTAGGCAACAAAAACGAATATTTTTAGCGAAATTTAAATTTTTTCCCTCTTTTTTCCCTTAACTTTCCACATTTAATGGAGAATTTATCGAAAAAAGCAACAAAAACGAATAATTTTAGCGAAATTTCAATTTTTTTCCTCTTTTTGTCCTAACATTTTCCTCATTTTTTAGAGATATGACTGTAAAAAAGCAACAAAAATGAATGATTTTAGCGAAATTTTAATTTTTTTCCTCTTTGTTTTCATTCATTTTCCTCATTTTATCGAGAAATCATCGAAAAAAGTAACAAAAACAGATCATTTTAGAGAAATTTCACTTTTTTCCGCTTTTTTCCCTTAATTTCTCTCATCATATCGAGATGTGACCGTAAAAACCAACAAAATCAAATGATTTAGGCTAAATTTCATTTTTCCTCTTTTTTTACACATTTTATCGAGATATGACCGAAAAAAGCGACATAAACTAAAAATTTCGGCGTAATTTTATTTTTTTTCTTAATTTTCATCATATTATCGAGATGTAATCGAGAAAAGCAACTAAAACGAATAAATTTTTGGGAAATTTCCATTTTTTTCCCTTAATTTTCCTCATTTTATCGAGATATGAAAAAAATGCAACTTAAACGAATAATTTTAGCGAAATTTCAGTTTTTACCCCTCTTTTTCCTTAATTTCCTCATTTATTGAGATATGACCGTAAAAAGCAACAAAAACAATTAATTTTAGCGAAATTTCAATTTTTTTCCTCTTTTTGTCCTTTCATTTTCCTCATTTTTTCGAGATATGACTGTAAAAAGCAACAAAATCAAATGATTTAGGCTAAATTTCATTTTTCCTCTTTTTTTCCACATTTTATCGAGATATGACCGAAAAAAGCAACATAAACTAAAAATTTCGGCGTAATTTCATTTTTTTTTCTTAATTTTCATCATATTATCGAGATGTAATCGAGAAAAGCAACTAAAACGAATAAATTTTTGGGAAATTTCCATTTTTTTCCTTAATTTGTCTCATTTTAAGGAGATATGACCATAAAAACCAACAAAAACTAATAATTTTAGCGAAATATCAATTTTATTTCCTCTTTTTCTTCCTTAATTTTCCTCATTTTATCGAGAATTTATCGAAAAAGGAAAAAAAAAATAATTTTTCCAATTGTAATTTTTTACTTAATTTTCCTCATTTTATCGAGAAATTATCAAAAAAGCAAAAAAAAGGAATAATTTTAGCAAAGTTTCAATTTTTTCCTTCTTTTTACCATAATATTCTCATTTTATCGAGATATGAACGAAAAAAGCAAAAAAACGAATAGTTTTAGCGAAATTTCAGTTCATTTCCCTATTTTTCCTTAATTTCCTCAAATTATCGAGATATGTTCGTAAAAAAGCAACAAAAACGATTAATTTTAGCAAAATTTCAATTTTTTTTCTCTTTTTTCCTTCATTTTCCTCATTTTATCGAGATTTCACCGAATAATTCAACAAAAACACATCATTTCAAAGAAATTTCAATATTTTTAAATTAATTTTCCTCATTTTATTGAGATATGAACATAAATACCAACAAAAACGAATAATTTTAGCAAAATATCAATTTTATTTCCTTTTTTTTCCTAAATTTTCCTCATTTTTTCGAGAATTTATTGAAAAAAGCAAAAAAAACGAATAATTTTTAGAAATTTCACTTTTTTCCCTTCATTTTCCTGATTTTATCGAGAATTTATCGAAAAAAGAAAAAAAACGAATAATTTTTACGAAATTTCAATTTTTTCCTTCTTATTTTCCATAATTTTCTCATTTTATCGAGATATGAACGAAGAAAGCAAAAAATGAATAATTTTAGCGAAATTTCAGTTTTTTTTTCCCTTTTTTTCTTTAATTTCCTCAAATTATTGAGATATGAACGAAAAAAGAACAAATTCAAATATTTTAAGCGAAATATCAATTTCTTCTCCTTTTTTTCCACATTTTATCGAGATATGACCAATGAAAGCAACAGAACGAATAAATTTAGCTTAAATTCATTTTTTCCTTAATTTTCTTCATTTTATTGAGATATAATCGAAAAAATCAACAAAAACGAATAATATTAGCGAAATTTCAATTCTTTTCCTCTTTTTTCCTTTTATTTTTTTCATTCTGTCGAAATGTGAACGAAAAAAGCAAAAAAAACGAATAATTTTAGCGAAATTTAAATTTATTTTCCTCTATTTTCTTATTTTTCCTCATTTTATCGAGAATTTATCGTAAAAAGCAACAAAAACGAAGAATTTTTGCGAAATTTCAATTTTTTTCCCTCTTTTTTCCCCTTAATTTTCCTCATTTTATCGAGAATTTATAAAAAAAACTATTTATTTTTTCGAAATTTCAATTTTTTCCCTTAATTTTCCTGATTTTATCGAGAATTTATCGAAAAAAGCAAAAAAAAAGAATAGTTTTAGAGAAATTTCAATTTTTTCCTTTTTTTTCCATAATTCTTTCATTTTATCGAGATATGAACGAAAAAAGCAACTTAAACGAATAATTTTAGCGAAATTTCAGTTTTTCCCCCTCTTTTTCCTTAATTTCCTCATTTTATTTAGATATGACCGTAAAAAGCAAAAAAAAAACGATTAATTTTAGCGAAATTTCAATTTTTTTCTCTTTTTTTCCTAATTTCTCCTCATTTATCGATGACTTATCGTAAAAAGCAACAAAAACGATATATTTAGCGAAATTTCAATTTTTTCCCTCCCTTTTTCCGTTAATTTTCCTCATTTAATCGAGAATTTATCAAAAAAAGCAACAAAAACGAATAATTTTAGCGAAATTTCAATTTTTTCTCGTTTTTCTTCATTTTCCATATTTTATCAAGATATTATCGAAAAAAGCAACGAAAACGAATAAATTTAGCGAAATTTCAATTTTATTTCTCTCTTTTCTTCCTTTTTTTCATCATTTTATCGATAATTTATCGGAAAAGCAACAAAAACGAATATTTTTATTGAAATTTAAATTATTTCCATCTTTTTTTCCAAAATTTTCTCATTTTATCGATGTATGAACGACAAAAGCGAAAAAAAAAATAATTATAGTGAAATTTCAGTTTTTTTTTCCTTTTTTTCCTTAATTTCCTCAAATTATCGAGATATGACCGTAAAAAGCAACAAAAACGAATAATTATATCGAAATTTAAATTTATTTTCCTATTTTCTTTCCCTTATTTTCCTCATTTAACGAAGAATTTATCGAAAAAAGCAACAAAAACGATTAATTTTAGTGAAATTTCAGTTTTTTTTCCCTTTTTTTCCTTAATTTCCTCAAATTATCGAGATATGACCGTAAAAAGCAACAAAAACGAATAGCTATAGCGAAATTTAAATTTATTTTCTCTTTTTTTTCCTTATTTTTCCTCATTTTGTCGAGAATTTATCAAAAAATCGATTAATTTCTTCGAAATTTCAATTTTTTCCCTTAATTTTCCTGATTTTATCGAGAATTTATCGAAAAAAGCAAAAAAAAACCGAATAGTTTTAGAGAAATATCAGTTTTTTCCTTCTTTTTTTCCCTAATTTCTCATTTTATCGAGATATAATCGAAAAAATCAACAAAAACGAATAATTTTAGCGAAATTTCAATTTTATTTCCTCTTTTCTTCCTTTTTCTTCATCATTTTATCGATAATTTATCGGAAAAGAAACAAAAAAGAATATTTTTATTGAAATTTAAATTATTTCCATCTTTTTATCCAAAATGTTCTCATTTTATCGATATATGACCGAAAAAAGCAAAAAAAACGAATAATTTTAGTGAAATTTCAGTTTTTTTTCCCTTTTTTTCCTTAATTTCCATAAATTTCCGAGATATGACCGTGAAAAGCAACAAAAACAAATAATTATAGCGAAATTTAAATTTATTTTCCACTTTTTTTCCTTATTTTGCCTCATTTTATATAGAATTTATCGAAAAAAGAAACAAAAACGAATAATTTTAGAGAAATTTAAATTTTTTCCATCTTTTTTTCCATAATTTTCTCATTTTATCGATATATGTACGAAAAAAGCACCAAAAACGAATAATTTTAGCGAAATATCAATTTTTTTCCTCTTTTTGTCCTTTCATTTTCCTCATTTTATCGAGATATTATCGAAAAAGCAAAAAAAACGATCATTTTAGCGAAATTTCAATTTTTTTCCACTTTCTTCCCTAAATTTTCCTCATTTTATCGAAATGTGACCGTAAAAACCAATAAAAACGAATATTTTTAGCGAAATAACAATTTTATTTCCTCTTTTTTTCCTTAATTTTCCCCATTTTATCGAGAATTTGTCGAAAAAGCAAAAAAAACTAATAATATTTAATGAAATTTCAATTTTTTCCTTCTTTTTTCCATAATATTCTCATTTTATTGAGATATGAACGAAAACAGCAACAAAAACGAATAATTATAGTGAAATTTAACTTTACTTCCTCTTTTTTACCTTATTTGTCCTCATTTTATCGAGAATTTATCGAAAAAAGAAACAAAAACGATTAATTTTAGCGAAATTTCAATTTTTTTTCTCTTTTTTTCCTTCATTTTCTTCATTTTATCGAGATTTCACCGTAAAAATCAACAAAAACAGATCATTTAAAAGAAATTTCAATTTTTTTCCATTAATTTTCCTCATTTTATTGAGATATGAACATAAATACCAACAAAAACGAATAATTTTACCGAAATATCAATTTTATTTCCTCTTTTTTTTCCTTAATTTTCCTCATTATTTCGAGAATTTATCGAAAAAAGTCAAAAAAACGAATAATTTTTTCGAAATTTCAATTTTTTCCCTTAATTTTCCTGATTTTATCGAGAATTTATCGAAAAAAAGCAAAAAAACGAATAGTTTTAGAGAAATTTCTGTTTTTTCCTTCATTTTTTCCATAATTTTCTCATTTTATCGAGATATGAAAAATATGCAACTTAAACGAATAATTTTTAGCGAAATTTCAGTTTTTTCCCCTCTTTTTCCTTAATTTCCTCATTTATTGAGATATGACCGTAAAAAGCAAAAAAACGATTAATTTTAGCGAAATTTCAATTTTTTTCTCTTTTTTCCCTTCATCTTCTATATTTTATCGAGATATTTTCGAAGTAGGCAACAAAAACGAATATTTTTAGCGAAATTTAAATTTTTTCCTCTTTTTTCCCTTAACTTTCCACATTTAATGGAGAATTTATCGAAAAAAGCAACAAAAACGAATAATTTTAGCGAATTTCAATTTTTTTCCTCTTTTTGTCCTAACATTTTCCTCATTTTTTAGAGATATGACTGTAAAAAGCAACAAAAATGAATGATTTTAGCGAAATTTTAATTTTTTTCCTCTTTGTTTTCATTCATTTTCCTCATTTTATCGAGAAATCATCGAAAAAAGTAACAAAAACAGATCATTTTAGAGAAATTTCACTTTTTTCCGCTTTTTTCCCTTAATTTCTCTCATCATATCGAGATGTGACCGTAAAAACCAACAAAATCAAATGATTTAGGCTAAATTTCATTTTTCCTCTTTTTTTACACATTTTATCGAGATATGACCGAAAAAAGCGACATAAACTAAAAATTTCGGCGTAATTTTATTTTTTTCTTAATTTTCATCATATTATCGAGATGTAATCGAGGAAAA